>OZ010646.1:22020905-22366007 GCA_963932195.1 Empis livida
AATATTTGAGTTTTTCATTTTTTTTGTCCATATTTCGCAACAAAAATAATGAAAAAATAACAAAAAAGTAGGTGAAATATTTGAGTATTGTGTTTTTTGTCCATATTTCGGAACAAAATAACGAAAAAAAAATGACAAAGTATCTGAAATATTTGAGTTTAAATTTTTTGTCCCATATTTCGCAACAAAATAATGAAAAAATAACAAAAAAGTATCTGAAATATTTAAGTTTTCTGTTTTTGTCCATATTTCGCAACAAAATAACGAAAAACCAAAAACACTATCTGAAATATTAGAGTTTTCTGTTTTTGTCCATATTTCGCAACAAAATAATGAAAAAAAATATCAAAAAAGTATCTGAAATATTTGAGTTTTCTGTTTTTGTCCATATTTCGCAACAAAAATAACGAAAAAAACAAAAAAGTATCTGAAATATTTGATTTTTCTGTTTTTTGTCCATATTTCGCAACAAAAATAACGGAAAAACACAAAAAAAATACATGAAATATTTGATTTTTCTGTTTTGTCCATATTTCGCAACAAAATAACGAAAAAAAAAAAAAACGACAAAGTATCTGAAATATTTGTGTTTTCATTTTTTGTCCATATTTCGCAACAAAATAATAAAAAAATAACAACAAAGTATCTGAAATATTTGAGTTTTTTGTTTTTGTCCATATTTCGCAACAAAATAACGGAGAAACACAAAAAACTATATGAAATATTTGAGTGTTCTGTTTTTGTCCATATTTCGCTACAAAATAACGAAAAAAAACGTCAAAGTATCTGAAATATTTGAGTTTTCTTTTTTTGTCGATATTTCGCAACAAAATAGTGAAAAAAGAACAAAAAAGTATCTGAAATATTTTATTTTTCTGTTTTGTCGATATTTCGCAACAAAATAACGAAAAAAAACGACAAAGTATCTGAAATATTTGAGTTTTCTTTTTTTGTCGATATTTCGCAACAAAATAATGAAAAAAGAACAAAAAAGTATCTGAAATATTTGAGTTTTCTGTTTTTGTCCGTATTTCGCACCAAAATAACGAAAAAAAAAACAAAAAACTATCTGAAATATTTGATTTTTCTGTTTTTGTCTATAATTCGCAACAAAATAACGAAAAAAAAGCGAAAAAGTATCTGAAATATTTCAGTTTTCATTTTTTGTCCATATTTCGCAAAAAAATAATGAAAAAATAACAAAAAAGTATCTGAAATATTCGAGTTTTCTGTTTTTGTCCATATTTCGCAACAAAATAACGAAAAAACACAAAAAACTATTTGAGATATTTGAGTTTTTTGTTTTTGTCCATATTTCGCAATTAAATATCGAAAAAAACAAAAAGAATCTAAAATATTTGATTTTTCTGTTTTTGCCCATATTTCGCAACAAAATAACGAAAAAACACAAAAACTATCTGAAATATTTGATTTTTCTGTTTTTGTCCATATTTCGCAACAAAATAACAAAAAACAAACGACAAAGTGTCTGAAATATTTGAGTTTTTATTTTTTGTCCATATTCCGCAACAAAATAACGAAAAAATAACAAGAAAGTATCTGAAATATTTGATTTTTCTGTTTTTGTCCATATTTCGCAACTAAATATCGAAAAAACAAAAAGAATCTGATATATTTTAGTTTTCTGTTTTTGTCCATATTTCGCAACAAAATAACGAAAAAAAACGACAAAGTATCTGAAATATTTGATTTTTCATTTTTTGTCCATATTTCAACAAAATAAATATTTGATTTTTCATTTTTTTGTCCATATTTCAACAAAATAATGAAAAAATAACAAAAAAGTATCTGAAATATATGAGTTTTCTGCTTTTGTCCATATTTCGCAACAAAATAACGAAAAAAAAACAAAAAACTATCTGAAATATTTGAGTTTTAATTTTTTGTCCATATTTCGCAACAAAATAATGAAAAAATAACAAAAACGTGTCTGAAATATTTGAGTATTGTGATTTTGTCCATATTTCGCAACAAAATAATGAAAAAAATACATAAATGTATCTGAAATATTTGAGCTTTCTGGTTTTGTCCATATTTCGTAAGAAAATAACGAAAAAAAAAACGACAAAGTATCTGAAATATTTGAGTTTTCATTTTTTGTCAATAGTTCGCAACAAAATAAAGAAAAAAAAGCATAAAAGTATCTGAAATATTTGAGCTTTCTGTTTTTGTCCATATTTCGCAACAAAATAACGGAAAAAAAACGACAAAATATCTGAAATATTTGAGTTTTAATTTTTTGTTAATATTTCGCAACAAAATAACGAAAAAATAACAAGAAAATATCTGAAATATTTGAGTTTTCTGTTTTTGTCCATATTTCGCAACTAAATATCGAAAAAAACAAAAAGAATTTGAAATATTTGAGTTTTGTGTTTTAATCCATATTTCGCAACAAAATAACGAAAAAAACAAAAAAACTATCTGAAATATTTGAGTTTTCTGTTTTTTGTCCATATTTCGCAATTAAATATCGAAAAAAACAAAAAGAATCTGAAATATTTGAGTTTTCTGTTTTAATCCATATTTCGTAAGAAAATAACGAAAAAAAAAAAAAAAACGACAAAGTATCTGAAATATTTGAGTTTTCATTTATTGTCAATAGTTCGCAACAAAATAAAGAAAAAAAAGCATAAAAGTATCCTGAAATATTTGAGCTTTCTGTTTTTGTCCATATTTCGCAACAAAATAACGGAAAAAAAAACGACAAAATATCTGAAATATTTGAGTTTTAATTTTTTGTTAATATTTCGCAACAAAATAACGAAAAAAATAACAAGAAAATATCTGAAATATTTGAGTTTTCTGTTTTTTGTCCATATTTCGCAACTAAATATCGAAAAAAAACAAAAAGAATTTGAAATATTTGAGTTTTGTGTTTTAATCCATATTTCGCAACAAAAATAACGAAAAAAAAACAAAAAACTATCTGAAATATTTGAATTTTCTGTTTTTTGTCCATATTTCGCAACAAAATAACGAAAAAAAAAAACGACAAAGTATCTGAAATATTTGAGTTTTCATTTTTTTGTCCATATTTCGCAACAAAATAATGAAAAAATAAAAAAAAAAGTATCTGAAATATTTGAGTTTTCTGTTTTTGTCCATATTTTCGCAACTAAATAGCGAAAAAAAAAACAAAAAACTATCTGAAAATATTTGAGTTTAAATTTTTTGTCCATATTTCGCAACAAAATAATAAAAATATAACAAAAACGTATCTGAAATATTTGAGTATTGTGATTTTGTCCATATTTCGGAACAAAATAACGAAAAAAAACGACAAAGTATCTGAAATATTTGAATTTTTATGTTTTGTCCATATATCGCAACAACATAATGAAAAAATAACAAAAAAGTATCTGAAATATTTGAGTTTTCTTTTTTTGTCCATATTTCGCAACAAAATAACGAAAAACCAAAAACACTATCTGAAATATTTGAGTTTTCTGTTTTTGTCCATATTTCGCAATTAAATATCGAAAAAAAAAATGAATATGAAATATTTGAGTTTTCTGTTTTTGTCCATATTTCGCAACAAAATAACGAAAAACCAAAAGCACTATCTGAAATATTTGAGTTTTCTGTTTTTGTCCATATTTCGCAATTAAATATTGAAAAAAAAAACAAAATGAATCTGAAATATTTGAGTTTTCTGTTTTTGTCCATATTTCGCAACAAAATAACAAAAAAACGACAAAGTATCTGAAATATTTGAGTTTTCATTTTTTGTCCATATTTCGCAACAAAATAATGAAAAAATAACAAAAAAGTAGGTGAAATATTTGAGTATTGTGTTTTTGTCCATATTTCGGAACAAAATAACGAAAAAAAATGACAAAGTATCTGAAATATTTGAGTTTTCATTTTTTGTCCATATTTCGCAACAAAATAATGAAAAAATAACAAAAAAGTATCTGAAATATTTGAGTTTTCTGTTTTTGTCCATATTTCGCAACAAAATAACGAAAAACCAAAAACACTATCTGAAATATTTGAGTTTTCTGTTTTTGTCCATATTTCGCAACAAAATAATGAAAAAAATATCAAAAAAGTATCTGAAATATTTGAGTTTTCTGTTTTTGTCCATATTTCGCAACAAAATAACGAAAAAAACAAAAAAGTATCTGAAATATTTGATTTTTCTGTTTTTGTCCATATTTCGCAACAAAATAACGGAAAAACACAAAAAACTACATGAAATATTTGATTTTTCTGTTTTGTCCATATTTCGCAACAAAATAACGAAAAAAAAACGACAAAGTATCTGAAATATTTGAGTTTTGTGTTTTTGTCCATATTTCGCAACAAAATAACGGAGAAACACAAAAAACTATATGAAATATTTGAGTGTTCTGTTTTTGTCCATATTTCGCTACAAAATAACGAAAAAAAACGTCAAAGTATCTGAAATATTTGATATTTTTTTTTTGTCGATATTTCGCAACAAAATAGTGAAAAAAGAACAAAAAAGTATCTGAAATATTTTATTTTTCTGTTTTTGTCTATAATTCGCACCAAAATAACGAAAAAAAAAACAAAAAACTATCTGAAATATTTCAGTTTTCATTTTTTGTCCATATTTCGCAAAAAAATAATGAAAAAATAACAAAAAAGTATCTGAAATATTCGAGTTTTCTGTTTTTGTCCATATTTCGCAACAAAATAACGAAAAAACACAAAAAACTATTTGAGATATTTGAGTTTTTTGTTTTTGTCCATATTTCGCAATTAAATATCGAAAAAAACAAAAAGAATCTAAAATATTTGAGTTTTCTGTTTTTGCCCATATTTCGCAACAAAATAACGAAAAAACACAAAAACTATCTGAAATATTTGATTTTTCTGTTTTTGTCCATATTTCGCAACAAAATAACAAAAAAAAACGACAAAGTGTCTGAAATATTTGAGTTTTTATTTTTTGTCCATATTCCGCAACAAAATAACGAAAAAATAACAAGAAAGTATCTGAAATATTTGATTTTTCTGTTTTTGTACATATTTTGCAACAAAATAACGAACACAAAAACAAAAAAGTATCTGAAATATTTCAATTTTTCTGTTTTTGTCCATATTTCGCAACTAAATATCGAAAAAACAAAAAGAATCTGATATATTTTAGTTTTTTGTTTTTGTCCATATTTCGCAACAAAATAACGAAAAAAAAACGACAAAGGATCTGAAATATTTGATTTTTCATTTTTTGTCCATATTTCGCAACAAAATAATGAAAAAATAACAAAAAAAGTATCTGAAATATATGAGTTTTCTGCTTTTGTCCATATTTCGCAACAAAATAACGAAAAAAAACAAAAAACTATCTGAAATATTTGAGTTTTAATTTTTTGTCCATATTTCGCAACAAAATAATGAAAAAATAACAAAAACGTGTCTGAAATATTTGAGTATTGTGATTTTGTCCATATTTCGCAACAAAATAATGAAAAAAATACATAAATGTATCTGAAATATTTGAGCTTTCTGGTTTTGTCCATATTTCGTAAGAAAATAACGAAAAAAAAAACGACAAAGTATCTGAAATATTTGAGTTTTGTGTTTTTGTCCATATTTCGCAACAAAATAACGGAGAAACACAAAAAACTATCTGAAATATTTGAGTATTGTGATTTTGTCCATATTTCGGAACAAAATAACGAAAAAAAACGACAAAGTATCTGAAATATTTGATTTTTCATTTTTTGTCCATATTTCGCAACAAAATAATGAAAAAATAACAAAAAAGTATCTGAAATATATGAGTTTTCTGCTTTTGTCCATATTTCGCAACAAAATAACGAAAAAAAACAAAAAACTATCTGAAATATTTGAGTTTTAATTTTTTGTCCATATTTCGCAACAAAATAATGAAAAAATAACAAAAACGTGTCTGAAATATTTGAGTATTGTGATTTTGTCCATATTTCGCAACAAAATAATGAAAAAAAATACATAAATTTATCTTAAATATTTGAGCTTTCTGTTTTTGTCCATATTTCGTAAGAAAATAACGAAAAAAAAACGACAAAGTATCTGAAATATTTGAGTTTTCATTTTTTGTCAATAGTTCGCAACAAAATAAAGAAAAAAAGCATAAAAGTATCTGAAATATTTGAGCTTTCTGTTTTTGTCCATATTTCGCAACAAAATAACGGAAAAAAACGACAAAATATCTGAAATATTTGAGTTTTAATTTTTTGTTAATATTTCGCAACAAAATAACGAAAAAATAACAAGAAAATATCTGAAATATTTGAGTTTTCTGTTTTTGTCCATATTTCGCAACTAAATATCGAAAAAAACAAAAAGAATTTGAAATATTTGAGTTTTGTGTTTTAATCCATATTTCGCAACAAAATAACGAAAAAAAACAAAAAACTATCTGAAATATTTGAGTTTTTCTGTTTTTGTCCATATTTCGCAATTAAATATCGAAAAAAAAAGAAAAAGAATCTGAAATATTTGAGTTTTCTGTTTTAATCCATATTTCGCAACAAAATAACGAAAAAAAACAAAAAACTATCTCAAATATTTGAATTTTCTGTTTTTGTCCATATTTCGCAACAAAATAACGAAAAAAACGACAAAGTATCTGAAATATTTGAGTTTTCTGTTTTTGTCCATATTTCGCAACTAAATAGCGAAAAAAAACAAAAAACTATCTGAAATATTTGAGTTTTAATTTTTTGTCCATATTTCGCAACAAAATAATAAAAATATAACAAAAACGTATCTGAAATATTTGAGTATTGTGATTTTGTCCATATTTCGGAACAAAATAACGAAAAAAAACGACAAAGTATCTGAAATATTTTAGTTTTCATTTTTTGTCCATATTTCGCAACAAAATAATGAAAAAATAACAAAAAAGTATCTGAAATATTTGAGTTTTCTGTTTTTGTCCATATTTCGCAACAAAATAACGAAAAACCAAAAAACACTATCTGAAATATTTGAGTTTTCTGTTTTTGTCCATATTTCGCAATTAAATATCGAAAAAAAAAAATGAATCGAAAAACCAAAAACACTATCTGAAATATTTGAGTTTTCTGTTTTTGTCCATATTTCGCAATTAAATATTGAAAAAAAAACAAAATGAATCTGAAATATTTGAGTTTTCTGTTTTTGTCCATATTAAGCAACAAAATAACAAAAAAAACGACAAAGTATCTGAAATATTTGAGTTTTCATTTTTTGTCCATATTTCGCAACAAAATAATGAAAAAATAACAAAAAAGTAGGTGAAATATTTGAGTATTGTGTTTTTGTCCATATTTCGGAACAAAATAACGAAAAAAAATGACAAAGTATCTGAAATATTTGAGTTTTCATTTTTTGTCCATATTTCGCAACAAAATAATGAAAAAAATAAGAAAAAAGTATCTGAAATATTTGAGTTTTCTGTTTTTGTCCATATTTCGCAACAAAATAACGAAAAACCAAAAACACTATCTGAAATATTTGAGTTTTCTGTTTTTGTCCATATTTCGCAACAAAATAACGAAAAAAACCAAAAAGTATCTGAAATATTTTATTTTTCTGTTTTTGTCCATATTTCGCAACAAAATAACGGAAAAACACAAAAAACTACATGAAATATTTGATTTTTCTGTTTTGTCCATATTTCGCAACAAAATAACGAAAAAAAAACGACAAAGTATCTGAAATATTTAAGTTTTGTGTTTTTGTCCATATTTCGCAACAAAATAACGGAGAAACACAAAAAACTATATGAAATATTTGAGTGTTCTGTTTTTGTCCATATTTCGCTACAAAATAACGAAAAAAAACGTCAAAGTATCTGAAATAATTGATTTTTTTTTTTTGTCGATATTTCGCAACAAAATAGTGAAAAAAGAACAAAAAAGTATCTGAAATATTTTATTTTTCTGTTTTGTCGATATTTCGCAACAAAATAACGAAAAAAAACGACAAAGTATCTGAAATATTTGAGTTTTCTTTTTTTGTCGATATTTCGCAACAAAATAATGAAAAAAGAACAAATAAGTATCTGAAATATTTGAGTTTTCTATTTTTGTCCGTATTTCGCACCAAAATAACGAAAAAAAAACAAAAAACTATCTGAAATATTTGATTTTTCTGTTTTTGTCTACAATTCGCAACAAAATAACGAAAAAAAAGCGAAAAAGTATCTGAAATATTTCAGTTTTCATTTTTTGTCCATATTTCGCAAAAAAATAATGAAAAAATAACAAAAAAGTATCTGAAATATTCGAGTTTTCTGTTTTTGTCCATATTTCGCAACAAAATAACGAAAAAACACAAAAAACTATTTGAGATATTTGAGTTTTTTGTTTTTGTCCATATTTCGCAATTAAATATCGAAAAAAACAAAAAGAATCTAAAATATTTGAGTTTTCTGTTTTTGCCCATATTTCGCAACAAAATAACGAAAAAACACAAAAACTATCTGAAATTTTTGATTTTTCTGTTTTTGTCCATATTTCGCAACAAAATAACAAAAAAAAAAACGACAAAGTGTCTGAAATATTTGAGTTTTTATTTTTTGTCCATATTCCGCAACAAAATAACGAAAAAATAACAAGAAAGTATCTGAAATATTTGATTTTTCTGTTTTTGTACATATTTTGCAACAAAATAACGAACACAAAAACAAAAAAGTATCTGAAATATTTCAATTTTTCTGTTTTTGTCCATATTTCGCAACTAAATATCGAAAAAACAAAAAGAATCTGATATATTTTAGTTTTTTGTTTTTGTCCATATTTCGCAACAAAATAACGAAAAAAAACGACAAAGTATCTGAAATATTTGATTTTTCATTTTTTGTCCATATTTCGCAACAAAATAATGAAAAAATAACAAAAAAGTATCTGAAATATATGAGTTTTCTGCTTTTGTCCATATTTCGCAACAAAATAACGAAAAAAAAAACAAAAAACTATCTGAAATATTTGAGTTTTAATTTTTTGTCCATATTTCGCAACAAAATAATGAAAAAATAACAAAAACGTGTCTGAAATATTTGAGTATTGTGATTTTGTCCATATTTCGCAACAAAATAATGAAAAAAAATACATAAATGTATCTGAAATATTTGAGCTTTCTGGTTTTGTCCATATTTCGTAAGAAAATAACGAAAAAAAAACGACAAAGTATCTGAAATATTTGAGTTTTCATTTTTTGTCAATAGTTCGCAACAAAATAAAGAAAAAAAGCATAAAAGTATCTGAGATATTTGAGCTTTCTGTTTTTGTCCATAATTCGCAACAAAATAACGGAAAAAAAACGACAAAATATCTGAAATATTTGAGTTTTAATTTTTTGTTAATATTTCGCAACAAAATAACGAAAAAATAACAAGAAAGTATCTGAAATATTTGAGTTTTCTGTTTTTGTCCATATTTCGCAACTAAATATCGAAAAAAACAAAAAGAATTTGAAATATTTGAGTTTTGTGTTTTAATCCATATTTCGCAACAAAATAACGAAAAAAACAAAAAACTATCTGAAATATTTGAGTTTTCTGTTTTTGTCCATATTTCGCAATTAAATATCGAAAAAAACAAAAAGAATCTGAAATATTTGAGTTTTCTGTTTTAATCCATATTTCGCAACAAAATAACGAAAAAAAAACAAAAAACTATCTGAAATATTTGAATTTTCTGTTTTTGTCCATATTTCGCAACAAAATAACGAAAAAAAACGACAAAGTATCTGAAATATTTGAGTTTTCTGGTTTTGTCCATATTTCGCAACTAAATATCGAAAAAAAACAAAAAACTATCTGAAATATTTGAGTTTTAATTTTTTGTCCATATTTCGCAACAAAATAATAAAAATATAACAAAAACGTATCTGAAATATTTGAGTATTGTGATTTTGTCCATATTTCGGAACAAAATAACGAAAAAAAACGACAAAGTATCTGAAATATTTTAGTTTTCATTTTTTGTCCATATTTCGCAACAAAATAATGAAAAAATAACAAAAAATTATCTGAAATATTTGAGTTTTCTGTTTTTGTCCATATTTCGCAACAAAATAACGAAAAACCAAAAACACTATCTGAAATATTTGAGTTTTCTGTTTTTGTCCATATTTCGCAATTAAATATCGAAAAAAAAAATGAATCGAAAAACCAAAAACACTATCTGAAATATTTGAGTTTTCTGTTTTTGTCCATATTTCGCAATTAAATATTGAAAAAAAAAACAAAATGAATCTGAAATATTTGAGTTTTCTGTTTTTGTCCATATTAAGCAACAAAATAACAAAAAAACGACAAAGTATCTGAAATATTTGAGTTTTCATTTTTTGTCCATATTTCGCAACAAAATAATGAAAAAATAACAAAAAAGTAGGTGAAATATTTGAGTATTGTGTTTTTGTCCATATTTCGGAACAAAATAACGAAAAAAAAATGACAAAGTATCTGAAATATTTGAGTTTTAATTTTTTGTCCATATTTCGCAACAAAATAATGAAAAAATAACAAAAAAGTATCTGAAATATTTGAGTTTTCTGTTTTTGTCCATATTTCGCAACAAAATAACGAAAAACCAAAAACACTATCTGAAATATTTGAGTTTTCTGTTTTTGTCCATATTTCGCAACAAAATAACGAAAAAAAACCAAAAAGTATCTGAAATATTTTATTTTTCTGTTTTTGTCCATATTTCGCAACAAAATAACGGAAAAACACAAAAAACTACATGAAATATTTGATTTTTCTGTTTTGTCCATATTTCGCAACAAAATAACGAAAAAAAAACGCCAAAGTATCTGAAATATTTGAGTTTTGTGTTTTTGTCCATATTTCGCAACAAAATAACGGAGAAACACAAAAAAACTATATGAAATATTTGAGTGTTCTGTTTTTGTCCATATTTCGCTACAAAATAACGAAAAAAACGTCAAAGTATCTGAAATAATTGATTTTTTTTTTTGTCGATATTTCGCAACAAAATAGTGAAAAAAGAACAAAAAAGTATCTGAAATATTTTATTTTTCTGTTTTGTCGATATTTCGCAACAAAATAACGAAAAAAAACGACAAAGTATCTGAAATATTTGAGTTTTCTTTTTTTGTCGATATTTCGCAACAAAATAATGAAAAAAGAACAAAAAAGTATCTGAAATATTTGAGTATTCTATTTTTGTCCGTATTTCGCACCAAAATAACGAAAAAAAAAAACAAAAAACTGTCTGAAATATTTGATTTTTCTGTTTTTGTCTATAATTCGCAACAAAATAACGAAAAAAAAGCGAAAAAGTATCTGAAATATTTCAGTTTTCATTTTTTGTCCATATTTCGCAAAAAAATAATGAAAAAAATAACAAAAAAAGTATCTGAAATATTCGAGTTTTCTGTTTTTGTCCATATTTCGCAACAAAATAACGAAAAAACACAAAAAACTATTTGAGATATTTGAGTTTTTTGTTTTTGTCCATATTTCGCAATTAAATATCGAAAAAAAACAAAAAGAATCTAAAATATTTGAGTTTTCTGTTTTTTGCCCATATTTCGCAACAAAATAACGAAAAAACACAAAAACTATCTGAAATATTTGATTTTTCTGTTTTTGTCCATATTTCGCAACAAAATAACAAAAAAAAAAAACGACAAAGTATCTGAAATATTTGAGTTTTTATTTTTTGTCCATATTCCGCAACAAAATAACGAAAAAATAACAAGAAAGTATCTGAAATATTTGATTTTTCTGTTTTTGTACATATTTTGCAACAAAATAACGAACACAAAAACAAAAAAGTATCTGAAATATTTCAATTTTTCTGTTTTTGTCCATATTTCGCAACTAAATATCGAAAAAACAAAAAGAATCTGATATATTTTAGTTTTCTGTTTTTGTCCATATTTCGCAACAAAATAGCGAAAAAAAAACGACAAAGTATCTGAAATATTTGATTTTTCATTTTTTGTCCATATTTCGCAACAAAATAATGAAAAAATAACAAAAAAGTATCTGAAATATATAAGTTTTTCTGCTTTTGTCCATATTTCGCAACAAAATAACGAAAAAAAAAAACAAAAAAAGTATCTGAAATATTTGATTTTTCTGTTTTTGTCCATATTTCGCTACAAAATAACGAAAAAAAAACAAAAAGAATCTGATATATTTTAGTTTTCTGTTTTTGTCCATATTTCGCAACAAAATAACGAAAAAAAAAAAACGACAAAGTATCTGAAATATTTGAGTTTTAATTTTTTGTCCATATTTCGCAACAAAATAATGAAAAAAATAACAAAAAACGTGTCTGAAATATTTGAGTATTGTGATTTTGTCCATATTTCGGAACAAAATAACGAAAAAAAAAACGAAAATAGTATCTGAAATATTTGATTTTTTCTGTTTTTGTACATATTTTGCAACAAAATAACGAACACAAAAACAAAAAAGTATCTGAAATATTTCAATTTTTCTGTTTTTGTCCATATTTCGCAACTAAATATCGAAAAAAACAAAAAGAATCTGATATATTTTAGTTTTCTGTTTTTGTCCATATTTCGCAACAAAATAACGAAAAAAAAACGACAAAGTATCTGAAATATTTGATTTTTAATTTTTTGTCCATATTTCGCAACAAAATAATGAAAAAATAACAAAAAAGTATCTGAAATATATAAGTTTTCTGCTTTTGTCCATATTTCGCAACAAAATAACGAAAAAAAACAAAAAAGTATCTGAAATATTTGATTTTTCTGTTTTTGTCCATATTTCGCTACAAAATAACGAAAAAAAACAAAAAAGAATCTGATATATTTTAGTTTTCTGTTTTTGTCCATATTTCGCAACAAAATAACGAAAAAAAAACGACAAAGTATCTGAAATATTTTAGTTTTCATTTTTTGTCCATATTTCGCAACAAAATAATGAAAAAATAACAAAAAAGTATCTGAAATATTTGAGTTTTCTGTTTTTGCCCATATTTCGCAACAAAATAACGAAAAAAAACAAAAAAGTATCTGAAATATTTGATTTTTCTGTTTTTGTCCATATTTCGCAACAAAATAACGGAAAAACACAAAAAACTACATGAAATATTTGATTTTTCTGTTTTGTCCATATTTCTCAACAAAATAACTAAAAAAAACGACAAAGTATCTGAAATATTTGTGTTTTCATTTTTTGTCCATATTTCGCAACAAAATAATAAAAAAATAACAAAAAAGTATCTGAAATATTTGAGTGTTCTGTTTGTGTCCATATTTCGCAACAAAATAACGAAAAAAAAACAAAAAAGTATCTGAAATATTTGAGTTTTCTGTTTGTGTCCATATTTCGCAACAAAATAACGAAAAAAAAAACAAAAAAGTATCTGAAATATTTGAGTTTTGTGTTTTTGTCCATATTTCGCAACAAAATAACGAAAAAACACAAAAAACTATATGAAATATTTGAGTTTTCTGTTTTTGTACATATTTCGCAATTAAATATCGGAAAAAGCAAAGAGAATCTGAAATATTTGAGTTTTCTGTTTTTGCCCATATTTCGCTACAAAATAACGAAAAAAAACAAAAAATTATCTGAAATATTTTATTTTTCTGTTTTGTCCATATTTCGCAACAAAATAACGAAAAAAAACGACAAAGTATCTGAAATATTTGAGTTTTCATTTTTTGTCCATATTTCGCAACAAAATAATGAAAAAATATGAAAAAAGTATCTGAAATATTTCAGTTTTCTGTTTTTGTCCATATTTGAGTTTTCTGTTTTTGTCCATATTTCCCAATTAAATATTAAAAAAAACAAAATGAATCTGAAATATTTGAGTTTTCATATTTCGCAACAAAATAATGAAAAAATAACAAAAAAGTAGGTGAAATATTTGAGTATTGTGTTTTTGTCCATATTTCGTAACAAAATAACGAAAAAAAATGACAAAGTATCTGAAATATTTTAGCTTTCATTTTTTGTCCATATTTCACAACAAAATGATGAAAAAATAACAAAAAAGTATCTGAAATATTTGAGTTTTCTGTTTGTGTCCATATTTCGCAACAAAATAACGAAAAAAAAACAAAAAAGTATCTGAAATATTTGATATTTCTGTTTTTGTACATATTTCGCAACAAAATAACGAAAAAACACAAAAAACTATATGAAATATTTGAGTTTTCTGTTTTTGTCCATATTTCGCAATTAAATATCGGAAAAAGCAAAAAGTATCTGAAATATTTGAGTTTTCTGTTTTTGCCCATATTTCGCAACAAAATAACGAAAAAAAACAAAAAAGTATCTGAAATATTTGATTTTTCTGTTTTTGTCCATATTTCGCAACAAAATAACGAAAAAACACAAAAAACTATATGAAAAATTTGATTTTTCTGTTTTGTCCATATTTCTCAACAAAATAACTAAAAAAACGACAAAGTATCTGAAATATTTGTGTTTTCATTTTTTGTCCATATTTCGCAACAAAATAATAAAAAAATAACAAAAAAGTATCTGAAATATTTGAGTTTTCTGTTTGTGTCCATATTTCGCAACAAAATAACGAAAAAAAAACAAAAAAGTATCTGAAATATTTGAGTTTTCTGTTTGTGTCCATATTTCGCAACAAAATAACGAAAAAAAACAATAAAGTATCTGAAATATTTGAGTTTTGTGTTTTTGTCCATATTTCGCAACAAAATAACGAAAAAACACAAAAAACTATATGAAATATTTGAGTTTTCTGTTTTTGTCCATATTTCGCAATTAAATATCGGAAAAAGCAAAGAGAATCTGAAATATTTGAGTTTTCTGTTTTTGCCCATATTTCGCTACAAAATAACGAAAAAAAACAAAAAATTATCTGAAATATTTTATTTTTCTGTTTTGTCCATATTTCGCAACAAAATAACGAAAAAAACGACAAAGTATCTGAAATATTTGAGTTTTCTTTTTTGTCGATATTTCGCAACAAAATAATGAAAAAATAACAAAAAAGTATCTGAAATATTTGAGTTTTCTGTTTTTGTACATATTTTGCAACAAAATAACGAACACAAAAACAAAAAAGTACCTGAAATATTTGGGTTTCTGTTTTTGTCTATATTTCGAAACAAAATAACAAAAAAAACGACAAAGTATCTGAAATATTTGAGTTTTAATTTTTTGTCCATATTTCGCAACAAAATAATGAAAAAATAAGCAAAAAGTATCTGAAATATTTCAGTTTTCTGTTTTTGTCCATATTTGAGTTTTCTGTTTTTGTCCATATTTCGCAATTAAATATTAAAAAAAAAACAAAATGAATCTGAAATATTTGAGTTTTCTGTTTTTGTCCATATTTCGCAACAAAATAACAAAAAAAACGACAAAGTATCTGAAATATTTGAATTTTCATTTTTTTGTCCATATTTCGCAACAAAATAATGAAAAAATAACAAAAAGGTAGGTGAAATATTTGAGTATTGTGTTTTTGTCCATATTTCGGAACAAAATAACGAAAAAAAATGACAAAGTATCTGAAATATTTGAGCTTTCATTTTTTGTCCATATTGCGCAACAAAATAATGAAAAAATAACAAAAAAGTATCTGAAATATTTGAGTTTTCTGGTTTTGTCCATATTTCGCAACAAAATAACGAAAAAACACAAAAAACTATATGAAATATTTGAGTTTTCTGTTTTTGTACATATTTCGCAATTAAATATCGGAAAAAGCAAAGAGAATCTGAAATATTTGAGTTTTCTGTTTTTGCCCATATTTCGCTACAAAATAACGAAAAAAAACAAAAAATTATCTGAAATATTTTATTTTTCTGTTTTGTCCATATTTCGCAACAAAATAACGAAAAAAAACGACAAAGTATCTGAAATATTTGAGTTTTCATTTTTTGTCCATATTTCGCAACAAAATAATGAAAAAATATGAAAAAAGTATCTGAAATATTTCAGTTTTCTGTTTTTGTCCATATTTGAGTTTTCTGTTTTTGTCCATATTTCCCAATTAAATATTAAAAAAAACAAAATGAATCTGAAATATTTGAGTTTTCATATTTCGCAACAAAATAATGAAAAAATAACAAAAAACTATATGAAATATTTGAGTTTTCTGTTTTTGTCCATATTTCGCAATTAAATATCGGAAAAAGCAAAAAGAATCTGAAATATTTGAGTTTTCTGTTTTTGCCCATATTTCGCAACAAAATAACGAAAAAAAACAAAAAAGTATCTGAAATATTTGATTTTTCTGTTTTTGTCCATATTTCGCAACAAAATAACGAAAAAACACAAAAAACTATATGAAATATTTGATTTTTCTGTTTTGTCCATATTTCTCAACAAAATAACTAAAAAAACGACAAAGTATCTGAAATATTTGTGTTTTCATTTTTTGTCCATATTTCGCAACAAAATAATAAAAAAATAACAAAAAAGTATCTGAAATATTTGAGTTTTCTGTTTGTGTCCATATTTCGCAACAAAATAACGAAAAAAAACAAAAAAGTATCTGAAATATTTGAGTTTTCTGTTTGTGTCCACATTTCGCAACAAAATAACGAAAAAAAACAATAAAGTATCTGAAATATTTGAGTTTTGTGTTTTTGTCCATATTTCGCAACAAAATAACGAAAAAACACAAAAAACTATATGAAATATTTGAGTTTTCTGTTTTTGTCCATATTTCACAATTAAATATCGGAAAAAGCAAAGAGAATCTGAAATATTTGAGTTTTCTGTTTTTGCCCATATTTCGCTACAAAATAACGAAAAAAAACAAAAAATTATCTGAAATATTTTATTTTTCTGTTTTGTCCATATTTCGCAACAAAATAACGAAAAAAACGACAAAGTATCTGAAATATTTGAGTTTTCTTTTTTGTCGATATTTCGCAACAAAATAATGAAAAAATAACAAAAAAGTATCTGAAATATTTGAGTTTTCTGTTTTTGTACATATTTTGCAACAAAATAACGAACACAAAAACAAAAAAGTACCTGAAATATTTGGGTTTCTGTTTTTGTCTATATTTCGAAACAAAATAACAAAAAAAACGACAAAGTATCTGAAATATTTGAGTTTTAATTTTTTGTCCATATTTCGCAACAAAATAATGAAAAAATAAGCAAAAAGTATCTGAAATATTTCAGTTTTCTGTTTTTGTCCATATTTGAGTTTTCTGTTTTTGTCCATATTTCGCAATTAAATATTAAAAAAAAACAAAATGAATCTGAAATATTTGAGTTTTCTGTTTTTGTCCATATTTCGCAACAAAATAACAAAAAAAACGACAAAGTATCTGAAATATTTGAATTTTCATTTTTTTGTCCATATTTCGCAACAAAATAATGAAAAAATAACAAAAAAGTAGGTGAAATATTTGAGTATTGTGTTTTTGTCCATATTTCGGAACAAAATAACGAAAAAAAATGACAAAGTATCTGAAATATTTGAGCTTTCATTTTTTGTCCATATTGCGCAACAAAATAATGAAAAAATAACAAAAAAGTATCTGAAATATTTGAGTTTTCTGGTTTTGTCCATATTTCGCAACAAAATAACGAAAAAACACAAAAAACTATATGAAATATTTGAGTTTTCTGTTTTTGTACATATTTCGCAATTAAATATCGGAAAAAGCAAAGAGAATCTGAAATATTTGAGTTTTCTGTTTTTGCCCATATTTCGCTACAAAATAACGAAAAAAAACAAAAAATTATCTGAAATATTTTATTTTTCTGTTTTGTCCATATTTCGCAACAAAATAACGAAAAAAAACGACAAAGTATCTGAAATATTTGAGTTTTCATTTTTTGTCCATATTTCGCAACAAAATAATGAAAAAATATGAAAAAAGTATTTGAAATATTTCAGTTTTCTGTTTTTGTCCATATTTGAGTTTTCTGTTTTTGTCCATATTTCCCAATTAAATATTAAAAAAAACAAAATGAATCTGAAATATTTGAGTTTTCATATTTCGCAACAAAATAATGAAAAAATAACAAAAAAGTAGGTGAAATATTTGAGTATTGTGTTTTTGTCCATATTTCGTAACAAAATAACGAAAAAAAATGACAAAGTATCTGAAATATTTTAGCTTTCATTTTTTGTCCATATTTCGCAACAAAATGATGAAAAAATAACAAAAAAGAGTCTGAAATATTTGAGTTTTCTGTTTGTGTCCATATTTCGCAACAAAATAACGAAAAAAAAACAAAAAAGTATCTGAAATATTTGATATTTCTGTTTTTGTACATATTTCGCAACAAAATAACGAAAAAACACAAAAAACTATATGAAATATTTGAGTTTTCTGTTTTTGTCCATATTTCGCAATTAAATATCGGAAAAAGCAAAAAGAATCTGAAATATTTGAGTTTTCTGTTTTTGCCCATATTTCGCAACAAAATAACGAAAAAAAACAAAAAAGTATCTGAAATATTTGATTTTTCTGTTTTTGTCCATATTTCGCAACAAAATAACGAAAAAACACAAAAAACTATATGAAATATTTAATTTTTCTGTTTTGTCCATATTTCTCAACAAAATAACTAAAAAAACGACAAAGTATCTGAAATATTTGTGTTTTCAATTTTGGTCCATATTTCGCAACAAAATAATAAAAAAATAACAAAAAAGTATCTGAAATATTTGAGTTTTCTGTTTGTGTCCATATTTCGCAACAAAATAACGAAAAAAAAACAAAAAAGTATCTGAAATATTTGAGTTTTCTGTTTGTGTCCATATTTCGCAACAAAATAACGAAAAAAAACAATAAAGTATCTGAAATATTTGATTTTTCTGTTTTTGTCCATATTTTGCAACAAAATAACGGAAAAACACAAAAAACTACATGAAATATTTGATTTTTCTGTTTTGTCCATATTTCGAAACAAAATAACAAAAAAAACGACAAAGTATCTGAAATATTTGAGTTTTAATTTTTTGTCCATATTTCGCAACAAAATAATGAAAAAATAAGCAAAAAGTATCTGAAATATTTCAGTTTTCTGTTTTTGTCCATATTTGAGTTTTCTGTTTTTGTCCATATTTCGCAATTAAATATTAAAAAAAAACAAAATGAATCTGAAATATTTGAGTTTTCTGTTTTTGTCCATATTTCGCAACAAAATAACAAAAAAAACGACAAAGTATCTGAAATATTTGAATTTTCATTTTTTTGTCCATATTTCGCAACAAAATAATGAAAAAATAACAAAAAAGTAGGTGAAATATTTGAGTATTGTGTTTTTGTCCATATTTCGGAACAAAATAACGAAAAAAAATGACAAAGTATCTGAAATATTTGAGCTTTCATTTTTTGTCCATATTGCGCAACAAAATAATGAAAAAATAACAAAAAAGTATCTGAAATATTTGAGTTTTCTGGTTTTGTCCATATTTCGCAACAAAATAACGAAGAAACACAAAAAACTATATGAAATATTTGAGTTTTCTGTTTTTGTCAATATTTCGCAATTAAATATGGGAAAATGCAAAAAGAATCTGAAATATTTGAGTTTTCTGATTTTGCCCATATTTCGCAACAAAATAACGAAAAAAAACAAAAAAGTATCTGAAATATTTGATTTTTCTGTTTTTGTCCATATTTTGCAACAAAATAACGGAAAAACACAAAAAACTACATGAAATATTTGATTTTTCTGTTTTGTCCATATTTCTCAACAAAATAACTAAAAAAAACGACAAAGTATCTGAAATATTTGTGCTTTCATTTTTTGTCGATATTTCGCAACAAAATAATGAAAAAATAACAAAAAAGTACCTGAAACATTTGAGTTTCTGTTTTTGTCTATATTTCGAAACAAAATAACGAAAAAAGAACAAAAAAGTATCTGAAATATTTTATTTTTCTGTTTTGTCGATATTTCGCAACAAAATAACGAAAAAAAACGACAAAGTATCTGAAATATTTGAGTTTTCTTTTTTTGTCCATATTTCGCAACAAAATAATGAAAAAATAACAAGAAAGTATCTGAAATATTTGAGTTTTCTGTTTTTGTCCGTATTTCGCACCAAAATAACGAAAAAAACAAAAAACTATATCAAATATTTGAATTTTCTGTTTTTGTCCATATTTCGCAATTAAATATTGAAAAAAACAAAAAGAATCTGAAATATTTGAGTTTTCTGTTTTAATCCATATTTCGCAACAAAATAACGAAAAAAACAAAAAACTATCTGAAATATTTGAGTTTTCTGTTTTTGTCCATATTTCGCAATTAAATATCGAAAAAAACAAAAAGAATCTGAAATATTTGAGTTTTCTGTTTTAATCCATATTTCGCAACAAAATAACGAAAAAAAACGATAAAGTGTTTGAAATATTTGAGTTTTTATTTTTTGTCCATATCCCGCAACAAAATAATGAAAAAATAAAAAAAAAGTATCTGAAATATTTGAGTTTTCTGTTTTTGTCCATATTTCGCAACTAAATAGCGAAAAAAAACCAAAAACTATCTGAAATATTTGAATTTTAATTTTTTGTCCATATTTCGCAACAAAATAATAAAAATATAACAAAACGTATCTGAAATATTTGAGTATTGTGATTTTGTCCATATTTGGGAACAAAATAACGAAAAAAAACGACAAAGTATCTGAAATATTTTAGTTTTCATTTTTTTGTCCATATTTCGCAACAAAATAATAAAAAAATAACAAAAAAGTATCTGAAATATTTGAGTTTTCTGTTTTTGTCCATATTTCGCAACAAAATAACGAAAAACCAAAAACACTATCTGAAATATTTGAGTTTTCTGTTTTTGTCCATATTTCGCAAATAAAATCGAAAAAAAAAATGAATCTGAAATATTTGAGTTTTCTGTTTTTGTCCATATTTCGCAACAAAATAACGAAAAACCAAAAACACTATCTGAAATATTTGAGTTTCTGTTTTTGTCCATATTTCGCAATAAATATTGAAAAAAAAACAAAATGAATCTGAAACATTTGAGTTTTCTGTTTTTGTCCATATTTCGCAACAAAATAACAAAAAAACGACAAAGTATCTGAAATATTTGAGTTTTCATTTTTTGTCCATATTTCGCAACAAATAATGAAAAAATAACAAAAAAGTAGGTGAAATATTTGAGTATTGTGTTTTTGTCCATATTTCGGAACAAAATAACGAAAAAAAATGACAAAGTATCTGAAATATTTGAGTTTTCATTTTTTGTCCATATTTTGCAACAAAATAATGAAAAAATAACAAAAAAGTATCTGAAATATTTTAGTTTTCTGTTTTTGTCCATATTTCACAACAAAATAACGAAAAACCAAAAACACTATCTGAAATATTTGAGTTTTCTGTTTTTGTCCATATTTCGCAACAAAATAATGAAAAAAATATCAAAAAAGTATCTGAAATATTTGATTTTTCTGTTTTTGTCCATATTTCGCAACAAAATAACGGAAAAACACAAAAAACTACATGAAATATTTGATTTTTCTGTTTTGTCCATATTTCGCAACAAAATAACGAAAAAAAAAACGACAAAGTATCTGAAATATTTGTGTTTTCATTTTTTGTCCATATTTCGCAACAAAATAATAAAAAATAACAACAAAGTATCTGAAATATTTGAGTTTTGTGTTTTTGTCCATATTTCGCAACAAAATAACGGAGAAACACAAAAAACTATATGAAATATTTGAGTGTTCTGTTTTTGTCCATATTTCGCTACAAAATAACGAAAAAAAACGACAAAGTATCTGAAATATTTGAGTTTTCTTTTTTTGTCGATATTTCGCAACAAAATAGTGAAAAAAGAACAAAAAATTATCTGAAATATTTGAGTTTTCTTTTTTTTCTCGATATTTCGCAACAAAATAATGAAAAAGACAAAAAAGTATCTGAAATATTTGAGTTTTCTGTTTTTGTCCGTATTTCGCACCAAAATAACGAAAAAAAAACAAAAAACTATCTGAAATATTTGATTTTTCTGTTTTTGTCTATAATTCGCAACAAAATAATGAAAAAAAAGCGAAAAAGTATCTGAAATATTTCAGTTTTCATTTTTGTCCATATTTCGCAAAAAAAATAATGAAAAAATAACAAAAAAGTATCTGAAATATTTGAGTTTTTATTTTTTGTCCATATTCCGCAACAAAATAACGAAAAAATAAAAAGAAAGTATCTGAAACATTTGATTTTTCTGTTTTTGTACATATTTTGCAACAAAATAACGAACACAAAAACAAAAAAGTATCTGAAATATTTGAATTTTTCTGTTTTAGTCCATATTTCGCAACTAATATCGAAAAAACAAAAAGAATCTGATATATTTTAGTTTTCTGTTTTTGTCCATATTTCGCACAAAATAACGAAAAAAACGACAAAGTATCTGAAATATTTGATTTTTCCTTTTTGTCCATATTTCGCAACAAAATAATGAAAAAATAACAAAAAAGTATCTGAAATATATGAGTTTTCTGCTTTTGTCCATATTTCGCAACAAAATAACGAAAAAAAAACAAAAAACTATCTGAAATATTTGAGTTTTAATTTTTTGTCCATATTTCGCAACAAAATAATGAAAAAATAACAAAAACGTGTCTGAAATATTTGAGTTTTGTGATTTTGTCCATATTGCGGAACAAAATAACGAAAAAAAACGACAAAGTATCTGAAATATTTGAGTTTTCATTTTTTGTCCATATTTTGCAACAAAATAATGAAAAAATAACAAAAAAGTATCTGAAATATTTTAGTTTTCTGTTTTTGTCCATATTTCACAACAAAATAACGAAAAACCAAAAACACTATCTGAAATATTTGAGTTTTCTGTTTTTGTCCATATTTCGCAACAAAATAATGAAAAAAATATCAAAAAAGTATCTGAAATATTTGATTTTTCTGTTTTTGTCCATATTTCGCAACAAAATAACGGAAAAACACAAAAAACTACATGAAATATTTGATTTTTCTGTTTTGTCCAATATTTCGCAACAAAATAACGAAAAAAAAAACGACAAAGTATCTGAAATATTTGTGTTTTCATTTTTTGTCCATATTTCGCAACAAAATAATAAAAAATAACAACAAAGTATCTGAAATATTTGAGTTTTGTGTTTTTGTCCATATTTCGCAACAAAATAACGGAGAAACACAAAAAACTATATGAAATATTTGAGTGTTCTGTTTTTGTCCATATTTCGCAACAAAATAACGAAAAAAAAACAATAAAGTGTTTGAAATATTTGAGTTTTTATTTTTTGTCCATATCCCGCAACAAAATAATGAAAAAATAAAAAAAAAGTATCTGAAATATTTGAGTTTTCTGTTTTTGTCCATATTTCGCAACTAAATAGCGAAAAAAAACCAAAAACTATCTGAAATATTTGAATTTTAATTTTTTGTCCATATTTCGCAACAAAATAATAAAAATATAACAAAACGTATCTGAAATATTTGAGTATTGTGATTTTGTCCATATTTCGGAACAAAATAACGAAAAAAAACGACAAAGTATCTGAAATATTTTAGTTTTCATTTTTTGTCCATATTTCGCAACAAAATAATAAAAAAATAACAAAAAAGTATCTGAAATATTTGAGTTTTCTGTTTTTGTCCATATTTCACAACAAAATAACGAAAAACCAAAAACACTATCTGAAATATTTGAGTTTTCTGTTTTTGTCCATATTTCGCAACAAAATAATGAAAAAAATATCAAAAAAGTATCTGAAATATTGATTTTTCTGTTTTTGTCCATATTTCGCAACAAAATAACGGAAAAACACCAAAAAACTACATGAAATATTTGATTTTTCTGTTTTGTCCATATTTCGCAACAAAATAATGAAAAAATAACAAAAAAGTAGGTGAAATATTTGAGTATTGTGTTTTTGTCCATATTTCGTGAACAAAATAACGAAAAAAAATGACAAGTATCTGAAATATTTGAGTTTTCATTTTTTGTCCATATTTTGCAACAAAATAATGAAAAAATAACAAAAAAGTATCTGAAATATTTTAGTTTTCTGTTTTTGTCCATATTTCACAACAAAATAACGAAAAACCAAAAACACTATCTGAAATATTTGAGTTTTCTGTTTTTGTCCATATTTCGCAACAAAATAATGAAAAAAATATCAAAAAAGTATCTGAATATTGATTTTTCTGTTTTTGTCCATATTTCGCAACAAAATAACGGAAAAACACAAAAAAACTACATGAAATATTTGATTTTTCTGTTTTGTCCATATTTCGCAACAAAATAACGAAAAAAAAAACGACAAAGTATCTGAAATATTTGTGTTTTCATTTTTTGTCCATATTTCGCAACAAAATAATAAAAAAATAACAACAAAGTATCTGAAATATTTGAGTTTTGTGTTTTTGTCCATATTTCGCAACAAAATAACGGAGAAACACAAAAAACTATATGAAATATTTGAGTGTTCTGTTTTTGTCCATATTTCGCAACAAAATAACGAAAAAAAACGATAAAGTGTTTGAAATATTTGAGTTTTTATTTTTTGTCCATATCCCGCAACAAAATAATGAAAAAATAAAAAAAAAGTATCTGAAATATTTGAGTTTTCTGTTTTTGTCCATATTTCGCAACTAAATAGCGAAAAAAAACCAAAAACTATCTGAAATATTGAATTTTAATTTTTTGTCCATATTTCGCAACAAAATAATAAAAATATAACAAAACGTATCTGAAATATTTGAGTATTGTGATTTTGTCCATATTTCGGAACAAAATAACGAAAAAAAAACGACAAAGTATCTGAAATATTTTAGTTTTCATTTTTTGTCCATATTTCGCAACAAAATAATAAAAAAATAACAAAAAAGTATCTGAAATATTTGAGTTTTCTGTTTTTGTCCATATTTCGCAACAAAATAACGAAAAACCAAAAACACTATCTGAAATATTTGAGTTTTCTGTTTTTGTCCATATTTCGCAAATAAAATCGAAAAAAAAATGAATCTGAAATATTTGAGTTTTCTGTTTTTGTCCATATTTCGCAACAAAATAACGAAAAACCAAAAACACTATCTGAAATATTTGAGTTTTCTGTTTTTGTCCATATTTCGCAATTAAATATTGAAAAAAAAACAAAATGAATCTGAAACATTTGAGTTTTCTGTTTTTGTCCATATTTCGCAACAAAATAATAAAAATATAACAAAACGTATCTGAAATATTTGAGTTTTCATTTTTTGTCCATATTTCGCAACAAAATAATGAAAAAATAACAAAAAAGTAGGTGAAATATTTGAGTATTGTGTTTTTGTCCATATTTCGGAACAAAATAACGAAAAAAAATGACAAAGTATCTGAAATATTTGAGTTTTCATTTTTTTGTCCATATTTTGCAACAAAATAATGAAAAAATAACAAAAAAGTATCTGAAATATTTTAGTTTTCTGTTTTTGTCCATATTTCAC
The DNA here is from genome assembly GCA_963932195.1 of Empis livida. Taxonomy (NCBI): domain Eukaryota; kingdom Metazoa; phylum Arthropoda; class Insecta; order Diptera; family Empididae; genus Empis; species Empis livida. The sequence continues at coordinate 22,046,286 of OZ010646.1, forward strand.
AACAAATAACGAAAAACCAAAAACACTATCTGAAATATTTGAGTTTTCTGTTTTTGTCCATATTTCGCAACAAAATAATGAAAAAAATATCAAAAAAGTATCTGAAATATTTGATTTTTCTGTTTTTGTCCATATTTCGCAACAAAATAACGGAAAAACACAAAAAACTACATGAAATATTTGATTTTTCTGTTTTGTCCATATTTCGCAACAAAATAACGAAAAAAAAAACGACAAAGTATCTGAAATATTTGTGTTTTCATTTTTTGTCCATATTTCGCAACAAAATAATAAAAAAATAACAACAAAGTATCTGAAATATTTGAGTTTTGTGTTTTTGTCCATATTTCGCAACAAAATAACGGAGAAACACAAAAAACTATATGAAATATTTGAGTGTTCTGTTTTTGTCCATATTTCGCTACAAAATAACGAAAAAAAACGACAAAGTATCTGAAATATTTGAGTTTTCTTTTTTTGTCGATATTTCGCAACAAAATAGTGAAAAAAGAACAAAAAATTATCTGAAATATTTGAGTTTTCTTTTTTTCTCGATATTTCGCAACAAAATAATGAAAAAAGAACAAAAAGTATCTGAAATATTTGAGTTTTCTGTTTTTGTCCGTATTTCGCACCAAAATAACGAAAAAAAAACAAAAAACTATCTGAAATATTTGATTTTTCTGTTTTTGTCTATAATTCGCAACAAAATAATGAAAAAAAAGCGAAAAAGTATCTGAAATATTTCAGTTTTCATTTTTTGTCCATATTTCGCAAAAAAAAATAATGAAAAAATAACAAAAAAGTATCTGAAATATTGAGTTTTTATTTTTTGTCCATATTCCGCAACAAAATAACGAAAAAATAAAAAGAAAGTATCTGAAACATTTGATTTTTCTGTTTTTGTACATATTTTGCAACAAAATAACGAACACAAAAACAAAAAAGTATCTGAAATATTTGAATTTTTCTATTTTAGTCCATATTTCGCAACTAAATATCGAAAAAACAAAAAGAATCTGATATATTTTAGTTTTCTGTTTTTGTCCATATTTCGCAACAAAATAACGAAAAAAACGACAAAGTATCTGAAATATTTGATTTTTCCTTTTTTGTCCATATTTCGCAACAAAATAATGAAAAAATAACAAAAAAGTATCTGAAATATTTGAGTTTTCTGTTTTTGTCCATATTTCGCAACAAAATAACGAAAAACCAAAAACTCTATCTGAAATATTTGAGTTTTCTGTTTTTGTCCATATTTCGCAATTAAATACCGAAAAAAAACAAAATGAATCTGAAATATTTGAGTTTTCTGTTTTTGTCCATATTTCGCAACAAAATAACAAAAACAACGACAAAGTATCTGAAATATTTGAGTTTTCATTTTTTGTCCATATTTCGCAACAAAATAATGAAAAAATAACAAAAAAGTATCTGAAATATTTGAGTTTTCTGTTTGTGTCCATATTTCGCAACAAAATAACGAAAAAAAACAAAAAAGTATCTGAAATATTTGATTTTTCTGTTTTTGTACATATTTCGCAACAAAATAACGAAAAAAAACAAAAAACTATCTGAAATATTTGAGTTTTAATTTTTTGTCCATATTTCGCAACAAAATAATGAAAAAATAACATAAACGAGTCTGAAATATTTGAGTATTGTGATTTTGTCCATATTTCGGAACAAAATAACGAAAAAAAACGACAAAGTATCTGAAATATTTTAGTTTTCATTTTTTGTCCATATTTCGCAACAAAATAATAAAAAAATAACAAAAAAGTATCTGAAATATTTGAGTTTTCTGTTTGTGTCCATATTTCGCAACAAAATAACGAAAAAAAAACAAAAAAGTATCTGAAATATTTGATTTTTCTGTTTTTGTACATGTTTCGCAACAAAATAACGAAAAAACACAAAAAACTATATGAAATATTTGAGTTTTCTGTTTTTGTCCATATTTCGCTATTAAATATCGGAAAAAGCAAAAAGAATCTGAAATATTTGAGTTTTCTGTTTTTGCCCATATTTCGCAACAAAATAACGAAAAAAAAACAAAAAAGTATCTGAAATATTTGAGTTTTCTGTTTTTGTCCACATTTCGCAACTAAATATCGAAAAAAACAAAAAGAATCTGAAATATTTGCGTTTTCTGTTTTTGTCCATATTTCGCAACAAAATAACGAAAAAAAAGTATCTGAAATATTTGAGTTTTCTGTTTTTGTCCATATTTCGCAATTAAATACCGAAAAAAAACAAAATGAATCTGAAATATTTGAGTTTTCTGTTTTTGTCCATATTTCGCAACAAAATAACAAAAACAACGACAAAGTATCTGAAATATTTGAGTTTTCATTTTTTGTCCATATTTCGCAACAAAATAATAAAAAAATAACAAAAAAGTATCTGAAATATTTGAGTTTTCTGTTTTTGTCCATATTTCGGAACAAAATAACGAAAAAAAATGACAAAGTATCTGAAATATTTTAGCTTTCATTTTTTGTCCATATTTCGCAACAAAATGATGAAAAAATAACAAAAAAGTATCTGAAATATTTGAGTTTTCTGTTTGTGTCCATATTTCGCAACAAAATAACGAAAAAAAAACAAAAAAGTATCTGAAATATTTGATTTTTCTGTTTTTGTACATGTTTCGCAACAAAATAACGAAAAAACACAAAAAACTATATGAAATATTTGAGTTTTCTGTTTTTGTCCATATTTCGCAATTAAATATCGGAAAAAGCAAAAAGAATCTGAAATATTTGAGTTTTCTGTTTTTGCCCATATTTCGCAACAAAATAACGAAAAAAAAACAAAAAAGTATCTGAAATATTTGAGTTTTCTGTTTTTGTCCACATTTCGCAACTAAATATCGAAAAAAACAAAAAGAATCTGAAATATTTGCGTTTTCTGTTTTTGTCCATATTTCGCAACAAAATAACGAAAAAAATACGAAAATATGATCTGAAATATTTGAGTTTTCTGTTTTTGTCCATATTTCGGAACAAAATAAGGAAAAAAACAAACAAAAAAGTATCTGAAATATTTTAGTTTTCTGTTTTTGTCCATATTTCGCAACGAAAAACGAAAAACTAACAAGAAAGTATCTGAAATATTTGAATTTTCTGTTTTTGTCCATATTTCGCAACAAAATAACGAAAAAAAAGACAAAAAACTATCTGCAATATATGAGTTTTCTGTTTTTGTCTATATTTCGCAACAAAATAATGAAAAAAAAAAAACAAAAAACTATCTGAAATATTTGAGTTTTCTGTTTTTGTCCATATTTCGCAACAAAATAAGGAAAAAAAACAAACAAAAAAGTACCTGAAATATTTTAGTTTTCTGTTTTTGCCCATATTTCGCACCAAAATAACGAAAAATAAAGTATCTGAAATATTTGAGTTTTCTGTTTTTGTCCATATTTCGCAACTAAATATCGAAAAAAACAAAAAGAATCTGAAATATTTCCGCTTTCTATTTTTGTCCATATTTCGCAACAAAATAAGGAAAAAAACAAACAAAAAAGTATTTGAAATAGTTTAGTTTTCTGTATTTGTCCATATTTCGCAACGAAATACGAAAAACTAACAAGAAAGTATCTGAAATATTTGAGATTTCTGTTTTTGTCCATATTTCGCAACAAAATAACGAAAAAAAAGACAAAAAAACTATCTGAAATATATGAGTTTTCTGTTTTTGTCTATATTTCGCAACAAAATAATGAAAAAAAAAACAAAAAACTATCTGAAATATTTGAGTTTTCTGTTTTTGTCGATATTTCGCAACAAAATAAGGAAAAAAACAAACAAAAACGTATCTGAAATATTTTAGTTTTCTTGTTTTGCCCATATTTCGCAACAAAATATCGAAAAAAACAAAAAGAATCTGAAATATTTGCGTTTTCTGTTTTTGTCTATATTTCGCAACAAAATAATGAACAAAAAAACAAAAAACTATCTGAAATATTTGAGTTTTCTGTTTTTGTCCATATTACGCAACAAAATAACAAAAAAAAAACAAAAAACTATATGAAATATATGAGTTTTCTGTTTTTATCTATATTTCGCAACAAAATAACGAAAAAAAAACAAAAAAGTACATGCAATATTTGAGGTTCCTGCTTTTGTCCATATTTCTCAACAAAATAAGGGAAAAAACAAACAAAAAAGTATCTGAAATATTTTAGTTTTCTGTTTTTGTCCATATTTCGCAACAAAATAACGAAAAAGGTATCTGAAATATTTAAGTTTTCTGTTTTTGTCCATATTTCGCAACAAAATACCGAAAAAAACAAAAGCTATCTGAAATATATGAGTTTTCTGTTTTTGTCTATATTTCGCAACAAAATAATGAAAAAAAAAAAAAAAACTATCTGAAATATTTGAGTTTTCTATTTTTGTCCATATTTCGCAACAAAATAACGAAAAAATAACAAGCAAGTATCTGAAATATTTGAGTTTTCTGTTTTTGTCCATATTTCGCAACGAAATAACGAAAAAAAAAAAAAAAACTATCTGAAATATTTGCGTTTTCTATTTTTGTCCATATTTCGCAACAAAACAACAAAAAAAAGTATCTGAAATATTTCAGTTTTCTGGTTCTGTCCATATTTCGCAACAAAATAATTAAAAAATAACAAGGAAGTATCTGAAATATTTGTGTTTTCTGGTTTTGTTCATATTTCTCAACAAACTAATTAAAAAATAACAAGGAAGTATCTGAAATATTTGTGTTTTCTGGTTTTGTTCATATTTCTCAACAAAATAAGCAAAAAAAAAAACAAAGAAATTTCTGAAATATTTTAGTTTTCTGTTGTTGTCCATATTTCTCAACAAAATAAGCAAAAAAAAAACAAAGAAATTTCTGAAATATTTTAGTTTTCTGTTTTTGTCCATATTTCGCAACAAAATAATTAAAAAATAACAAGGAAGTATCTGAAATATTTGTGTTTTCTGGTTTTGTTCATATTTCTCAACAAACTAAGGAAAAAACAAACAAAAAAGTATCTGAAATATTTGAGTTCTCTATTTTTGTCCATATTTCGCAACAAAACAACAAAAAAAAGTATCTGAAATATTTCAGTTTTCTGGTTCTGTCCATATTTCGCAACAAAATAATTAAAAAATAACAAGGAAGTATCTGAAATATTTGTGTTTTCTGGTTTTGTTCATATTTCTCAACAAACTAAGGAAAAAACAAACAAAAAAATATCTGAAATATTTGAGTTATCTTTTGTTGTCCATATTTTGCAACAAAATAGCGAAAAAATAACAAGGAAGTATCTGAAATATTTGAGTTTTCTGGTTTTGTCCATATTTAGCAACAAAATAACGGAGAAAAAACGACAAATTATCTGAAATATTTGAGTTTTCATTTTTTGTCCATATTTCGCTACAAAATAACGAAAAAATAAGAAGAAAGTATCTGAAATATTTGAGTTTTCTTTTTTTGTCAATATTTCGCAAAAAAATAATGAAAAAAAAACAAAACACTATCTGATATATTTGAGTTTTCTGTTTTTGTCCATATTTCGCAACTAGATTTCGAAAAAAACAGAAAGAATCTGAAATATTTGAGTTTTCTGTTTTTGTCCATAATTCGCAACAAAATACCGAAAAAAAAACAAAAACTATCTGAAATATATGAGTTTTCTGTTTTTGTCCATATTTCGCAACAAAATAAGGAGAAAAACAAACAAAAAAGTATATGAAATATTTTAGTTTTCTGTTTTTGTCTATATTTCGCAACAAAATAACGAAAAAAAACAAAAAAGTATCTGAAATATTTGAGTTTTCTGTTTTTGTCCATATTTCGCAACAAAATAATTAAAAAATAACAAGGAAGTATCTGAAATATTTGTGTTTTATAGTTTTGTTCATATTTCTCAACAAACTAAGGAAAAAACAAACAAAAAAATATCTGAAATATTTGAGTTATCTTTTGTTGTCCATATTTTGCTACAAAATAGCGAAAAAATAACAAGGAAGTATCTGAAATATTTGAGTTTTTTGGTTTTGTCCATATTTCGCAACAAAATAATTAAAAAATAACAAGGAAGTATCTGAAATATTTGTGTTTTCTGGTTTTGTTCATATTTCTCAACAAACTAAGGAAAAAACAAACAAAAAAATATCTGAAATATTTGAGCTATCTTTTGTTGTCCATATTTTGCAACAAAATAGCGAAAAAATAACAAGGAAGTATCTGAAATATTTGAGCTTTCTGGTTTTGTCCATATTTCTCAACAAAATAAGCAAAAAAAAAACAAAGAAGTTTCTGAAATATTTTAGTTTTCTGTTTTTGTCCATATTTCGCAACAAAATAATTAAAAAATAACAAGGAAGTATCTGAAATATTTGTGTTTTCTGGTTTTGTTCATATTTCTCAACAAACTAAGGAAAAAACAAACAAAAAAATATCTGAAATATTTGAATTATCTTTTGTTGTCCATATTTTGCAACAAAATAGCGAAAAAATAACAAGGAAGTATCTGAAATATTTGAGTTTTCTGGTTTTGTCCATATTTCGCAACAAAATAACGGAAAAAAAACGACAAAGTATCTGAAATATTTGAGTTTTCATTTTTTGTCCATATTTCGCTACAAAATAACGAAAAAGTAAGAAGAAAGTATCTGAAATATTTGGGTTTTCTGTTTTTGTCCATATTTCGCAACAAAATAAGGAGAAAAACAAACAAAAAAGTATCTGAAATATTTTAGTTTTCTGTTTTGGCCCATATTTCGCACCAAAATAACGAAAAAAAAGTATCCATATTTCGCAACAAATTAACGAAAAAAAAAAACATAAAAGTATCTGAAATAATTTAGTTTTCTGTTTTTGTCCATATTTCGCAACAAAATAACGAAAAAAAAAGAAAAAAGTATCTGAAATATTTCAGTTTTCTGTTTTTGTCAATATTTCGCAACAAAATAACAGAAAAAAACAACAAATTCTCTGAAATATTTGAGTTTTTTGTTTTTGTCCATATTTCCCAACAAAAATAACAAGAAACAAAATAACGAGAAAATAACAAGAAAGTATCTGAAATATTTGACTTTTCTGTTTTTGTCCATATTTCCCAACAAAATAACGAAAAAATAACAAGCAAGTATCTGAAATATTTGAGTTTTCTGTTTTTGTCCCATATTTCGCAACGAAATAACGAAAAAAAAAAAAAAAACTATCTGAAATATTTGCGTTTTCTATTTTTGTCCATATTCCCCAACTAAATATCAAAAAAATATTCCGCAACTAAATATCTGTAATATTTGAGCTTTCTGGTTTTGTCCATATTTCTCAACAAAATAAGCAAAAAAAAAACAAAGAAGTTTCTGAAATATTTTAGTTTTCTGTTTTTGTCCATATTTCGCAACAAAATAATTGATAAATAACAAGGAAGTATCTGAAATATTTGTGTTTTCTGGTTTTGTTCATATTTCTCAACAAACTAAGGAAAAAACAAACAAAAAAGTATCTGAAATATTTGAGCTTTCTATTTTTATCCATATTTCGCAACAAAACAACAAAAAAAGTATCTGAAATATTTGAGTTTTCTGGTTTTGTCCATATTTCACAACAAAATAAACGAAAAAATCAACAAATTCTCTGAAATATTTGAGTTTTCTATTTTTGTCCATATTTTCCAACAAAATAACGAAAAAAAAAACAAAAAAGTATCTGAAATATTTTAGTTTTCTGTTTTTGTCCATGTTTCGCAACAAAATAACTAAAAAATAACAAGGAAGTATCTGAAATTTTTGAGTTTTCTGGTTTTATCCATATTTCTCAACAAAATAAGGAAAAAAAACAAAAAAGTATCTGAAATATTTGAGTTTTCTGTTTTTGTCCATATTTCGCAACTAAATATCGAAAAAAACATAAAGAATCTGAAATATTTGAGATTTATGTTTTTGTCCATATTTCGCAACAAAATAACGACAAAAAACGTAAAAGTATCTGAAATATTAGAGCTTTCTGTTTTTGTCCTTATTTCGCAACAAAATAACAAAAAAAAAGTATCTGAAATATTTGAGTTTTCTGGTTTTGTCCATATTTCGCAACAAAATAACGAAAAAAAAACCAACAAATTCTCTGAAATATTTGAGTTTTCTGTTTTTGTCCATATTTCGCAACAAAATAACGAAACAAATACGAAAATAAGATCTGAAATATTTGAGTTTTCTGTTTTTATCCATATTTCGCAACGAAAAATGAAAAACTAACAAGAAAGTATCTGAAATATTTGAGTTTTCTGTTTTTGTCCATATTTCGCAACAAAATAACAAAAAAAAAAAACAAAAAACTATTTGAAAATATATGAGTTTTCTGTTTTTGTCTGTATTTCGCAACAAAATAACGAAAAAAAAACAAAAAAGTACATGCAATATTTGAGGTTCCTGCTTTTGTCCATATTTCTCAACAAAATAAGGGAAAAAAACAAAACAAAAAAGTATCTGAAATATTTTAGTTTTCTGTTTTTGTCCATATTTCGCAACAAAATAACAAAAAAGGTATCTGAAATATTTGAGTTTTCTATTTTTGTCCATATTCCGCAACTAAATATATAAAAAAAAAAAAGTATCTGACATATTTGACTTTCCTGCTTTTGTCCATATTTCTCAACGAAATAAGGGAAAAAACAAACAAAAAAGTATCTGAAATATTTTAGTTTTTTGTTTTTGTCCATATTTCGCAACAAAATAACAAAAAAATAACAAGAAAGTATCTGAATAATTTAGTTTTCTGTTTTTGTCCATATTTCACAACAAAATAACGAAAAAATAACAAGAAAGTATCTGAAATATTTGACTTTTCTGTTTTTGTCCATATTTTGCAACAAAATAACGAAAAAAAAACCAAAAAAGTATCTGAAATATTGGAGTTTGCTTTTGTTGTCCATATTTCGCAACAAAATAACGAAAAAATAACAAGCAAGTATCTGAAATATTTTAGGTTTCTGTTTTTGTCCATATTTCGCAACAAAATAACAGAAAAAAACAACAAATTCTCTGAAATATTTGAGTTTTCTGTGTTTGAGTTTTCTGTGTTTGTCCATTTCCCAACAAAATAACGAGAAAATAACAAGAAAGTATCTGAAATATTTGACTTTTCTGTTTTTGTCCATATTTCGCAACAAAATAACGAAAAAAAACATAAAAGTATCTGAAATATTTCAGCTTTCTGTTTTGTCGCAACAAAATAACGAAAAAAATCAACAAATTCTCTGAAATTTTTGAGTTTTCTGTTTTTGTCCATATTTCACAACAAAATAACGAAAAAATAACAAGAAAGTATCTGAAATATTTGAGTTTTCTGCTTTTGTCCATATTTCTCAACAAAATAATGAAAAAAAACAAACAAAAAAATATCTGAAATATTTGAGTTTTCTTTTGTTGTCCATATTTAGCAACAAAATAACGAAAATATAACAAGGAAGTATCTGAAATATTTGAGTTTTCTGGTTTTGTCCATATTTCTCAACAAAAATAAGGAAAAAAAAACAAAAAAGTATCTGAAATATTTTAGTTTTCTGTTTTTGTCCATATTTCGCAAAAAAATAACTAAAAATAACAAGCAAGTATCTGAAATATTTGATTTTTCTGTTTTGTCCATATTTCTCAACAAAATAAGGAAAAAAAAAACAAAAAAGTATCTGAAATATTTGAGTTATCTTTTGTTGTCCGTATTTTGCAACAAAATAGCGAAAAAATAACAAGGAAGTATCTGAAATATTTAAGTTTTCTGGTTTTGTTCATATTTCTCAACAAAATAAGGAAAAAAAAACAAAAAAGTATCTGAAATATTTTAGTTTTCTGTTTTTGTTCATGTTTCGCAACAAAATAACTAAAAAATAACAAGGCAGTATCTGAAATATATGAGTTTTCTGGTTTTATCCATATTTCTCAACAAAATAAGGAAAAAAAAAACAAAAAAGTATCTGAAATATTTGAGTTTTCTGTTTTTGTCCATATTTCGCAACTAAATATCGAAAAAAAACATAAAGAATCTGAAATATTTAAGATTTATGTTTTTGTCCATATTTCGCAACCAAATAACGACAGAAAACGTAAAAGTATCTGAAATATTAGAGCTTTCTGTGTTTGTCCTTATTTCGCAACAAAATAACAAAAAAAAGTATCTGAAATATTTGAGTTTTCTGGTTTTGTCCATATTTCGCAACAAAATAACGAAAAAATAACAAGGTAGTATCAGAAATATTTGAGTTTCTGGTTTTGTCCATATTTCGCAACAAAATAACGGGAAAAAACAACAAATTCTCTGAAATATTTGAGTTTTCTGTTTTTGTACATATTTCGCAACAAAATAACGAAAATATAACAAGGAAGTATCTGAAATATTTGAGTTTTCTGGTTTTGTCCATATGTCTCAACAAAATAAGGAAAAAAAAAACAAAAAAGTATCTGAAATATTTTAGTTTTCTGGTTTTGTCCATATTTCGCAACAAAATAACGAAAAAAATCAACAAATTCTCTGAAATATTTGAGTTTTCTATTTTTGTCCATATTTCCCAACAAAATAACGAAAAAAAAAACAAAAAAATATCTGAAATATTGAGTTATCTTTTGTTGTCCGTATTTTGCAACAAAATAGCGAAAAAATAACAAGGAAGTATCTGAAATATTTAAGTTTTCTGGTTTTGTTCATATTTCTCAACAAAATAAGGAAAAAAAAAACAAAAAAGTATCTGAAATATTTGAGTTTTCTGGTTTTGTCCATATTTCACAACAAAAATAACGAAAAAAATCAACAAATTCTCTGAAATATTTGAGTTTTCTATTTTTGTCCATATTTTCCAACAAAATAACGAAAAAAAAAACAAAAAAGTATCTGGAATATTTTAGTTTTCTGTTTTTGTCCATGTTTCGCAACAAAATAACTAAAAAATAACAAGGAAGTATCGTGAAATTTTGAGTTTTCTGGTTTTATCCATATTTCTCAACAAAATAAGGAAAAAAAAACAAAAAAGTATCTGAAATATTTGAGTTTTCTGTTTTTGTCCATATTTCGCAACTAAATATCGAAAAAAAACATAAGAATCTGAAATATTTGAGATTTATGTTTTTGTCCATATTTCGCAACAAAATAACGACAAAAACGTAAAAGTATCTGAAATATTAGAGCTTTCTGTTTTTGTCCTTATTTCGCAACAAAATAACAAAAAAAAAAGTATCTGAAATATTTGAGTTTTCTGGTTTTGTCCATATTCGCAACAAAATAACGAAAAAAACCAACAAATTCTCTGAAATATTTGAGTTTCTGTTTTTGTCCATATTTCGCAACAAAATAACGAAACAAATACGCAAATATGATCTGAAATATTTGAGTTTTCTCGTTTTTATCCATATTTCGCAACGAAAAACGAAATATAACAAGGAAGTATCTGAAATATTTGAGTTTTCTGGTTTTGTCCATATGTCTCAACAAAATAAGGAAAAAAAACAAAAAAGTATCTGAAATATTTTAGTTTTCTGTTTTTGTCCATATTTCGCAACAAAATAACGAAAAAAATCAACAAATTCTCTGAAATATTTGAGTTTTCTATTTTTGTCCATATTTCCCAACAAAATAACGAAAAAAAAAAACAAAAAAATATCTGAAATATTTGAGTTATCTTTTGTTGTCCGTATTTTGCAACAAAATAGCGAAAAAATAACAAGGAAGTATCTGAAATATTTAAGTTTTTCTGGTTTTGTTCATATTTCTCAACAAAATAAGGAAAAAAAAACAAAAAAGTATCTGAAATATTTGAGTTTTCTGTTTTTGTCCATATTTCGCAACAAAATAACGAAAAAAAAAAACAAAAAAATATCTGAAATATTTGAGTTATCTTTTGTTGTCCGTATTTTGCAACAAAATAGCGAAAAAATAACAAGGAAGTATCTGAAATATTTAAGTTTTCTGGTTTTGTTCATATTTCTCAACAAAATAAGGAAAAAAAAACAAAAAAGTATCTGAAATATTTTAGTTTTCTGTTTTTGTTCATGTTTCGCAACAAAATAACTAAAAAATAACAAGGCAGTATCTGAAATATATGAGTTTTCTGGTTTTATCCATATTTCTCAACAAAATAAGGAAAAAAAAAAACAAAAAATTATCTAAAATATTTGAGTTTTCTTTTGTTGTCCATAATTCGCAAAAATATAACGAAAAAAAAAAATAAAAAAGTATCTGAAATATTTGAGTTTTCTGCTTTTGTCCATATTTCTCAACAAAATAACGAAAATATAACAAGGAAGTATCTGAAATATTTGAGTTTTCTGGTTTTGTCCATATGTCTCAACAAAAATAAGCAAAAAAAAAACTAAAAAGTATCTGAAATATTTTAGTTTTCTGTTTTCGTGCATATTTCGCAACAAAATAACGAAAAAATAACAAGGAAGTATCGGAAATATTTGAGTTTTCTGGTTTTGTCCATATTTCGCAACAAAATAACGGGAAAAAACAACAAATTCTCTGAAATATTTGAGTTTTCTGTTTTTGTACATATTTCGCAACAAAATAACGAAAATATAACAAGGAAGTATCTGAAATATTTGAGTTTTCTGGTTTTGCCCATATGTCTCAACAAAATAAGGAAAAAAAAAACAAAAAAAGTATCTGAAATATTTTAGTTTTCTGTTTTTGTCCACATTTCGCAACAAAATAAAGAAAAAATAACAACGCAGTATCTGAAATATTTGAGTTTTCTGGTTTTGTCCATATTTCGCAACAAAATAACGCGAAAAAACAACAAATTCTCTTAAATATTTGAGTTTTCTTTTGTTGTCCATATTTTGCAACAAAATAACTAAAACATAACAAGGAAGTATCTGAAATATTTGATTTTTCTGGTTTTGTCCATATGTCTCAACAAAATAAGGAAAAAAAAACAATAAAGTACCTGAAATATTTTAGTTTTAGGTTTTTGCAACAAAATAACGAAAAAATAACAAGGAAGTATCTGAAATATTTGAGTTTTATGGTTTTGTCCATATTTCTCAACCAAATAAGAAAAAAAAAAAAATAGTATCTTAAATATTTTAGTTTTCTGTTTTTGTCCATATTTCGCAACAAAATAACGGGAAAAAACAACAAATTCTCTTAAATATTTGAGTTTTCTTTTGTTGTCCATATTTTGCAACAAAATAACGAAAAAATAACAACGAAGTATCTGAAATATTTGAGTTTTCTTGTTTTGTCCATATTTCGCAACAAAATAACGGGAAAAAACAACAAATTCTCATAAATATTTGAATTTTCTGTTTTTGTCCATATTTCGCAACAAAATAACGAAAAAAACATAAAAGTATCTGAAATATTTGAGCTTTCTGTTTTTGTCCATATTTCCCAATAAAATAACGAAAAAAATCAACAAATTCTCTGAAATATTTGGGTTTTCTATTTTTGTCCATAATTCGCAATAATATAACGAAAAAAAAAAATAAAAAAGTATCTGAAATATTTGAGTTTTCTGCTTTTGTTCATATTTCTCAACAAAATAAGGAAAAAAAAACAAAAAAAGTATCTGAAATATTTGAGTTTTCTATTTTTGTCCATATTTCGCAACAAAATAACGAAAAAAAAAACAAAAAAATATCTGAAATATTTGAGTTTTCTTTTGTTGTCCATAATTCGCAATAATATAACGAAAAAAAAAATAAAAAAGTATCTGAAATATTTTAGTTTTCTGCTTTTGTTCATATTTCTCAACAAAATAAGGAAAAAAAAACAAAAAAGTATCTGAAATATTTTAGTTTTCTGTTTTTGTTCCATGTTTCGCAACAAAATAACTAAAAAATAACAAGGCAGTATCTGAAATATTTGAGTTTTCTGGTTTTATCCATATTTCTCAACAAAATAAGGAAAAAAAAAACAAAAAGTATCTGAAATATTTGAGTTTTCTGTTTTTGTCCATATTTCGCAACTAAATATCGAAAAAAACATAAAGAATCTCAAATATTTAAGATTAATGTTTTTGTCCATATTTCGCAACCAAATAACGACAAAAAACGTAAAAGTATCTAAAATATTAGAGCTTTCTGTTTTTGTCCTTATTTCGCAACAAAATAACAAAAAAAAGTATCTGAAATATTTGAGTTTTCTGGTTTTGTCCATATTTCGCAACAAAATAACGAAAAAAACCAACAAATTCTCTGAAATATTTGAGTTTTCTATTTTTGTCCATATTTCCAGACAAAATAACGAAAAAAAAAACAAAAAAAATATCTAAAATATTTGAGTTTGCTTTTGTTGTCCATAATTCGCAATAATATAACGAAAAAAAAAAATAAAAAAGTATCTGAAATATTTTAGTTTTCTGTTTTCGTCCATATTTCGCAACCAAAATAACGAAAAAATAACAAGGAAGTATCTGAAATATTTAAGTTTTCTGGTTTTGTTCATATTTCTCAACAAAATAAGGAAAAAAAAACAAAAAAGTATCTGAAATATTTTAGTTTTCTGTTTTTGTTCATGTTTCGCAACAAAATAACTAAAAAATAACAAGGCAGTATCGGAAATATATGAGTTTTCTGGGTTTATCCATATTTCTCACCAAAATAAGGAAAAAAAACAAAAAAGTATCTGAAATATTTGAGTTTTCTGTTTTTGTCCATATTTCGCAACTAAATATCGAAAAAAACATAAAGAATCTGAAATATTTAAGATTTATGTTTTTGTCCATATTTCGCAACCAAATAACGGGAAAAAACAACAAATTCTCTGAAATATTTGAGTTTTCTGTTTTTGTACATATTTCGCAACAAAATAACGAAAATATAACAAGGAAGTATCTGAAATATTTGAGTTTTCTGGTTTTGTCCATATGTCTCAACAAAATAAGGAAAAAAAAAACAAAAAAGTATCTGAAATATTTTAGTTTTCTGTTTTTGTCCACATTTCGCAACAAAATAAAGAAAAAATAACAACGCAGTATCTGAAATATTTGAGTTTTCTGGTTTTGTCCATATTTCGCAACAAAATAACGGGAAAAAACAACAAATTCTCTTAAATATTTGAGTTTTCTTTTGTTGTCCATATTTTGCAACAAAATAACGAAAATATAACAAGGAAGTATCTGAAATATTTGAGTTTTCTGGTTTTGTCCATATTTCTCAACCAAATAAAGAAAAAAAAAAAATAGTATCTTAAATATTTTAGTTTTCTGTTTTTGTCTATATTTCCCAACAAAATAACTAAAACATAACAAGAAAGTATCTGAAATATTTCAGTTTTCAGTTTTTGTCCATATTTTGCAACAAAATAACGAAAAAAACGACAAAGTATCTGAAATATTTGAGTTTGCATTTTTTGTCCATATTTCGCAACAAAATAACGAAAAAATAACAAGAAAGTATCTGCAATATTTGAGTTTTCTGTTTTGTCCATATTTCGCAACAAAATAACGAAAAAATAACAAAAAAGTATCTGAAATATTTGACTTTCCTGTTTTTGTCCATATTTCGCAACTAAATATAGAAAAAAACAAAAAGAATCTGAGATATTTGAGTTTTCTGTTTTGGTCCATATATCGCTACAAAATACCGAAAAAAACGACAAAGTATCTGAAATATTTGAGCTTTCTGTTTTTGTCCATATTTCGCTACAAAATAACGAAAAAAAAACAAAAAACTATCTGAAATATTTCAGTTTTCTGTTTTTGTCCATATTTCGCAACAAAATTTGAATTGATCAGACGTGTTTTTTTTTCCTATCGTGCATTAAATTTATAGTAAATGTAAATAATCATTTAAATAAAAAGTGGTTTTCATTTGAACATTTTACGTTGAGTTTTAAAATCTAATTTTGTTATTTTGAACTTTAATATTTACTTAATTTGTAAATATTAATTTGTAAATATTAAGTTAAATAATATTTACTGTGATATTCTTTTCTTTTCTTTATTCTTTTGAATAATTAAATATATTTTGGAAATATACAGTATTCATTTCTTATAACTTTGTGTGAAATAGTTTATTTGTTGAATAAACTAATAAGTGATTAAAACTATTTAAATTTATGAACATTTATTTTGAACTTTAATACATTTTATCCTGTTAATTAGTTATAATACCTATTGATTTGTGGTTTTATTATTAATTAATTAATCGACATATTTTTTTTAGTATTTTAATTTCATTTTGTTGTATTGTTGCCTATCAATCCAGCTATATATTTTAAACAGTAGACAAAATTAAGTGGGATCATCCAATAATTACGTTGATCTTTTGTGTTTAATTATAATTAAATTGGGATCATCCATTAATAACGTTGATCTACTGAATTTACGCCATAATGGATTCAATTGAAATTCTAGATTCAAGTTCTGGCTCCTTATGCGCTGATTGTAACAAGATTGTTAATGATGATGATAAGGCACTTTACTGCGAAGGAATTTGTGGTCGGTGGTTTCATTGCACCTGTATGGACATATCCGATGATTATTGTGATCGTCTTACTGCTCTTGAAGAGAATGCACTTTGGTTGTGTCCGTGTTGCAAGGTACTTTTTAATAAATGGAAAAAATCTAATGGAGTTGCTTCTGTCAATCTTAATAAGACAAATAGATGTGATCCAACTATATTAGAGAAAATTAGTGAATTGTCTTCTGAAGTAAAGAGACTGTTAAAACTCGAAGTTTTGATTAAAGGTATTACGGATAAGATGCAACTCTCATCGGAACTTAGCTCGAATCCTGCCAATACACCAGTTCCTATTGCTTCCAATTCGAAAAATTCTAACTTAAAAAATCTAAAAAATCTAAAAATAAGAAAAGTATCGATTTAGCTCTACCTGTTTCTTCCAATGCATCTGCCAGTACAATTTCAGTAATTTCAGCTGTTATTCCGGAACTATCTGTTTCAGTTGGATACTATCAAACTTCTCGTAACGCTGGTGATACTTCTGTTAACGATGCGCCTGTTACTGCGAATGTGTCGACTGATTCTAATTTGAGTTTTCGGTTTTTGTTCATATTTCCCAACAAAATAACGAAAAAAAAAACAAAAAAATATATGAAATATTTGAGTTTTCTTACTTTCTCAATATTTCGCAATAATATAACGGAAAAAAAAACAAAAAAGTGTCTGAAATATTTCAGTTTTCTGCTTTTGTCCATATTTGTCAACAAAATATAAAAAAAAAAAACAAAAAGTATCTGAAATAATTTAGTTTTCTGTTTTTGTCCATATTTCGCAACAAAATAACGAAAAAAAACCAAAAAGTATCTGAAATATTTGAGTTTTCTGCTTTTGTCCATATTTCCCAACAAAATAAGAAAAAAACAAACAAAAAAGTATCTGTAATATTTTTATTATCTGTTTTTGTCCATATTTCACAACAAAATAACGAAAAAAAAAAAAAATGTATCTGAAATATTTGAGTTTTCTGCTTTTGTCCATATTTCTCAACAAAATAAGGAAAAAAAATAACAAAAAAGTATCTGAAATATTTTTGTTTTTTGTATTTGTCCATTATTCGCAACAAAATAACGAAAAAATAACAAGAAAGTACCTGAAATATTTCAGTGTTCTGCTTTTGTCCAAATTTCGCAACAAAATAACGAAAAAAAAATATCTGAAAAATATTTGTTGCGTCCATAGTTCGCAACGAAATACGAAAAAAAAAAAAACAAAAAAGTATCGGAAATATTTGAGTTTTCTGTTTTTATCCATATATCGGAACAAAATAACGAAAAAATAAAGAGAAAGTATCTGAAATATTTCAGTTTTCTGTTTTTGTCCATATTTCGCAACAAAATAACGAAAAAAAGGAAAAAGTATCTGGACTATTTGCGTATTCATTTTTTGTCCATATTTCGCAACAAAGTAACGAAAAAAACATAAAAGTATCTGAAATATTTGAGCTTTCTGTTTTTGTCCATATTTCGCAATAAAATAATGATAAAAAAGTATTTGAAATATTTGAGTTTTCTGGTTTTGTACATATTTCGCAACTACATAACGGAAAACACAACAAATTCTCCATATTTCGCAACAAAATAACGAAAAAAAGGAAAACGTATCTGAAATATTTGAGTTTTCTGTATTTGTCAATATTTCGCAACTAAATATCGAAAAATCAAAAAGAATCTGAAATATTTGAGTTTTCTGTTTTTGTCCATATTTCGCAACAAATTAACGAAAAAAACATAAAAGTATCTGAAATATTTGAGCTTTCTGATTTTGTCCAAATTTCGCAAAAATATTTGAGTTTTCTGGTTTTGTACATATTTCGCAACTACATAACGGAAAAAACAACAAATTCTCCATATTTCGCAACAAAATAACGAAAAAAAGGAAAACGTATCTGAAATATTTGAGTTTTCTGTATTTGTCAATATTTCGCAAATAAATATCGAAAAATCAAAAAGAATCTGAAATATTTGAGTTTTCTGTTTTTGTCCATATTTCGCAACAAATTAACGAAAAAAACATAAAAGTATCTGAAATATTTGAGCTTTCTGATTTTGTCCAAATTTCGCAAAAAAATAACGAAAAAACAGTATCTGAAATATTTGAGTTTTCTGGTTTATTTCGCAACAAAATAACGGAAAAAAACAACAAATTCTCCATATTTCGCAACAAAATAACGAAAAAAAGGAAAATGTATCTGAAATATTTGAGTTTTCATTTTTTTGTCCATATTTCGCAACAAATTAACGAAAAAAATATAAAAATATCTGAAATATTTTAGCTTTCTGTTTTTGTCCATATTTCGCAACAAAATAACGAAAAAAAAGGGAAAAAGTATCTAAAATATTTGAGTTTTCATTTTTTGTACATATTTTGCAACTAAATATTGAGAAATCAAAAAGAATCTGAAATATTTGAGTTTTCTGGTTGTGTCCATATTTCGCAACGAAATAACGAAAAAAAACAAAAAAGTTTTGTGCTTTTGTCCATATTTCTCAACAAAATTAGGAAAAAAACAAACAAATAAGTATCTGAAATATTTTAGTTTTCTGTTTTTGTCCATAATTTGCAACAAAATAACGACAAAAAAACAAAAAAGTATCTGAAATATTTGAGTTTTCTGTTTTTGTCCACATTTGGCAACAAAATAACGAAAAAAAGCAAAAAGTGTCTGAAATATTTGAGTTTTCATTTTTGAACCATATTTCGCAACAAATTAACGAAAAGTATCTCAAATATTTCAAATTAACGAAAAAAACATAAAAGTATCTGAAAATAACGAAAAAATAACAAGAAAGTATCTGAAATATTTGAGTTTTCTGTTTTTGGCCATATTTCGCAACAAACTAACGAAGAAAAAATATCTGAAATATTTGAGTTTTCTGGTTGTGTCCATATTTCGCAACGAAATAATGAAAAAAAAAACAAAAAAGTATCTGAAATATTTAAGTTTTCTGTTTTTGTCCATATTTTGCAACAAAATAACGAAAAAATAACAAAAAAGTATCTCAAATATTTGAGTTTTCTGTTTTTCGCCATATTTCGCAACAAAATAACAAAAAAAAGGAAAAAGAATCTGGAATATTTGAGTTTTCATTTTTTGTCCATATTTCGCAACAAATTAACGAAAAAAAACATAAAAGTATCTGAAATATTTTAGCTTTCTGTTGTTGTCCATATTTCGCAATAAAATAACGAAAAAAAAGTATTTGTAATATTTGAGTTTTCTGGTTGTGTCGATATTTCTCAACGAAATAACAAAAAAAAACCAAAAAAGCAACTGAAATATTTGAGTTTTCTGTTTTTGTCCATATTTCGCAACGAAATAACCAAAAAAATAACAAGAAAGTATCTGAAATATTTGAGTTTTCTGTTTTTGTCCATGTTTCTCAAGAAAATAACGTCTTCGTTTTTTGTCCATATTTCGCAATAATATAACGCAAAAAAACAAGAAAGTATCTGAAATATCTGAGTTTTCTGCTTTTGTCCATATTTCTCAACCAAATAACGAAAAAATAACAAGAAAGTATCTGAAATATTTGAGTTTTCTGTTTTTGTCCATATTTCGCAACTAAATATCCGAAAAACAAAAAAAATCTGAAATATTTGAGTTTTCTGTTTTTGTCGGTATTTACCAACAAAATAAAAAAAAAACACATAATTGTATCTGAAATATTTGAGTTTTCATTTTTTTTCCATATTTCGCAACTAAATATCGAAAAAAACGAAAAGAAACTGAAATATTTGAGTTTTCTGTTTTTGTCCATATTTCGTAACTAAATATCGAGAAATCAAAAAGAATCTGAAATATTTGAGTTTTCTGCTTTTGTCCATATTCCGCAACAAAATAACAAAAAAAAAATATCTGAAATATTTGAGTTTTCTGGTTGTGTATATGATATATTTAAGTTATTTTTTTTTTGCCAATATTTCGCAACAAATTAACGAAAAAATAACAAGAAAGTATCTGAAATATTTGAGTTTTCTGTTTTTGGCCATATTTCGCAACAAATTAACGAAAAAAACATAAAAGTATCTGAAATATTTGAGTTTTCTGCTTTTGTCCATATTTCGCAACAAAATAACGAAGAAAAAATATCTGAAATATTTGAGTTTTCTGGTTGTGTCCATATTTCGCAACGAAATAACGAAAAAAAAAACAAAAAAGTATCTGAAATATTTAAGTTTTCTGTTTTTGTCCATATTTCGCAACAAAATAACAAAATAAAGGAAAAAGTATCTGGAATATTTGAGTTTTCATTTTTTGTCCATATTTCGCCGCAAATTAACGAAAAAAAAACATAAAAGTATCTGAAATATTTGAGCTTTCTGTTGTTGTCCATATTTCGCAATAAAATAACGAAATTAACAAAAAATTAACAAGAAAGTATCTGAAATATTTGAGTTTTCTGTTTTTGGCCATATTTCGCAACAAATTAACGAAAAAAACATAAAAGTATCTGAAATATTTGAGTTTTCTGCTTTTGTCCATATTTCGCAACAAAATAACGAAAAAAAAATATCTGAAATATTTGAGTTTTCTGGTTGTGTCCATATTTCGCAACGAAATAACGAAAAAAAAAAACAAAAAAGTATCTGATATATTTAAGTTTTTTTTTTTCCCAATATTTCGCAACGAAATAACGAAAAAAAAAACAAAAAAGTATCTGAAATATTTAAGTTTTCTGTTTTTGTCCATATTTCGCAACAAAATAACAAAAAAAAGGAAAAAGTATCTGGAATATTTGAGTTTTCATTTTTTGTCCATATTTCGCCGCAAATTAACAAAAAATTAACAAGAAAGTATCTGAAATATTTGAGTTTTCTGTTTTTGGCCATATTTCGCAACAAATTAACGAAAAAAACATAAAAGTATCTGAAATATTTGAGCTTTCTGTTTTTGTTCATATTTCGCAATAAAATAACGAAAGAAAAGTATTTGAAATATTTAAGTTTTCTGGTTGTGTCCATATTTCGCAACGAAATAACGAAAAAAAAACAAAAAATTATCTCAAATATTTGAGTTTTCTGTTTTTGTCCATTTTTCGCAACAAAATAACCAAAAAAATAACAAGAAAGTATCTGAAATATTTGAGTTTTCTGTTTTTGCCCATATTTCGCAACAAAGTTAAAAAAATAAAAAAGTATCTGAAATATATGAGTTTTCTGTTTTTGACCATATTTCGCAACAAAATAACGAAAAAATACCAAGAAGGTATCTGAAATATTTGAGTTTTCTGTTTTTGCCCATATTTCGCAACAAAATAACGAAAAAAAGGAAAAAGTATCTGAAATATTTGAGTTTTCATATTTTAACCATATTTCGTATCAAGTTAACGACAAAAAAACATAAAAGTATCTGCAATATTTGACCTTTCTGTTTGTTGTCCATATTTCTCAACAAAATAACGAAACAAAAAACAAAAAAATATGTGAAATATTTGAGTCTTCGTTTTTTGTCAATATTTCACAATAATATAACGCAAAAGAAAACAACAAAGTATCTGAAATATTTGAGTTTTCTGTTTTGTCCATATTTCGCAACAAAATAACGAAAAAATAACAAGAAAGTATCTGAAATATTTGAGTTTTCTGTTTTTGTCCATATTTCTCAACAAAGTAAAAAAAATAAAAAAGTATCTGAAATATTTGAGTTTTCATTTTTTTTCCATATTTCGCAACAAAATAACGAAAAAAAGTATCTTAAATATTTGAGTTTTATGGATGTGTACATATTTCGCAACAGAATAACGAAAAAAACACCAAATTCTCTAAAATATTTCAGCTTTCTGTTTTTGTCCATATTTCTCAAGAAAATAACGCCTTCGTTTTTTGTCCAGTTTTCTGTTTTTGTCCATATTTCGCAACAAAATAACGGAAAAAACAACAAATTCTCCATATTTCGCAACAAAATAACGGAAAAAAAGGAAAAAGTTTCTCAAATATTTGAGTTTTCTGTTTTTGTCCATTTTGCGCAACACAATAACCAAAAAAATAACAAGAAAGTATCTGAAATATTTGAGTTTTCTGTTTTTGTCCATATTTCGCAACAAAGTAAAAAAAATAAAAAGGTATCTGAAATATTTGAGTTTTCATTTTTTTTCCATATTTCGCAACAAAATAACGAAGAAAAAAGTATCTTAAATATTTGAGTTTTCTGGATTTGTACATATCTCGCAACATAATAACGAAAAAAAGACCAAATTCTCTAAAATATTTCAGCTTTCTGTTTTTGTCCATATTTGTCAACAAAATAACGCCTTCGTTTTTTGTCTAGTTTTCTGTTTTTGTCCATATTTCGCAAAAAAATAACGAGAAAAAACCAAAAACTATCTGAAATATTTGAGTTTTCTGTTTTTGTTCATATTTCGCAACTAAATATCGAAAAAAACAAAAAGTATCTGCAATATTTGAGCTTTCTGTTTGTTGTCCATATTGCGCAACAGAATAACGAAATAAAAGTATTCGAAATATTTGAGTTTGCTGGTTTTGTCCATATTTCGCAACAAAATAACGGGAAAAAATAACAAATTCTCTGAAATATTTGAGTTTTCTTTTTTGGTACATTATTCGCAATAATATAACGAAAAAAGAAACAAAAAAGTATCTGAAATATTTGAGTTTTCTGGTTTTCTTCATATTTCGCAACAAAATAACGGAAAAAAACAACAAATTCTCTGAAATATTTGCCTTTTCTGTTTTTGTCGATATTTCTCAACAAAATTAGGAAAAGAACAAACAAAAAAGTATCTGAAATATTTTAGTTTTCTG
This sequence comes from Empis livida, assembly GCA_963932195.1. Lineage (NCBI taxonomy): Eukaryota > Metazoa > Arthropoda > Insecta > Diptera > Empididae > Empis > Empis livida. The sequence goes on from OZ010646.1 coordinate 22,069,478, forward strand.
TTTTTGTCCATATTTCGCAACAAAATAACGAAAAAAAAGTATCAGAAATATTTGAGTTTTCTGGTTTTCTCCATATTTCGCAACAAAATAATGGAAGAAAACAACAAATTCTCTGAAATATTTGAGTTTTCTGTTTTTGTCTATATTTCGCAACAAAATAACGAAACGAAAAACAAAAGATTATCTGAAATAGTTCAGTTTTTTGCTTTTGTCCATATTCCTCAACAAAATTAGGAAAAGAACAAACAAAAAAGTATCTGAAATATTTTAGTTTTCTGTTTTTGTCCATATTTCGCAACAAAATAACGAAAAAAAAGTATCAGAAATATTTGAGTTTTCTGGTTTTCTCCATATTTCGCAACAAAATAATGGAAGAAAACAACAAATTCTCTGAAATATTTGAGTTTTCTGTTTTTGTCTATATTTCTCAACAAAAATAGGAAAAAAACAAACAAAAAAGTATCTGAAATATTTTAGTTTTCTGTTTTTGTCCATATTTCGCAACAAAATAACGAAAAAAAAACAAAAAAGTATCTGAATTATTTCAGTTTTTTGCTTTTGTCCATATTCCTCAACAAAATTAGGAAAAGAACAAACAAAAAAGTTTCTGAAATATTTTAGTTTTCTGTTTATGTCCATATTTCGCAACAAAAGAACGAAAAAAAACAAAAGCTATCTGAAATAATTGAGTTTTCTGTGTTTGTCCATATTTCGCAACAAAAAAACGAAAAAAAAGGAAAAAATATCTGAAATATTTGAGTTTTCTTTTTTTGTCCATATTTTGCAACAACATAACGAAAAAAAAAGAATCTGAAATATTTTTGTTTTGTGCTTTTGTCCATATTTCTCAACAAAATTAGGAAAAAAACGAACAAATAAGTATCTGAAATATTTTAGTTTTCTGTTTTTGTCCAAATTTCGCAACAAAATTACGAAAAAACAAAAAACTATCTGTAATATTTGAGTTTTCTGTTTTTGTCCATATTTTGCAACAAAATAACGAAACAAAAATTCTCTGAAATATTTGAGTTTGCTGTTTTTTTCCATATTTCCAAAGCAATTAACGAAAAAAAACAAAATGTATCTGAAATATTTTAGTTTTCTGTTTTTGTCTATATTTCTCAACAAAAATAGGAAAAAAACAAACAAACAAGTATCTGAAATATTTGAGTTTTCTGTTTGTTGTCCATATTGCGCTACAGAATAACGAAAAAAAAGTATTCGAAATATTTGAGTTTGCTGGTTTTGTCCATATTTCGCAACAAAATAACGGGGAAAAACAACAAATTCTCTGAAATATTTGAGTTTTCTTTTTTGGTCCATTATTCGCAATAATATAACGAAAAAAAAAAACAAAAAAGTATCTGAAATATTTGAGTTTTCTGGTTTTCTCCATATTTCACAACAAAATAACGGAAGAAAACAACAAATTCTCTGAAATATTTGAGTTTTGTGTTTTTGTCGATATTTCTCAACAAAATTGGAAAAAAACAAACAAAAAAGTATCTGAAATATTTTAGTTTTCTGTTTTTGTCCATATTTCGCAACAAAATAACGAAAAAAAAAACAAAAAATTATCTGAATTATTTCAGTTTTTTGCTTTTGTGCATATTCCTCAACAAAATTAGGAAAAGAACAAACAAAAAAGTTTCTGAAATATTTTAGTTTTCTGTTTTTGTCCATATTTCGCAACAAAATAACGAAAAAAAATAAAAAACTATCTGAAATAATTGAGTTTTCTGTTTTTGTCCATATTTCGCAACAAAAAAACCAAAAAAAAGGAAAAAAAATCTGAAATATTTGAGTTTTCTTTTTTTGTCCATATTTTGCAACAACATAACGAAAAAAAAAGTATCTGAAATATTTGAGTTTTGTGCTTTTGTCCATATTTCTCAACAAAATTAGGAAAAAAACGAACAAATAAGTATCTGAAATATTTTAGTTTTCTGTTTTTGTCCAAATTTCGCAACAAAATTACGAAAAAACAAAAAACTATCTGTAATATTTGAGTTTTCTGTTTTTGTCCATATTTTGCAACAAAATAACGAAACAAAAATTCTCTGAAATATTTGAGTTTGCTGTTTTTTTCCATATTTCCAAAGCAAATAATGAAAAAAAACAAAATGTATCTGAAATATTTTAGTTTTCTGTTTTTGTCCATATTTCGCAACAAAATAACGCAAAAAAAAGTATCAGAAATATTTGAGTTTTCTGGTTTTCTCCATATTTCGCAACAAAATAACGGAAGAAAACTACAAATTCTCTGAAATATTTGAGTTTTCTGTTTTTGTCGATATTTCTCAACAAAATTAGGAAAAAAACAAACAAAAAAGTATTTGAAATATTTTAGTTTTCTGTTTTTGTCCATATTTCGCAACAAAATACGAAAAAAAAATAAAAAAGTATCTGAAATATTTGAGTTTTCTGTTTTTGTCCATATTTCGCAACAAAATAACGAAAAAATATCAAGAAGGTACCTGAAATATTTGAGTTTTCATATTTTAGCCATATTTCGTATCAAGTTAACGACAAAAAAACATAAAAGTATCTGCAATATTTGAGCTTTCTGTTTGTTGTCGATATTTCGCAACAAAATAACGAAAAAAAAAGTGTCCGAAATATTTGAGTTTGCTGGTTTTGTCCATATTTCGCAACAAAATACCGGGAAAAACAACAAATTCTCTGAAATATTTGAGCTTTCTGTTTGTTGTCGATATTTCGCAACAAAATAACGAAAAAAAAAGTATCCGAAATATTTGAGTTTGCTGGTTTTGTCCATATTTCGCAACAAAATACCGGGAAAAACAACAAATTCTCTGAAATATTAGGAGTTTTCTGTTTTGTCCATATTTCGCAACAAAATAACGAAAAAATAACAAGAAAGTATCTGAAATATTTGAGTTTTCTGTTTTTGTCCATATTTCGCAACAAAATAACGAAAAAAGTATCAGAAATATTTGAGTTTTCTGGTTTTTTCCATATTTCGCAACAAAATAACGGAAGAAAACAACAAATTTTCTGAAATATTTGAGTTTTCTGTTTTTGTCCATATTTCTGAAGAAAATAACGCCTTCAATTTTTGTCCAGTTTTCTGTTTTTGTCCATATTTCGCAAAAAAATAACGAGAAAAAACCAAAAACTATCAGAAATATTTGAGTTTTCTGTTTTTGTTCATATTTCGCAACTAAATATCGAAAAAAACAAAAAGAATCTGAAATATTTGAGTTTTCTTTTTTGGTCCATTATTCGCAATAATATAACGAAAAAAATAACAAAAAAGTATCTGAAATATTTGAGTTTTCTGGTTTTGTTCATATTTCGCAACAAAATAACGGAAGAAAACAACAAATTCTCTGAAATATTTGAGTTTTCTGTTTTTGTCGATATTTCTCAACAAAATTAGGAAAAAAACAAACAAAAAAGTATCTGAAATATTTTAGTTTTCTGTTTTTGTCCATATTTCGCAACAAAATAACGAAAAAAAACAAAAAAGTATCTGAAATAGTTCAGTTTTTTGCGTTTGTCCATATTCCTCAACAAAATTAGGAAAAGAACAAACAAAAAAGTATCTGAAATATTTTAGTTTTCTGTTTTTGTCCATATATCGCAACAAAATAACGAAAAAAAAAGTATCAGAAATATTTGAGTTTTCTGGTTTTCTCCATATTTCGCAACAAAATAACGGAAGAAAACAACAAATACTCTGAAATATTTGAGTTTTCTGTTTTTGTCGATATTTCTCAACAAAATTAGGAAAAAAACAAACAAAAAAGTATCTGAAATATTTTAGTTTTCTGTTTTTGTCCATATTTCGCAACAAAATAACGAAAAAAAACAAAAAAGTATCTGAAATAGTTCAGTTTTTTGCTTTTGTCCATATTCCTCAACATAATTAAGGAAAAGAACAAACAAAAAAGTTTCTGAAATATTTTAGTTTTCTGTTTTTGTCCATATTTCGCAACAAAATAACGAAAAAAAATAAAAAACTATCTGAAATAATTGAGTTTTCTGTTTTTGTCCATATTTCGCAACAAAAAAACGAAAAAAAAGGAAAAAATATCTGAAATATTTGAGTTTTCTTTTTTTGTCCATATTTTGCAACAACATAACGAAAAAAAAGTATCTGAAATATTTGAGTTTTGTGCTTTTGTCCATATTTCTCAACAAAAGTAGGAAAAAAACGAACAAATAAGTATCTGAAATATTTTAGTTTTCTGTTTTTGTCCAAATTTCGCAACAAAATTACGAAAAAACAAAAAACTATCTGTAATATTTGAGTTTTCTGTTTTAGTCCATATTTTGCAACAAAATAACGAAACAAAAATTCTCTGAAATATTTGAGTTTGCTGTTTTTTACCATATTTCCAAAGCAAATAATGAAAAAAAAACAAAATGTATCTGAAATATTTTAGTTTTCTGTTTTTGTCCATATTTCGCAAGAAAATAACGAAAAAAAAGTATCAGAAATATTTGAGTTTTCTGGTTTTCTCCATATTTCGCAACAAAATAACGGAAGAAAACAACAAATTCTCTGAAATATTTGAGTTTTCTGTTTTTGTCGAAATTTCTCAACAAAATTAGGAAAAAAACAAACAAAAAAGTATCTGAAATATTTTAGTTTTCTGTTTTTGTCCATATTTCGCAACAAAATAACGAAAAAAAACAAAAAAGTATCTGAAATAGTTCAGTTTTATGCTTTTGTCCATATTCCTCAACATAATTAGGAAAAGAACAAACAAAAAAGTTTCTGAAATATTTTAGTTTTCTGTTTTTGTCCATATTTCGCAACAAAATAACGAAAAAAAATAAAAAACTATCTGAAATAATTGAGTTTTCTGTTTTTGTCCATATTTCGCAACAAAAAAACGAAAAAAAAGGAAAAAATATCTGAAATATTTGAGTTTTCTTTTTTTGTCCATATTTTGCAACAACATAACGAAAAAAAAGTATCTGAAATATTTGAGTTTTGTGCTTTTGTCCATATTTCTCAACAAAATTAGGAAAAAAACGAACAAATAAGTATCTGAAATATTTTAGTTTTCTGTTTTTGTCCAAATTTCGCAACAAAATTACGAAAAAACAAAAAACTATCTGTAATATTTGAGTTTTCTGTTTTAGTCCATATTTTGCAACAAAATAACGAAACAAAAAACAAAAAAATATCTGAAATATTTGAGTCTTCGTTTTTTGTCAATATTTCACAATAATATAACGCAAAAGAAAACAACAAAGTATCTGAAATATTTGAGTTTTCTGTTTTTGCCAAAATTTCTCAACAAAATTAGAAAAAAACCACACACAAAAGTATCTGAAATATTTTAGTTTTCTATGTTTGTCCATATTTCGCAACAAAATACGAAAAAAAAATAAAAAAGTATCTGAAATATTTGAGTTTTCTGGTTTTCTCCATTTTTCGCAACAAAATAACGGAAGAAAACACCAAATTCTCTAAAATATTTCAGCTTTCTGTTTTTGTCGAAATTTCTCAACAAAATTAGGAAAAAACAAACAAAAAAGTATCTGAAATATTTTAGTTTTCTGTTTTTGTCCATATTTCGCAAAAAAATAACGCAAAAGAAAACAAAAAAGTATCTGAAATATTTGAGTTTTCTGTTTTGTCCATATTTCGCAACAATATAACGAAAAAATAACAAGAAAATATCTGAAATATTTGCGTTTTCTGTTTTTGTCCATATTTCGCAACAAAATAACGAAAAAAAGTATCAGATATATTTGAGTTTTCTGGCTTTGTCCATATTTCGCAACAAAATAACGGAAGAAAACAACAAATTCTCTGAAACATTTGAGTTTTCTGTTTTTGTCCATATTTCTCAAGAAAATAACGTCTTCGTTTTTTGTCCATATTTCGCAATAATATAACGCAAAAAAACAAGAAACTATCTGAAATATTTGAGTTTTCTGCTTTTGTCCATATTTCTCAACCAAATAACGAAAAAATAACAAGAAAGTATCTGAAATATTTGAGTTTTCTGTTTTTGTCCTAATTTCTCAACAAAATAACGAAACAAAAAACAAAAAAATATCTGAAATATTTGAGTCTTCGTTTTTTGTCAATATTTCACAATAATATAACGCAAAAGAAAACAAAAAAGTATCTGAAATATTTGAGTTTTCTGTTTTGTCCATATTTCGCAACAAAATAACGAAAAAGTAACAAGAAAGTATCTGAAATATTTGAGTTTTCATTTTTTTTCCATATTTCGCAACAAAATAACGAACAAAAAAGTATCTTAAATATTTGAGTTTTCTGGATTTGTACATATTTCGCAACAGAATAACGAAAAAAACACCAAATTCTCTAAAATATTTCAGCTTTCTGTTTTTGTCCATATTTCTCAAGAAAATAACGCCTTCGTTTTTTGTCCAGTTTTCTGTTTTTGTCCATATTTCGCAAAAAATAACGAGAAAAACCCAAAAACTATCTGAAATATTTGAGTTTTCTGTTTTTGTTCATATTTCGCAACTAAATATCGAATAAAACAAAAAGAATCTGAAATATTTGAGTTTTCTTTTTTGGTCCATTATTCGCAATAATATAAAGAAAGAAAACAAAAAAGTATCTGAAATATTTGAGTTTTCTGGTTTTCTTCATATTTCGCAACAAAATAACGCAAGAAAACAACAAATTCTCTGAAATATTTGAGTTTTCTGTTTTTGTCGATATTTCTCAACAAAATTAGGAAAAAACAAACAAAAAAGTATCTGAAATATTTTAGTTTTCAGTTTTTGTCCATATTTCGCAACAAAATAACGAAAAAAAACAAAAAATTATCTGAAATAGTTCAGTTTTTTGCTTTTGTCCAAATTCCTCAACAAAATTAGGAAAAGAACAAACAAAAAAGTATCTGAAATATTTTAGTTTTCTGTTTTTGTCCATATTTCGCAACAAAATAACGAAAAAAAAGTATCAGAAATATTTGAGTTTTCTGGTTTTCTCCATATTTCGCAACAAAATAACGGAAGAAAACAACAAATTCTCTGAAATATTTGAGTTTTCTGTTTTTGTGGATATTTCTCAACAAAATTAGGAAAAGAACAAACAAAAAAGTATCTGAAATATTTTATTTTTCTGTTTTTGTCCATATTTCGCAACAAAATAACGAAAAAAAAAAAAAACTATCTGAAATATTTGAGTTTTCTGTTTTTGTCCATATTTCGCAACAAAAAAACGAAATCAAATATTTCTGATAAAAAATCAGAATAACGAAAAAAAAGCAAAAAGTGTCTGAAATATTTGAGTTTTCATTTTTGAACCATATTTCGCAACAAATTAACGAAAAAAACATAAAAGTGTCTGAAATATTTGACCTTTCTGTTTTTGTCCATATTTAGCAACAAAATAACGAAAAGTATCTGAAATACTTGAGATTTCTGGTTTTGTCGATATTTCGCAACAAAATAACGGAAAAAAACAACAAATTCTCTGAAATTTTTGAGTTTTCTGTTTTTGTCCATATTTCTCAACAAAATAACGAAAAAATAACAAGAAAGTATCTGAAATATTTGAGTTTTCTGTTTTTGTCCATATTTCCCAACAAAATAACGAAAAAAAACGAAAAAATATCTTAAATATTTTAGTTTTCATTTTTTGCCCATAATTTGCAACAAAATAACGAAAAAAAAAACCTATCTGAAATATTTGAGTTTTCTGTTTTTGTCCATATTTCGAACAAAATAACGAAAAAAAACATAAAAGTACCTGAAATATTACATCTTTCAATTTTTGTCTATATTTCCCAACAAAATAACGAAAAGAAAATATCTGCAATATTTGAGTTTTCTGGTTTTGTCCATATTTCGCAACAAAATAACGAAAAAAAAAGAAAAAGTATCTGCAATATATGAGTTTTCATTTTTTAACCAAATTTCGCAACAAATTAACGTAAAAAAATATAAAAGTATCTAAAATATTTGAGCTTTCTGTGTTTGTCCATATTTCGCAACAAAATAACGAAAAAAGTATCAGAAATATTTGAGTTTTCTGCTTTTGTCCATATTCCGCAACTAAATATCGAGAAATCAAAAAGAATCTGAAATATTTGAGTTTTCTGCTTGTGTCCATATTCCGCAACAAAATAACAAAAAAAAAATATCTGAAATATTTGAGTTTTCTGGTTGTGTCCATATTTCCCAACGAAATAACAAAAAAAAACAAAAAAGTATATGATATATTTAAGTTTTTTTTTTTGCCAATATTTCGCAACAAATTAACGAAAAAATAACAAGAAAGTATCTGAAATATTTGAGTTTTCTGTTTTTGGCCATATTTCGCAACAAATTAACGAAAAAAACATAAAAGTATCAGAAATATTTGAGTTTTCTGCTTTTGTCCATATTTCGCAACAAAATAACGAAGAAAAAATATCTGAAATATTTGAGTTTTCTGGTTACATCCATATTTCGCAACGAAATAACGAAAAAAAAAACAAAAAAGTATCTGAAATATTTAAGTTTTCTGGTTTTGTCCATATTTTGCAACAAAATAACGAAAAAATAACAAAAAAGTATCTGAAATATTTGAGTTTCCTTTTTTTGGCCATATTTCGCAACAAAATAACAAAAAAAAAGGAAAAAGTATCTGGAATATTTGAGTTTTCATTTTTTGTCCATATTTCGCAGCAAATTAACGAAAAAAAACATAAAAGGATCTGAAATATTTGAGTTTTCTGGTTGTGTCGATATTTCTCAACGAAATAACGAAAAAAACCAAAAAAGTAACTGAAATATTTGAGTTTTCTGTTTTTGTCCGTATTTCGCAACAAATTAACAAAAAAATAACAAGAAAGTATCTGAAATATTTGAGTTTTCTGTTTTTGGCCATATTTCGCAACAAATTAACGAAAAAAAACATAAAAGTATCTGAAATATTTGAGCTTTCTGTTTTTGTCCATATTTCGCAATAAAATAATGAAAAAAAAGTATTTGAAATATTTAAGTTTTCTGGTTGTGTCCATATTTCGCAACGAAATAACGAAAAAAAAAACAAAAAATTATCTCAAATATTTGAGCTTTCTGTTTGTTGTCCATATTTCGCAACAGAATAACGAAAAAAAAAGTATTCGAAATATTTGAGTGTGCTGGTTTTGTCCATATTTCGCAACAAAATAACGGGAAAAAACAACAAATTCTCTGAAATATTTGAGTTTTCTGTTTTTGTCCATATTTCTCAACCAAATAACGAAACCAAAAACAACAAAATATCTGAAATATTTGAGTCTTCGTTTTTTGTCAATATTTCACAATAATATAACGCAAAATAAAACAAAAAAGTATCTGAAATATTTGAGTTTTCTGTTTTGTCCATATTGCGCAACAAAATAACGAAAAAATAACAAGAAAGTATCTGAAATATTTGAGGTTTTTGTCCAAATTTCGCAACAAAATAACGAAAAAAAGTATCAGAAATATTTGAGTTTTCTGGTTTTGTCCATATTTCGCAACAAAATAACGGAAGAAAACAACAAATTCTCTGAAATATTTGAGTTTTCTGTTTTTGTCCATATTTCTCAAGAAAATAACGTCTTCGTTTTTTGTCCATATTTCGCAATAATATGACGCAAAAAAACAACAAAGTATCTGAAATATCTGAGTTTTCTGCTTTTGTCCATATTTCTCAACCAAATAACGAAAAAATAACAAGAAAGTATCTGAAATATTTGAGTTTTCTGTTTTTGTTCATATTTCGCAACTAAATATCGAAAAAAACAAAAAGTATCTGCAATATTTGAGTTTTCTGCTTTTGTCCATATTTCGCAACAAAACAACGAAGAAAAAGCGACAAAGTACTTAAATAATTGAGTTTTAATTTTTTTTCCATATTTCGCAACAAAATAACGAAGAAAAAAGTATCTTAAATATTTGAGTTTTCTGGATTTGTACATATTTCGCAACAGAATAACGAAAAAAACACCAAATTCTCTAAAATATTTCAGCTTTCTGTTTTTGTCCATATTTCTCAAGAAAATAACGCCTTCGTTTTTTGTCCAGTTTTCTGTTTTTGTCCATATTTCGCAAAAAAATAACGAGAAAAAACCAAAAACTATCTGAAATATTTGAGTTTTCTGTTTTTGTTCATATTTCGCAACTAAATATCGAAAAAAACAAAAAGTATCTGCAATATTTGAGCTTTCTGTTTGTTGTCCATATTGCGCAACAGAATAACGAAAAAAAAGTATTCGAAATATTTGAGTTTGCTGGTTTTGTCTATATTTCGCAACAAAATAACGGGAAAAAACAACAAATTCTCTGAAATATTTGAGTTTTCTTTTTTGGTCCATTATTCGCAATAATATAACGAAAAAAAAAACAAAAAATTATCTGAAATATTTGAGTTTTCTGGTTTTCTTCATATTTCGCAACAAAATAACGGAAGAAAACAAGAAATTCTCTGAAATATTTGAGTTTTCTGTTTTTGTCGATATTTCTCAACAAAATTAGGAAAAAAACAAACAAAAAAGTATCTGAAATATTTTAGTTTTCTGTTTTTGTCCATATTTCGCAACAAAATAACGAAAAAAAAACAAAAAATTATCTGAAATAGTTCAGTTTTTTGCTTTTGTCCATATTCCTCAACAAAATTAGGAAAAGAACAAACAAAAAAGTATCTGAAATATTTTAGATTTCTGTTTTTGTCCATATTTCGCAACAAAATAACGAAAAAAAAGTATCAGAAATATTTGAGTTTTCTGGTTTTCTCCATATTTCGCAACAAAATAACGGAAGAAAACAACAAATTCTCTGAAATATTTGAGTTTTCTGTTTTTGTCGATATTTCTCAACAAAATTAGGAAAAAAACAAGCAAAAAAGTAACTGAAATATTTTAGTTTTCTGTTTCTGTCCATATTTCGCAACAAAATAACGAAAAAAAAACAAAAAAGTATCTGAATTATGTCAGTTTTTTGCTTTTGTCCATATTCCTCAACATAATTAGGAAAAGAACAAACAAAAGTTTCTGAAATATTTTAGTTTTCTGTTTTTGTCCATATTTCGCAACAAAATAACGAAAAAAAACAAAAAACTACCTGAAATATTTGAGTTTTCTGTTTTTGTCCATATTTTGCAACAAAATAACTAAACAAAAATTCTCTGAAATATTTGAGTTTTCTGTTTTTGTCCATATTTCGCAACAAAATAACGAAAAAAAGAAAAAGTATCTGAAATATTTGAGTTTTCATATTTTAACCATATTTCGTATCAATTTAACGACAAAAAAACATAAAAGTATCTGCAATATTTGAGCTTTCTGTTCGTTTTCCATATTTCGCAACAAAATAACGAAAAAAAAAGTATCCGAAATATTTGAGTTTGCTGGTTTTGTCCATATTTCGCAACAAAATAACGGGAAAAAACTACAAATTCTCTGAAATATTTGAGTTTTCTCTTTTTGTCCATATTTCTCAACAAAATAACGAAACAAAAAACAAAAAAATATCTGAAATATTTGAGTCTTCGTTTTTTGTCAATATTTCACAATAATATAACGCAAAAGAAAACAAAAAAGTATCTGAAATATTTGAGTTTTCTGTTTTGTCCATATTTCGCAACAAAATAACGAAAAAATAACAAGAAAGTATCTGAAATATTTGAGTTTTCTGTTTGTGTCCATATTTCGCAACAAAATAACGAAAAAAAAGTATCAGAAATATTTGAGTTTTCTGGTTTTGTCCATATTTCTCAAGAAAATAACGTCTTCGCTTTTTGTCCATATTTCGCAATAATATAACGCATAAAAACACGAAGATAAAAGTATCTTAAATATTTGAGTTTTCTGGATTTGTACATATTTCGCAACAGAATAACGAAAAAAACACCAAATTCTCTAAAATATTTAAGCTTTCTGTTTTTGTCCATATTTCTCAAGAAACTAATGCCTTCGTTTTTTGTCCAGTTTTCTGTTTTTGTCCATATTTCGCAAAAAAATAACGAGAAAAAACAAAAAACTATCTGAAATATTTGAGTTTTCTGCTTTTGTCCATATTTCGCAACAAAACAACGAAGAAAAAGCGACAAAGTACTTAAATAATTGAGTTTTAATTTTTTGTCCGTATTTCGCAACAAAATAACGGAAAAAAACCGCTAATTCTCAGAAATATTTGAGGTGTCTGTTTTTGTCCATATTTCTCAACCAAATAAGGAAAAAAACAAACAAAAGTAACGGAAATATTTTAGTTTTCTCTTTTTGTTCATATTTAACAACAAAATAACTCAAAAAAACAAGAAAGTATCTGAAATATTTGGGTTTTCTGCTTTTGTCCATATTTCTCAACCAAATAAGGAAAAACTAAACAAAAAAGTAACGGAAATATTTTAGTTTTCTGTTTTTGTCCATATTTCGCAACAAAATAACGAAAAAAAATATAAAAGTATCTGAGATATTTCAGCATTCTGTTTTTGTCCATATTTCGCAACAAAATAACGAAAAAAAAGTTATCTGAAATATTTCAATTTTCTGGATTTGTCCATATTTCGCAACAAAATAACGAAAAAAAGGGAAATAGTATCTGAAATATTTGAGTTTTCATATTTTAACCATATTTCGTATTAAGTTAACGAAAAAAACATAAAAGTATCTGAAATATTTTATCTTTCTGTTTTTTGTGCATATTTCGCAACAAAATAAATAAAAAAAAAGTATCCGAAATATTTGAGTTTTTTGTTTTTGTCCATATTTCGCAACAAAATAACGAAAAAAAATATAAAAGTATCTGAGATATTTCAGCATTCTGTTTTTGTCCATATTTCGCAACAAAATAACGAAAAAAAAGTTATCTGAAATATTTCAATTTTCTGGATTTGTCCATATTTCGCAACAAAATAACGAAAAAAAGGGAAATAGTATCTGAAATATTTGAGTTTTCATATTTTAACCATATTTCGTATTAAGTTAACGAAAAAAATATAAAAGTATCTGAGATATTTCAGCATTCTGTTTTTGTCCATATTTCGCAACAAAATAACGAAAAAAAAGTTATCTGAAATATTTCAATTTTCTGGCTTTGTCCATATTTCGCAACAAAACAACGGAAGAAAACAACAAATTCTTTGAAATATTTGAGTATTCTGTTTTTATCCACATATCTCAAGAAAATAACGTCTTCGTTTTTCGTCCATATTTCGCAATAATATAACGCAAAAAAAACAAGTAAGTATCAGAAATATTTGAGTTTTCTGCTTTTGTCCATATTTCGCAACAAAATAACGAAAAAATAACAAGAATGTATCTGAAATATTTGAGTTTTCTGTTTTTATCCATATTTCGCAACTAAATATCGAAAAAAACAAAAAAAATCTGAAATATTTGAGTTTTCTGTTTTTGTCGGTATTTATTAACAAAATAAAAAAAAAACACATAATTGTATCTGAAATATTTGAGTTTTCTGGATTTGTCCATATTTCGCAATAAAATAATGGAAAAAAACAACAAATTCTCTGAAATATTTGAGCTTTCTGTTTTTGTCCATATTTATCAAGAAAATAACGTCTTCGTTTTTTGTCCATATTTCGCAATAATATAACGCAAGAAATAATATAACGCAACAAAATAGCGGAAAAAAAGTAACGGAAATATTTGAGTTTTCTGGTTTTGTCCATATTTCGCAACAAAATAACGGAAAAAAACAACAAATTCTCTGAAATATTTGAGGTTTCTGTTTTTGTCCATATTTCCCAAAAAAATAACGTCTTCTTTTTTGTCCATATTTGGAAATAATATAACGCAAAAAAAAACAAAAAAGTATCTGAAATATTTGAGTTTTCATTTTTTGTCGGTATTTCGCATCAAAATAACGGAAAAAACAACAAATTCTCAGAAATATTTGAGGTTTCTGTTTTTGTCCATATTTCTCAAGAAAATAACGTCTTCGTTTTTTGTCCATATTTCGCAATAATATAACGCAAAAAAAACAAAAAAATATTTCGCAACAAAATAACGCAAAAAAGTATCAGAAATATTTGAGTTTTCTGGTTTTGTCCATATTTCGCAACAAAATAACGAAAAAATAACTGGAAAGTATCTAAAATATTTGAGTATTCGTTTCTTGTCTATATTTCGCAATAATATAACGAAAAAGAAGCAAAAAGTATATGAAATATTTGAGTTTTCTGCTTTTGTCCATATTTGTCAACAAAATAACGAAAAAAACAAAACAAATCTGAAATATTTGAGTTTTCTTTTTTTGTCCGTATTTCGCAACTAAATATCGAAAAAAACAAAAAGAATCTGAAATATTTGAGTTTTCTGTTTTTGTCCATATTTCGCAACAAAATAACGAAAAAATAACTGGAAAGTATCTAAAATATTTGTGTTTTCTGTTTTTGTCCATATTTCACAACAAAATAACGAAAAAATTACAAGAAAGTATCTGAAATATTTGAGTTTTCTGTTTTTGTCCATATTTCACAACAACTTAAGGAAAAAAACAAACAAAAAAGAATCTGAAACATTTTAGTTTTCTGTTTTTGTCCGTATTTCGCAACTAAATATCGAAAAAAACAAAAAGAATCTGAAATATTTGAGTTTTCTGTTTTTGTCCCTATTTCGAAAAAAATAAGGAAAAAAAAACATAAAAGTATCTGAAATATTTCAGCTTTCAATTTTTGTCCATGTTTCGCAACAAAATAACGATAAAACAGTATCTGAAATATTTGAGTTTTCTGGTTTTGTCCATATTTCGCAACAAAATAACGGAAAAAAAACAAATTCTCTGAAATATTTGAGTTTACTGTTTTTATCCATATTTCTCAACAAAATAACGAAACAAAAAACACAAAAAGATCTGAAATATTTGAGTATTCGTTTCTTGTCTATATTTCGCAATAATATAACGAAAAAAAAGCAAAAAGTATATGAAATATTTGAGTTTTCTGCTTTTGTCCATATTTCTCAACAAAATAACAAAAAAGAATCTGAAATATTTTAGTTTTCTGTTTTTGTCCGTATTTCGCAACTAAATATCGAAAAAAACAAAAAGTATCTGAAATATTAGAGTTTTCTGTTTTTGTCCATATTTCGCAACAAAATAACGTAAAAATAACTGGAAAGTATCTAAAATATTTGAGTTTTCTGTTTTTGTCCATATTTCACAACAAAATAACGAAAAAATTACAAGAAAGTATCTGAAATATTTGAGTTTTCTGTTTTTGTCCATATTCCGAAACAAAATAACGAAAAAACAACGAAAGAGTATCTGAAATATTTTAGCTTTCTGTTTTTGTCCATATTTCACAACAAAATAACGAAAAAATAACAAAAAAGTTAATGAGTTTTTTGCCATTAATGAGTTTTCTGTTTTTGTCTTTATTGCGCAACAATATAAAAAAAAGCAAAAGAGTATCGGAAATATTTTAGCTTTCTGTTTTTGTTCGTATTTCGCAACTAAATATCGAAAAAAACAAAAAGAATCTAAAATATTAGAGTTTTCTGTTTTTCTCCATAATTTGCCACAAAATAACAAAAAAATAACAAGAAAGTATCTGAAATATTTGAGCATTCTGTTTTTGTCCATATTTCGCAACAAAATAACGAAGAAAAAAGTATCTGAAATATTTTAGTTTTCTGGTTTTGTCCATATTTCGCAACAAAATAACGGAAAAAAACAACAAATTCTCTGAAATATTTGAGTTTTCTGTTTTTGTCCATATTTCGCAACAAAATAACGAAAAAAAAGTATCTGAAATATTTGAGTTTTCTGGATTTGTCAATGTTTCGCAACAAAATAACGGAAAAAAACAACAAATTCTCTGAAATATTTGAGTTTTCTGTTTTTGTCCATATTTCCCAACAAAATGACGAAAAAAACAACAAAATATCTGAAATATTTGAGTTTTCTTTTTTGTCCATATTTCGCAACTAAATATCGAAAAAAACAAAAAGAATCTAAAATATTGAGTTTTCTATTAGTCTCCATATTTCGCAACAAAATTACGAAAAAAAAAACGAAAAAGTATCTCAAGTATTTGAGTTTTCATTTTTTAACCATATTTCGCAACAAATTAACAAAAAAAACCTAAAAGTATCTGAAATATTTGTGCTCTCTGTTTTTGTCCATATTTCGCAACAAAATAACGAAAAAAAAGTATCAGAAATATTTGAGTTTTCTGGTTTTGTTCATATTTCGCAACAAAATAACGAAAAAAAATGGAAAAAGTATCTGAAATATTTGAGTTTTCATTTTTTAACCATATTTCGCGAAAAATTAACGAAAACAAACATAAAAGTATTTGAAATATTTGAGCTTTCTGTTTTTGTCCATATTTCGCAACAAAATAACGAAAAAAAAGTATCAGAAATATTGGAGTTTTCTGGTTTTGTCAATATTTCGCAACAAAATAGCGGAAAAAAACAACAAATTCTCTAAAATATTTGAGTTTTCTGTTTTTGTCCCATATTTCTCACGATAATATAACGAAAAAAAAACAAAAAAATAACTGATATATTTGAGTTTTCTGTTTTTGTTAATATTTCGCAACTACATATCGAAAAAAATAGGAAAAAGTATCTGAAATATTTGAGTTTTCATTTTTTAACCATATTTCGCAACAAATTAACGAAAAAAAACCTAAAAATATCTGAAATATATGAGCTTTCTGTTTTTTTATCCATATTTCACAACAAAATAACGAAAAAAATTATCAGAAATATTTTAGCTTTCTGTTTTTGTCCGTATTTCGCAACTAAATATCGAAAAAAACAAAAAGAATCTGAAATATTTGAGTTTTCTGTTTTTGTCCATATTTTGTAACAAAATAACGAAAAAATAACAGGAAAGTATCTAAAATATTTGAGTTTTCTGTTTTTGTCCATATTTCTCAAAAAAATAACGAAACAAAAAACAAAAAAATATCTAAAATATTTGAGTCTTCGTTATTGTCGATATTTCGCAATAATATAACGCAAAAAAAAACAACAAATTCTCTGAAAAATTTGAGTTTTCTGCTTTTGTCCATATTTCTCAACAAAATAAGGAAAAAAACTAACAAAAAGTAACGGAAATATTTTAGTTTTCTGTTTTTGTCCATATTTAGCAACAAAATAACAAAAAAATTACAAGAAAGTATCTGAAATATTTGATCATTCTGTTGTTATCCATATTTCGCAACAAAATAATGAAAAAAAAATTATCTTTTGAAAATTATCAAAACTCAAATATAAATAAAAAATTATATTTGAGTTTTGTGGATTTGTCCATATTTCGCAACAAAATAACGGAAAAAAACAACAAATTCTCTGAAATATTTGAATTTTCTGTTTTTGTCCATATTTCCCAACAAAATAACGAAAAAAAAACAAAAAAAAATCTGAAATATTTGAGTCTTCGTTTTTGTTCATATTACGCAATAATAAAACGCAAAAAAAAAAAAAAAAGAGTCTGAAATATTTGAGTTTTCTGTTTTTGTCCATATTTCGCAACAAAATAACGAAAAAAAAGTATCAGAATCAGAAATACTTGAGTTTTCTGGTTTTGTCAATATTTCGCAACAAAATAACGGAAAAAACAACAAATTCTCTAAAATATTTGAGTTTTCTGTTTTTGTCCATATTTCTCACGATAATAACGAAACAAAAAACAAAAAAATATCTGAAATAGTCTTCGTTTTTGTCGATATTTTGCAATAATATAACGCAAAAAAAACAACAAATTCTCTGAAATATTTGAGTTTTCTGGTTTTGTCCATATTTCGCAACAAAATAACGGAAAAAAAAACAAATTCTCTGAAATATTTGAGTTTTCTGTTTTTATCCATATTTCTCAACAAAATAACGAAAAAAAACATAAAAGTATCTGAAAAATTTGAGCATTCTGTTTTTCTCCTTATTTCGCAACAAAATAACGAAAAAAAGTATCTGATATATTTGAGTTTTCATTTCTTGTCCATATTTCGCGACAAAATAACGAAGAAAAACAAAAAAGTATCTGAAATATTTGAGTTTTCTGGTTTTGTCAACATTTCGCAACAAAATAACGAAAAAATAATAAAAAACTATCTGAAATATTTGAGTTTTCCGTTTTTGTCGATATTTCGCAACAAAATAACGGAAAAAAACAACAAATTCTCTGAAATATTTGAGTTTTCTGTTTTTGTCCATATTTCCCAACAAAATGACGAAAAAAACAACAATCTGAAATATTTGAGTTTTCTTTTTTTTGTCCATATTTCGCAACTAAATATCGAAAAAAAACAAAAAAGAATCTAAAATATTGAGTTTTCTGTTAGTCGCAACAAAATTACGAAAAAAAACAGGAAAAAGTATCTGAAATATTTGAGTTTTCACTTTTTAACCATATTTCGCAACAAATTAACAAAAAAAACCTAAAAGTATCTGAAATATTTGTGCTCTCTGTTTTTGTCCATATTTCGCAACAAAATAACGAAAAAAAAAGTATCAGAAATATTTGAGTTTTCTGGTTTTGTCTATATTTCGCAACAAAATAACGGAAAAAACAACAAATTCTCTGAAATATTTGAGTTTTCTGTTTTTGTCCATATTTCTCAAGAAAATAACAAAACAAAAAACAAAAAAAATCAGAAATATTTGAGTCTTCGTTTTTGTCGATATTTCACAACAAAATAACGAAAAAAAAATGGAAAAAGTATCTGAAATATTTGAGTTTTAATTTTTTAACCATATTTCGCAACAAATTAACGAAAAAAAACATAAAAGTATCTGAAATATTTGAGTTTTCTGCTTTTGTCCATATTTCGCAACAAAATAACGAAGAAAAAATATCTGAAATATTTGAGTTTTCTGGTTACATCCATATTTCGCAACGAAATAACGAAAAAAAAACAAAAAAGTATCTGAAATATTTAAGTTTTCTGGTTTTGTCCATATTTTGCAACAAAATAACGAAAAAATAACAAAAAAGTATCTGAAATATTTGAGTTTCCTGTTTTTGGCCATATTTCCCAACAAAATGACGAAAAAAACAACAATCTGAAATATTTGAGTTTTCTTTTTTTTGTCCATATTTCGCAACTAAATATCGAAAAAAACAAAAAGAATCTAAAATATTGAGTTTTCTGTTAGTCGCAACAAAATTACGAAAAAAAACAGGAAAAAGTATCTGAAATATTTGAGTTTTCACTTTTTAACCATATTTCGCAACAAATTAACGAAAAAAAACATAAAAGTATCTGAAATATTTGAGCTTTCTGTTTTTGTCAATATTTCGCAACAAAATAACGGAAAAAACAACAAATTCTCTAAAATATTTCAGTTTTCTGTTTTTGTCCATATTTCTCACGATAATAACGAAACAAAAAACAAAAAAATATCTGAAATATTTGAGTCTTCGTTTTTGTCGATATTTCGCAATAATATAACGCAAAAAAAAAAAAATAAAAAAGAGTCTGAAATATTTGAGTTTTCTGTTTTTGTCCATATTTCTCACGATAATAACGAAACAAAAAACAAAAAAATAACTGAAATATTTGAGTCTTCGTTTTTGTCGATATTTCGCAATAATATAACGCAAAAAAATAAAATAAAAAAGAGTCTGAAATATTTGAGCTTTCTGTTTTTGTCCATATTTCGCAACAAAGTAACGAAAAAAAAGTATCAGAAATATTTGAGTTTTCTGGTTTTGTCAATATTTCGCAACAAAATAACGGAAAAAACAACAAATTCTCTGAAATATTTGAGTTTTCTGTTTTTGTCCCTATTTCGAAAAAAATAAAGAAAAAAAAACATAAAAGTATCTGAAATATTTCAGCTTTCAATTTTTGTCCATATTTCGCAACAAAATAACGAAAAAAAAAGTATCTGAAATATTTGAGTTTTCTGGTTTTGTCCAAATTTCGCAACAAAATAACGGAAAAAAAAAAATTCTCTGAAATATTTGAGTTTTCTGTTTTTGTCCATATTTCTCAACAAAATAACGAAACAAAAAACATAAAAAGATCTGAAATATTTGAGTATTCGTTTTTTGTCTATATTTCGCAATAATATAACGAAAAAAAAGCAAAAAGTATATGAAATATTTGAGTTTTCTGCTTTTGTTCATATTTCTCAACAAAATAACGAAACAAAAAGCACAAAAAGATCTGAAATATTTGAGTATTCGTTTTTTTGTCTATATTTCGCAATAATATAACGAAAAAAAGCAAAAAGAATATGAAATATTTGACTTTTCTGCTATTGTCCATGTTTCGCAACAAAATAACGAAAAAAGAAAAAAAAACTATGTGAAATATTTGAGTTTTCTGTTTTTTCCATATTTCTCAACAAAATAAGGAAAAAACAAACAAAAAAGTATCTGAAATATTTTAGTTTTCTGTTTTTTTACATATTTCGCAACAAAATAACGAAAAAATAACAAGAAAATATCTGGAATATTTGTGTTTTCTGTTTTTCTCCACATTTCGCAACGAAATAACGAAAAAATAATAAAAAACTATCTGAAATATTTGAGTTTTCTGTTTTTGTCGCAACAAAATAACGGAAAAAAACAACAAAACAACGAAATATCGCAACAAAATAACGGAAAAAACAACAAATTCTCTGAAATATTTGATTCTTCTGTTTTTGTCCATATTTCTCAAGACAATAACGAAACAAAAAACGAAAAAAAATCTGAAATATTTGAGTCTTCGTTTTTGTCCATATTACGCAATAATATAACGTAAAAAAAAACAAAAAATAGTCTGAAATATTTGAGTTTTCTGTTTTTGTCCATATTTCGCAACAAAATAACGAAAAAAAAGTATCAGAAATATTTGAGTTTTCTGGTTTTGTCAATATTTCGCAACAAAATAACACAAAAAACAACAAATTCTCTAAAATATTTGAGTTTTCTGTTTTTGTCCATATTTCACAATAATATAACGAAAAAAAATACTAAAAAGTATCTGAAATATTTGAGTTTTCTGTTTTTGTCCCTATTTCGAAAAAAATAAGGAAAAAAAAACATAAAAGTATCTGAAATATTTCAGCTTTCAATTTTTGTCCATATTTCGCAATAATATAACGAAAAAAAAACAAAAAGTATATGAAATATTTGAGTTTTCCGCTATTGTCCATATTTCGCAACTAAATATCGAAAAAACAAAAAGAATCTGAAATATTTGAGTTTTCTGTTTTTGTCCATGTTTCGCAACAAAATAACGAAAAAAGAAAAAAAAACTATCTGAAATATTTGAGTTTGCTGATTTTGTCCATATTTCGCAACTAAATATCGAAAAAACAAAAAGAATCTGAAATATTTGAGTTTTCTCTTTTTGTCCATATTTCGCAACAAACTAACGAAAAAAATTTTTCTGAAATATTTGAGTTTTCTGGGTTTGTCCATATTACGCAACAAAATAACGGCAAAAACAACAAAATATCTGAAATATTTGAGTTTTCTTTTTTTGTCCATATTTCGCAACTAAATATCGAAAAAAACAAAAAAAATCTGAAATATTTGAGTCTTCGTTTTTGTCGATATTTCACAACAAAATAACGAAAAAAAAATGGAAAAAGTATCTGAAATATTTGAGTTTTAATTTTTTAACCATATTTCGCAACAAATTAACGAAAAAAAACATAAAAGTATCTGAAATATTTGAGCTTTCTGTTTTTGTCCCTATTTCGAAAAAAATAAGGAAAAAAAAACATAAAAGTATCTAAAATATTTCAGCTTTCAATTTTTGTCCATATTTCGCAACAAAATAACGAAAAAAAAAAAAAAAAGCTATCTAAAATATTTCAGTTTTCTGTTTTAGTCCATATTTCGCAACAAAATAACGAAAGGAAGGATAAAGTATCTGAAATATTTGAGTTTTCATTTTTTAACCATATTTCGCAACAAATTAACGAAAAAAAACGACAAAGTATCTGAAATATTTTAGTTTTCTGTTTTGTCCATTTTTCGCAACTAAATATCGAAAAAAAAACAAAAAACTATCTGAAATATTTGAGTTTTCTGTTTTTGTCCATATTTACCAACTAAATATCGAAAAAAACAAAAAGAATCTGAAATATTTGAGTTTTCTGCTTTTGTCCATATTTCTCAACAAAATTAGGAAAAAAACAAACAAAAAAGTATCTGAAATATTTTAGCTTTCTGTTTTTGTCCATATTTCGCAACAAAATAACGAAAAAAAAAAAACAAAAAGCTATCTAAAATATTTCAGTTTTCTGTTTTGCTCCATATTTCGAAACAAAATAACGGAAAAAGGGAAAAAGTATCTGAAATATTTTAGTTTTCATTTTTTAACCATATTTCGCAACAAATTAACGAAAAAAACGACAAAGTATCTGAAATATTTTAGTTTTCTGTTTTTGTCCATATTTCGCAACAAAATAACAAAAAATAACAAGAAAGTATCTGAAATATTTGAGTTTTCTGTTTTTGTCCATATTTCGCAGCAAAATAACGAAAAAAAAAACCAAAAATATCTGAAATATTTGAGTTTTCTGCTTTTGTCTATAGTTCTCAACAAAATTAGGAAAAAAACATAAAAGTATCTGAAATATTTGAGTTTTCTGTTTTTGTCCATTTTTCGCAACTATAAACCAAAAAAAAAAAAAAAACTATCTGAAATATTGAAGTTTTCTGTTTTTGTCCATATTTCGCAACTAAATATCGAAAAAACAACAAAAAGAATCTGAAATATTTGAGTTTTTCAGTTTTCTGTTTTGGTCGATATTTCGCAACAAAATAACAAAAAAAAGGAAAAAGTAACTGAAATATTTGAGTTTTCATTTTTTAACCATATTTCGCAACTAATTAACGAAAAAAAACGACAAAGTATCTGAAATATTTTAGTTTTCTGTTTTTGTCCATATTTCGCAACAAAATAACAAAAATAACAAGAAAGTATCGGAAATATTTGACTTTTCTGTTTTTGTCCATATTTCGCAACAAAATAACGAGAAAAAACAGGAAATAATCTGAAATATTTGAGTTTTCTGTTTTTGTCCATATTTCGCAACTAAATATCGAAAAAAACAAAATGAATCTGAAATATTTCAGTTTTTTCTTGTTGTCCATATTTCGCAACAAAATATCGAGAAAAACAAAAAACTCTCTGAAATATTTGAGTTTTTTGTTTTTGTCTATATTTCGCAACTAAATATAAAAAAAAAAACAAAAAGAATCTGAAATATTTGGGTTTTCTGCTTTTGTCCATATTTCTCAACAAAATTAGGAAAAAAACAAACAAAAAAGTATTTGAAATATTTTAGTTTTCTGTTTTGGTCCATATTTCGCAACAAAATAACGAAAAAAAAACAAAAAACTATCTCAAATATTTCAGTTTTCTGTTTTGGTCCATATTTCGCAACAAAATAATGAAATATTTGAGTTTTCATTTTTTAACCATATTTCGCAACAAAATAACGAAAAAAAAACAAAAAACTATTTGAAATATTTGAGTTTTCTGTTTTTGTCCATATTTCCCAACAAAATAACAAAAAAAAAGAAAAAAATATCTGAAATATTTGAGTTTTCTTTTTTGTCCATATTTCGCAATAATATAACGAAAAAAAAAACAAAAATGTAACTGAAATATTTGAGTTTTCTGTTTTTGTCCATTTTTCGCAACTAAATATCCAAAAAAAAAAAACAAAAAACTATCTGAAATATTTGAGTTTTCTGCTCTTGTCCATCTTTCTCAACAAAATTAGGAAAAAAACAAACAAAAAAGTATCTGAAATATTTTAGTTTTCTGTTTTGGTCCATATTTCGCAACAAAATAACGAAAAAAAAAACAAAAAACTATCTCAAATATTTCAGTTTTCTGTTTTGGTCCATATTTCGCAACCAAATAACGAAAAAAAAGGAAAAAGTATCTGAAATCTTTGAGTTTTCATTTTTTAACCATATTTCGCAACAAATTAACGCAAAAAAAACATAAAAGTATCCGAAATATTTGAGTTTTCTTATTTTGTCCATATTTTGCAACAAAATAACGGAAAAAAACAACAAATTCCCTGAAATATTTGAATTTTCTGTTTTTGTCCATATTTCCCAACAAAATAACGAAAAAAACAAAGAAATATCTGAAATATTTGAGTTTTCTTTTTTTGTCCATATTTCACAGTAATATAACAAAAAAAAACAATAAAGTAACTGAAATATTTGAGTTTTCTGTTATAGTTAATATTTCGCAACTAAATAACGAAAAAAACATAAAAGAATCAGAAATATATGAGTTTTCTGTTTTTGTCCATATTTCGCAACAAAATAACGAGAAAAAACAGGAAATAATCTGAAATATTTGAGTTTTCTGTTTTTGTCCATATTTCGCAACTAAATATCGAAAAAAACAAAATGAATCTGAAATATTTCAGTTTTTTCTTGTTGTCCATATTTCGCAACAAAATATCGAGAAAAACAAAAAACTCTCTGAAATATTTGAGTTTTTTGTTTTTGTCTATATTTCGCAACTAAATAAATATAAAAAAAAAAACAAAAAGAATCTGAAATATTTGGGTTTTCTGCTTTTGTCCATATTTCTCAACAAAATTAGGAAAAAAACAAACAAAAAAGTATTTGAAATATTTTAGTTTTCTGTTTTGGTCCATATTTCGCAACAAAATAACGAAAAAAAAACAAAAAACTATCTCAAATATTTCAGTTTTCTGTTTTGGTCCATATTTCGCAACAAAATAACGAAAAGAGGAAAAAGTATCTGAAATATTTGAGTTTTCATTTTTTAACCATATTTCGCAACAAAATAACGAAAAAAAAACAAAAAACTATTTGAAATATTTGAGTTTTCTGTTTTTGTCCATATTTCCCAACAAAATAACAAAAAAAAAGAAAAAAATATCTGAAATATTTGAGTTTTCTTTTTTGTCCATATTTCGCAATAATATAACGAAAAAAAAAACAAAAATGTAACTGAAATATTTGAGTTTTCTGTTTTTGTCCATTTTTCGCAACTAAATATCCAAAAAAAAAAACAAAAAACTATCTGAAATATTTGAGTTTTCTGCTCTTGTCCATCTTTCTCAACAAAATTAGGAAAAAAACAAACAAAAAAGTATCTGAAATATTTTAGTTTTCTGTTTTGGTCCATATTTCGCAACAAAATAACGAAAAAAAAACAAAAAACTATCTCAAATATTTCAGTTTTCTGTTTTGGTCCATATTTCGCAACCAAATAACGAAAA
This sequence comes from Empis livida, assembly GCA_963932195.1. Classification (NCBI taxonomy): domain Eukaryota; kingdom Metazoa; phylum Arthropoda; class Insecta; order Diptera; family Empididae; genus Empis; species Empis livida. The sequence goes on from OZ010646.1 coordinate 22,094,599, forward strand.
AAAGGAAAAAGTATCTGAAATCTTTGAGTTTTCATTTTTTAACCATATTTCGCAACAAATTAACGCAAAAAAAACATAAAAGTATCCGAAATATTTGAGTTTTCTTATTTTGTCCATATTTTGCAACAAAATAACGGAAAAAAACAACAAATTCGCTGAAATATTTGAATTTTCTGTTTTTGTCCATATTTCCCAACAAAATAACGAAAAAAACAAAGAAATATCTGAAATATTTGAGTTTTCTTTTTTTGTCCATATTTCACAGTAATATAACAAAAAAAAACAATAAAGTAACTGAAATATTTGAGTTTTCTGTTTTAGTTAATATTTCGCAACTAAATAACGAAAAAAACATAAAAGAATCAGAAATATATGAGTTTTCTGTTTTTGTCCATATTTCTCAACAAAATAACGAAAAAGTATCTGAAATATTTTAGTTTTCATTTTTTGCCCATATTTCGCAACAAAATAACGAAAAAAAACAAAAAACTATCTCAAATATTTGAGTTTTCTGTTTTTGTCCATATTTCGAACAAAATAACGAAAAAAAACATAAAAGTACCTCAAATATTTCAGCTTTCAATTTTTGTCCATATTTTGCAACAAAATAACGAAAAAAAAGTAACTGAAATATTTGAGTTTACTGGTTTTGTCCATATTTCGCAACAAAATAACGGAAAAAACGAACAAATTCTCTGAAATATTTGAGGTTTCTGTTGTTGTCCATATTTCGCAACAAAATAACAAAAAAAAGGAAAAAGTATCTGAAATATTTGAGTTTTCCTTTTTTAACCATATTTCGCAACAAATTAACAAAAAAAAAAAAAGTATCTGAAATATTTGGTCTTTCTGTTTTTGTCCATATTTAGCAACAAAATAACGAAAAAAAAGTATCCGAAATATTAGAGTTTTCTGGTTCTGTCCATATTTCGCAACAAAATAACGGAAAAAACCAACAAATTCTCTGAAATATTTGAGGTTTCTGTTGTTGTCCATATTTTGCAACAAAATAACAACAAAAAAGGAAAAAGTAACTGAAATATTTGAGTTTTCCTTTTTTAACCATATTTCGCAACAAATTAACAAAAAAAAAAAAAAAAAATCTGAAATATTTGAGCTTTCTGTTTTTGTCCATATTTAGCAACAAAATAACGAAAAAAAAGTATCCGAAATATTAGAGTTTTCTGGTTCTGTCCATATATCGCAACAAAATAACAGAAAAAAACAACAAATTCTCTGAAATATTTGAGTTTTCTGTTTTTGTCTATATTTCTCAAGAAAATAACGAAACAAACAACAAAAAACAATCTGAAATATTTGAGTTTTCTCTTTTTGTCCATATTTCGCAACAAAATAACGAAAAAAAAAAAGGAAAATGTATCTGAAATATTTGAGTTTTCATTTTTTAACCATATTTCGCAACAAATTAATGAAAAAAAAATATAAAAGTATCTGAAATATTTGATCTTTCTGTTTTTGTCCATATTTCGCAACAAAATAATGAAAAAAAACTATCTGAAATATTTGAGTTTTCTGGTTTTGTCCATATTTCGCAACAAAATAACGGAAAAAACAACAAATTCTCTGACATATTTCAGTTTTCTGTTTTTGTCTATATTTCACAAAAATATAACGAAAAAAAACAAAAAAGTATCTGAAATATTTGAGTTTCCTGTTTTTGTCGGTATTTCACAACAAAATAACAAAAAAAGCACATAAATGTATCTGAAATATTTGAGTTTTAATTTTTTTTTTCATATTTCGCAACAAAATAACGAAGAAAAAGGGACAAAGTACTGAAATATTTCAGTTTTCAGTTTTTGTCCGTATTTCGCAACAAAATAACGGATAAAAACAACAAATTCTCTGAAATATTTGAGGTTTCTGTTTTTGTCCATATTTCGCAACAAAATAATGAAAAAAAAGGAAAAAGTATCTGAAATATTTGAGTTTTTATTTTTTAATATTTCGCAACAAATTAACAAAAAAAAACATAAAAGTATCTGAAATATTTGAGCTTTCTGTTTTTGTTAATATTTCGCAACTACATATCGAAAAAAACAAAGGGAATCTGAAATATTTGAGTTCTCTGTTTTTGTCCCAATTCCGAACAAATTAACGAAAAAAACGACAAAGTATCTGAAATATTTTAGTTTTCTGTTTTTGTCCATATTTCGCAACAAAATAACAAAAAATAACAAGAAAGTATCTGAAATATTTGAGTTTTCTGTTTTTGTCCATATTTCGCAGCAAAATAACGAAAAAAAAACCAAAAATATCTGAAATATTTGAGTTTTCTGCTTTTGTCTATATTTCTCAACAAAATTAGGAAAAAAACATAAAAGTATCTGAAATATTTGAGTTTTCTGTTTTTGTCCATTTTTCGCAACTATAAACCAAAAAAAAAAAAAAAAAACTATCTGAAATATTGGAGTTTTCTGTTTTTGTCCATATTTCGCAATTAAATATCGAAAAAACAACAAAAAGAATCTGAAATATTTGAGTTTTTCAGTTTTCTGTTTTGGTCCATATTTCGCAACAAAATAACAAAAAAAAGGAAAAAGTAACTGAAATATTTGAGTTTTCATTTTTTAACCATATTTCGCAACTAATTAACGAAAAAAAATGACAAAGTATCTGAAATATTTTAGTTTTCTGTTTTTGTCCATATTTCGCTACAAAATAACAAAAAATAACAAGAAATTATCGGAAATATTTGACTTTTCTGTTTTTGTCCATATTTCGCAACAAAATAACGAGAAAAACAGGAAATAATCTGAAATATTTGAGTTTTCTGTTTTTGTCCATATTTCGCAACTAAATATCGAAAAAAACAAAATGAATCTGAAATATTTCAGTTTTTTCTTGTTGTCCATATTTCGCAACAAAATATCGAGAAAAACAAAAAACTCTCTGAAATATTTGAGTTTTCTGTTTTTGTCTATATTTCGCAACTAAATATCAAAAAAAAAAACAAAAAGAATCTGAAATATTTGGGTTTTCTGCTTTTGTCCATATTTCTCAACAAAATTAGGAAAAAAACAAACAAAAAAGTATTTGAAATATTTTAGTTTTCTGTTTTGGTCCATATTTCGCAACAAAATAACGAAAAAAAAACAAAAAACTATCTCAAATATTTCAGTTTTCTGTTTTGGTCCATATTTCGCAACAAAATAACGAAAAGAGGAAAAAGTATCTGAAATATTTGAGTTTTCATTTTTTAACCATATTTCGCAACAAAATAACGAAAAAAAAACAAAAAACTATTTGAAATATTTGAGTTTTCAGTTTTTGTCCATATTTCCCAACAAAATAACAAAAAAAAAGAAAAAAATATCTGAAATATTTGAGTTTTCTTTTTTGTCCATATTTCGCAATAATATAACGAAAAAAAAAACAAAAATGTAACTGAAATATTTGAGTTTTCTGTTTTTGTCCATTTTTCGCAACTAAATATCCAAAAAAAAAACAAAAAACTATCTGAAATATTTGAGTTTTCTGCTCTTGTCCATCTTTCTCAACAAAATTAGGAAAAAAACAAACAAAAAAGTATCTGAAATATTTTAGTTTTCTGTTTTGGTCCATATTTCGCAACAAAATAACGAAAAAAAAACAAAAAACTATCTCAAATATTTCAGTTTTCTGGTTTGGTCCATATTTCGCAACCAAATAACGAAAAAAAAGGAAAAAGTATCTGAAATCTTTGAGTTTTCATTTTTTAACCATATTTCGCAACAAATTAACGAAAAAAAACATAAAAGTATCCGAAATATTTGAGTTTTCTTATTTTGTCCATATTTTGCAACAAAATAACGGAAAAAAACAACAAATTCCCTGAAATATTTGAATTTTCTGTTTTTGTCCATATTTCCCAACAAAATAACGAAAAAAACAAAGAAATATCTGAAATATTTGAGTTTTATTTTTTTGTCCATATTTCACAGTAATATAACAAAAAAAAACAATAAAGTAACTGAAATATTTGAGTTTTCTGTTTTAGTTAATATTTCGCAACTAAATAACGAAAAAAACATAAAAGAATCAGAAATATATGAGTTTTCTGTTTTTGTCCATATTTCTCAACAAAATAACGAAAAAGTATCTGAAATATTTTAGTTTTCATTTTTTGCCCATATTTCGCAACAAAATAACGAAAAAAAACAAAAAACTATCTCAAATATTTGAGTTTTCTGTTTTTGTCCATATTTCGAACAAAAAAACGAAAAAAAACATAAAAGTACCTCAAATATTTCAGCTTTCAATTTTTGTCCATATTTTGCAACAAAATAACGAAAAAAAAGTATCTGAAATATTTGAGTTTACTGGTTTTCTCCATATTTCGCAACAAAATAACGGATAAAAACAACAAATTCTCTGAAATATTTGAGGTTTCTGTTTTTGTCCATATTTCGCAACAAAATAATGAAAAAAAAGGAAAAAGTATCTGAAATATTTGAGTTTTTATTTTTTAATATTTCGCAACAAATTAACAAAAAAAAAACATAAAAGTATCTGAAATATTTGAGCTTTCTGTTTTTGTTAATATTTCGCAACTACATATCGAAAAAAACAAAGGGAATCTGAAATATTTGAGTTCTCTGTTTTTGTCCCAATTCCGAACAAATTAACGAAAAAAACGACAAAGTATCTGAAATATTTTAGTTTTCTGTTTTTGTCCATATTTCGCAACAAAATAACAAAAAATAACAAGAAAGTATCTGAAATATTTGAGTTTTCTGTTTTTGTCCATTTTTCGCAGCAAAATAACGAAAAAAAAAACCAAAAATATCTGAAATATTTGAGTTTTCTGCTTTTGTCTATATTTCTCAACAAAATTTGGAAAAAAACATAAAAGTATCTGAAATATTTGAGTTTTCTGTTTTTGTCCATTTTTCGCAACTATAAACCAAAAAAAAAAAAAAAAACTATCTGAAATATTGGAGTTTTCTGTTTTTGTCCATATTTCGCAACTAAATATCGAAAAAACAACAAAAAGAATCTGAAATATTTGAGTTTTTCAGTTTTCTGTTTTGGTCCATATTTCGCAACAAAATAACAAAAAAAAGGAAAAAGTAACTGAAATATTTGAGTTTTCATTTTTTAACCATATTTCGCAACTAATTAACGAAAAAAAAACGACAAAGTATCTGAAATATTTTAGTTTTCTGTTTTTGTCCATATTTCGCAACAAAATAATAAAAAATAACAAGAAAGTATCGGAAATATTTGACTTTTCTGTTTTTGTCCATATTTCGCAACAAAATAACGAGAAAAAACAGGAAATAATCTGAAATATTTGAGTTTTCTGTTTTTGTCCATATTTCGCAACTAAATATCGAAAAAAACAAAATGAATCTGAAATATTTCAGTTTTTTCTTGTTGTCCATATTTCGCAACAAAATATCGAGAAAAACAAAAAACTCTCTGAAATATTTGAGTTTTCTGTTTTTGTCTATATTTCGCAACTAAATATCAAAAAAAAAACAAAAAGAATCTGAAATATTTGGGTTTTCTGCTTTTGTCCATATTTTTCAACAAAATTAGGAAAAAAACAAACAAAAAAAGTATTTGAAATATTTTAGTTTTCTGTTTTGGTCCATATTTCGCAACAAAATAACGAAAAAAAAACAAAAAACTATCTCAAATAATTCAGTTTTCTGTTTTGGTCCATATTTCGCAACAAAATAACGAAAAGAGGAAAAAGTATCTGAAATATTTGAGTTTTCATTTTTTAACCATATTTCGCAACAAAATAACGAAAAAAAAACAAAAAACTATTTGAAATATTTGAGTTTTCTGTTTTTGTCCATATTTCCCAACAAAATAATGAAAAAAAAGGAAAAAGTATCTGAAATATTTGAGTTTTTATTTTTTAATATTTCGCAACAAATTAACAAAAAAAAAACATAAAAGTATCTGAAATATTTGAGCTTTCTGTTTTTGTTAATATTTCGCAACTACATATCGAAAAAAACAAAGGGAATCTGAAATATTTGAGTTCTCTGTTTTTGTCCCAATTCCGAACAAATTAACGAAAAAAAACATAAAAGTACCTGAAATATTTCAGCTTTCAATTTTTGTCCATATTTCGCAACAAATAACGAAAAAAAAACTATCTGAAATATTTGAGTTTTCTGGTTTTGCCCATATTTCGCAACAAAATAACGAAAAAATAACAAGAAAGTATCTGAAATATTTGAGTTTTCTGTTTTTGTCCATATTTCGCAACAAAATCACGAAAAAATAACAAGAAAGTATCTGAAATATTTGAGTTTTCTGTTTTTGTCCATATTTCGCAACTAAATATCGAAAAAAACAAAAAGAATCTGAAATATTTGAGTTTTCTGCTTTTGTCCATATTTCGCAACAAAATAACGAAAAAAATAGAAAAAGTATCTGAAATATTTGAGTTTTCATTTTTTAACCATATTTCGGAACAAATTAACGAAAAAACACATAAAAGTATCTAAAATATTTGAGCTTTCTGTTTTCGTCCATATTTCGCAACAAAATAACGAAAAAAACTTATCAGAAATAGTTGAGTTTTCTGGTTTTGTCCATATTTCGCAACAAACTAACGGAAAAAAACAACAAATTCTCTAAAATATTTGATTTTTCTGTTGTTGTCCATATTTCGCAACAAAATAACGAAAAAAACAAAAAACTCTCTGAAATATTTGAGATTTTTGTTTTGTCCATATTTCGCAACAAAATAACGAAAAAAAAACAAAAAACTATCTGAAATATTTCGGTTTTCTGTTTTTGTCCATATTTCGCAACTAAAAATCGAAAAAAACGAAAAGAATTTGCAATAATTGAGTTTTCTATTTTTGTCTATATTTTGCAACAAAATAACGAAAACAAAAGTATCTGAAATATTTGAGTTTTCTGTTTTTGCACATATTTCGCAACAAAATAACGAAAAAAAAAACAAAAAAGTATCTGAAATATTTAATTTTTCTGTTTTTGTCCATATTTCGTAACAAAATAACGAAAAACTAACAAAAAAGTATCTGAAATATTTGACTTTTCTGTTTTTGTCCATATTTCGCAACAAAATAACGAAAAAAACAACGAAAGAGTATCTGAAATATTTGACTTTTTGTCCATATTTCGCAACAAACTAACGAAAAAAACGACAATGTATCTGAAATATTTGAGTTTTCTTGTTTTGTCCATATTTCTCAAGAAAATAACGAATAAAAGAATCTGAAATATTTGAGCTTTCTGTTTTTGTTAATATTTCGCAACTACATATCGAAAAAAACAAAGAGAATCTGAAATATTTGAGTTCTCTGTTTTTGTCCCAATTCCGAACAAATTAACGAAAAAACAACATAAAAGTACCTGAAATATTTCAGCTTTCAATTTTTGTCCATATTTCGCAACAAAATAACGAAAAAAAACTATCTGAAATATTTGAGTTTTCTAGTTTTGCCCATATTTGAGTTTTCTGGTTTTGCCCCAAAAAAGTAACGGAAATATTTTAGTTTTCTGTTTTTATCCATATTTAGCAACAAAATAACGAAAAAATAACTAGAAAGTATCTGAAATATTTGAGTTTTCTGTTTTTGTACATATTTGACAACAAAATAACGACAAAAAAAAACAAAAAAGTATCTGAAATATTTGAGTTTTCTGTTTTTGTACATATTTCGCAACAAAATAACGAAAAAAAAAACAAAAAACAAAAAACTATTTGAAATATTTGAGTTTTCTGTTTTTGTCCAAATTTCGCAACAAAAAACGAAAAAAAAACAAAAAATTATCTGAAATATTTCAGTTTTCTGTTTTTGTCCATATTTCGCAGGTAAATATCGAAAAAAAACAAAAAGAATTTAAAATATTTTAGTTTTGTGTTTTTGTCCCTGTTTCGCAACAAAATATCGAAAAAAAAACGAAAAAGTATCTGATATATTTAGTTTTCTGTTTTTGTCCATATTTCGCAACAAAATAACGAAAAAAAACGACAAAGTATCTGAAATATTTGAGTTTTCTGTTTTTGTCCATATTTCGCAACAAAATAACGAAAAAACAAAAAAACTATCTGAAATATTTGAGTTTTATGTTTTTGTCCATATTTCGCAATTAAATATCGAAAAAAAAACAAAAAGAATCTGAAATATTTAAGTTTTCTGTTTTTGTCCATATTTCGCAACTAAATATCGAAAAACCAAAAAAATCTGAAATATTTGAGTTTTCATTTTTTGTCCATATTTCGCAACAAAATAACGAAAAAAAACAAAAAACTATCTGAAATATTTCAGTTTTCTGTTTTTGTCCATATTTCGCAACAAAATAACGAAAAAATAACAAGAAAGTATCTGAAATATTTGAGTTTTCTGTTTTTGTCCATATTTCGCAACAAAATAACGAAAAAAACAAAAAACTATCTGAAATATTTGAGTTTTATGTTTTTGTCCATATTTCGCAATTAAATATCGAAAAACAACAAAAAGAATTTGAAATATTTCAGTTTTGTGTTTTTGTCCATATTTCGCAACAAAATATCGAAAAAAAGAACGAAAAAGTATCTGAAATATTAGTTTTCTGTTTTTGTCCACATTTCGCAACAAAATAACGAAAAAACAAAAAAACTATCTGAAATACTTGAATTTTCTGTTTTTGTCCATATTTCGCAACTAAATATCGAAAAACCAAAAAAATCTGAAATATTTGAGTTTTCATTTTTTGTCCATATTTCGCAACAAAATAACGAAAAAAACAAAAAACTATCTGAAATATTTCAGTTCTCTGTTTTTGTCCATATTTCGCAACAAAATAACGAAAAAAAAACAAAAAACTATCTGAAATATTTGAATTTTCTGTTTTTGTCCATATTTCGCAACAAAATAACGAAAAAACAAAAAAGCTATCTGAAATATTTGAGTTTTATGTTTTTGTCCATATTTCGCAATTAAATATCGAAAAAAAACAAAAAGAATCTGAAATATTTGAGTTTTCTGTTTTTGTCCATATTTCGCAACTAAATATCGAAAAACCAAAAAAATCTGAAATATTTGAGTTTTCATTTTTTGTCCATATTTCGCAACAAAATAACGAAAAAAAACAAAAAACTATCTGAAATATTTCAGTTTTCTGTTTTTGTCCATATTTCGCAACAAAATAACAAGAAAGTATCTGAAATATTTGAGTTTTCTGTTTTTGTCCATATTTCGCAACAAAATAACGAAAAAAACAAAAAACTATCTGAAATATTTGAGTTTTCTTTTTTTGTCCATATTTCTCAGCAAAATAACGAAAAAAAACAAAAAACTATCTGAAATATTTGAGTTTTCATTTTTTGTCGATATATCGGAACAAAATAATGCAAAAATAACATAAAAGTATCTGAAATATTTGAATTTTCTGTTTTTGTCCATATTTTGCAACAAAATAACGAAAAAAACAAAAAACTATCTGAAATATTTCAGTTCTCTGTTTTTGTCCATATTTCGCAACTAAATATCGAAAAAAAAACGAAAAAGTATCTGAAATATTTCAGTTTTCTGTTTTTGTCCGTATTTCGCAACAAAATAACGAAAAAAAAACAAAAAACTATCTGAAATATTTGAATTTTCAGTTTTTGTCTATATTTCGCAATTAAATATCGAAAAAAAAACAAAAAGAATCTGAAATATTTGAGTTTTCATTTTTTGTCCATATTTCGCAACAAAATAACGAAAAAAAACAAAAAACTATCTGAAATATTTCAGTTTTCTGTTTTTGTCCATATTTCGCAACAAAATAACGAAAAAATAACAAGAAAGTATCTGAAATATTGGAGTTTTCTGTTTTTGTCCGTATTTCGCAACAAAATAACGAAAAAAAAACAAAAAACTATCTGAAATATTTCAGTTTTCTGTTTTTGTCCCTATTTCGCAATTAAATATCAAAAAAAAAAAAATTTGAAATATTTGAGTTTTCTGTTTTAATCCATATTTCGCAACAAAATAACGAAAAAAAAACAACAATGTATTTGAAATATTCGAGTTTTAATTTTTTGTCCATATTTCGCAACAAAATAACGAAAAAATAACAAGAAGGTATCTGAAATATTTGAGTTTTCTGTTTTTGTCCATATTTCGCAACCAAATAACGAAAAAATAGCAAGAAAGTATCTGAAATATGTGAGTTTTCATTTTTTGTCCATATTTCGCCACAAAATAATGAAAAAGTAACAAAAAAGTATCTGAAATATTTGAGTTTTCTATTTTTGTCCATATTTCGCAACAAAATAACGAAAAAAAACAAAACACTATCTGAAATATTTGATTTTTCTGTATTTGTCCATATTTCGCAACAAAATAACGAAAAAAAAACGATAAAGTATCTGAAATATTTGAGTTTTCATTTTTTGTCCATATTTCGCAACAAAATAATGAAAAAATAACAAAAAAGTAACTGAAATATTCGAGTTTTCTGTTTTGTCCATATTTCGCAACAAAATAACGAAAAAAAAGACAAAGTATCTGAAATATTTGAGTTTTCTGTTTTTGTCCATACTTCGAAAAAAAACAACGAAAATACACAAAAACTATCTGAAATATTTGATTTTTCTGTTTTTGTCCATATTTGCAACAAATAACGAAAAAAAAAGACAAAGTGCCTGAAATATTTGAGTTTTTATTTTTTGTCCATATTCCGCAACAAAATAACGAAAAAATAACAAGAAAGTGTCTGAAATAATTGAGTTTTATGTTTTTGTCCGTATTTCGCAACAAAATAACGAAAAAAAAAAGTATCTGAAATATTTGATTTTTCTGTTTTTGTCCATATTTCGAAACAAAATAACGAAAAAACACAAAACACTATCTGAAATATTTGATTTTTCTGTATTTGTCCATATTTCGCAACAAAATAACGAAAAAAAAACGATAAAGTATCTGAAATATTTGAGTTTTCATTTTTTGTCCATATTTCGCAACAAAATAATGAAAAAATAACAAAAAAGTAACTGAAATATTTGAGTTTTCATTTTTTTGTCAATGGTTCGCAACAAACTAACGAAAACACAACATAAATGTATCTGAATATTTGAGCTTTCTGGTTTTGTCCATATTTCGCAAGAAAATAACGAAAGAAAAACGACAAAGTATCTGAAATATTTGAGTTTTAATTTTTTGTTACTATTTCGCAACAAAATAATGAAAAAATAACAAGAAAGTGTCTGAAATATTTGAGTTTTCTATTTTTGTCCATATTACGCAACATAATTACGAAAAAAAAAACAAAAAACTATCTGAAATATTTCAGTTTTCTGTTTTTGTCCATATTTCGCAACTAAATATCGAAAAAAAACAAAAAGAATTTCAAATATTTGAGTTTTCAGTTTTTGTCCGTATTTCGCAACTAAATATAAAAAAAAACAAAATGAATTTGAAATATTTGAGTTTTCTGTTTTTGTGCGTATTTCGCAACAAAATAATGAAAAAATAACAAAACAGTATCTGAAATATTTGTTTTTGTCCATATTTCGCAACAAAATAACGAAAAAAAAAACAAAAAACTATCTGAAATATTTGAGTTTTCTGTTTTTGTCCATATTTCGCAATTAAATATCGAAAAAAACAAAAAGAATCTGAAATATTTGAGTTTTCTGTTTTTGTTCGTATTTCACAAAAAAATAACGAAAAAAAACGACAAAGTATCTGAAATATTTGAGTTTTCATTTTTTGTCCCTATTTGGCATCAAAATAATGAAAAAATCACAAAAAAGTTCTGAAATATTAAAGTTTTCTGTTTTTGTCCATATTTCGCAACAAAATAACGAAAAAATAACAAGAAAGTATCTGAAATATTTGAGTTTTCTGTTTTTGTCCATATTTCGCAACATAATAACGAAAAAAACAAAAAACTATCTGAAATATTTCAGTTTTCTGTTTTTGTCCATATTTCGCAACTAAATATCGACAAAAACAAAAAGAATTTGAAATATTTAAGTTTTCTGTTTTTGTCCGTATTTCGCAACAAAATAATGAAAAAATAACAAAAAGTATCTGAAATATTTGTTTTTGTCCATATTCGCAACAAAATAACGAAAAAAAAAACAAAAAACTATCTGAAATATTTGAGTTTTCTGTTTTTGTCCATATTTCGCAATTCATTATCGAAAAAAACAAAAAAAATCTGAAATATTTGAGTTTTCTGTTTTAATCCATATTTCGCAACAAAATAACGCAAAAATAACAAGAAAGTATCTGAAATATTTGAGTTTTCTATTTTTGTTCGTATTTCGCAACAAAATAACGAAAAAAAAAGAAAAAACTATCTGAAATATTTCAATTTTCTGTTTTTGTCCATATTTCGCAACTAAATATCGAAAAAAACAAAAAGAATCTGAAATATTTGAGTTTTCTGTTTTTGTCCATATTTCGCAACAAAATAACGAAAAAAAACGACAAAGTATCTGAAATATTTGAGTTTTCATTTTTTGTCAATAGTTCGCAACAAAATAAAGAAAACACAACATAAATGTATCTGAAATATAAGAGATTTCTGGTTTTGTCCATATTTCGCAAGAAAATCACGAAAAAAAATGACAAAGTATCTGAAATATTTGAGTTTTAATTTTTTGTTAATATTTCGCAACAAAATAACGAAAAAATAACAAGAAAGTGTCTGAAATATTTGAGTTTTCTATTTTTGTCCATATTACGCAACATAATAACGAAAAAAAAAAAAAACTATCTGAAATATTTCAGTTTTCTGTTTTTGTCAATATTTCGCAACTACATATCGAAAAAAACAAAAAGAATTTCAAATATTTTAGTTTTCTGTTTTTGTCCGTATTTCGCAACTAATATAAAAAAAAAACAAAATGAATTTGAAATATTTGAGTTTTCTGTTTTTGTGCGTATTTCGCAACAAAATAATGAAAAAATAACAAAACAGTATCTGAAATATTTGTTTTTGTCCATATTTCGCAACAAAATAACGAAAAAAAAACAAAAAACTATCTGAAATATTTGAGTTTTCTGTTTTTGTCCATATTTCGCAATTAAATATCGAAAAAAACAAAAAGAATCTGAAATATTTGAGTTTTCTGTATTAATCCATATTTCGCAACAAAATAACGAAAAAAAACGACAAAGTGTCTGAAATATTTGAGTTTTTATTTTTTGTCCATATTCCGCTACAAAATAACGAAAAAATAACAAGAAAGTATCTGAAATATTTGAGTTTTCTATTTTTGTTCGTATTTCGCAACAAAATAACGAAAAAAAAACAAAAAACTATCTGAAATATTTAAGTTTTCTGTTTTTGTCCATATTTCGCAACATAATAACGAAAAAAAACAAAAAACTATCTGAAATATTTCAGTTTTCTGTTTTTGTCCATATTTCGCAACTAAATATCGAAAAAAACAAAAAGAATTTGAAATATTTGAGTTTTCTGTTTTTGTCCGTATTTCGGAACAAAATAATGAAAAAATAACAAAAAAAGTATCTGAAATATTTGTTTTTGTCCATATTTCGCAACAAAATAACGAAAAAAAAACAAAAAACTATCTGAAATATTTGAGTTTTCTGTTTTTGTCCATATTTCGCAATTCAATATCGAAAAAAACAAAAAAAATCTGAAATATTTGAGTTTTCTGTTTTAATCCATATTTCGCAACAAAATAACGAAAAAATAACAAGAAAGTATCTGAAATATTTGAGTTTTCTATTTTTGTTCGTATTTCGCAACAAAATAACGAAAAAAAACAAAAAACTATCTGAAATATTTCAGTTTTTTGTTTTTGTCCATATTTCGCAACTAAATAGCGAAAAAACAAAAAAAATCTGAAATATTTGAGTTTTCTGTATTAATCCATATTTCGCAACAAAATAACGAAAAAAAACGACAAGTGTCTCAAATATTTGAGTTTTTATTTTGTCCATATTCCGCTACAAAATAACGAAAAAATAACAAGAAAGTATCTGAAATATTTGAGTTTTCTGTTTTTGTCCATATTTCGCAATTAAATATCGAAAAAAACAAAAAAAATCTGAAATATTTGAGTTTTCTGTATTAATCCACATTTCGCAACAAAATAACGAAAAAAAACGACAAAGTGTCTGAAATATTTGAGTTTTTATTTTTTGTCGATATTCCGCTACAAAATAACGAAAAAATAACAAGAAAGTATCTGAAATATTTGAGTTTTCTATTTTTGTTCGTATTTCGCAACAAAATAACGAAAAAAAACAAAAAACTATCTGAAATATTTGAATTTTCTGTTTTTGTCCATATTTCGCAATTAAATATCGAAAAAAACAAAAAAAATCTGAAATATTTGAGTTTTCTGTATTAATCCATATTTCGCAACAAAATAACGAAAAAAAACGACAAAGTGTCTGAAATATTTGAGTTTTTATTTTTTGTCCATATTCCGCTACAAAATAACGAAAAAATAACAAGAAAGTATCTGAAATATTTGAGTTTTCTATTTTTGTTCGTATTTCGCAACAAAATAACGAAAAAAAACAAAAAACTATCTGAAATATTTGAATTTTCTGTTTTTGTCCATATTGCGCAACTAAATAACGAAAAAAAACGACAAAGTATGTGAAATATTTGAATTTTCATTTTTTGTCCATATTTCGCAACAAAATAATGAAAAAATAACAAAAAAGTATCTGAAATATTTGAGTTTTCTGTTTTTGTCCATATTTCGCAATTAAATATCGAAAAAAACAAAAAAAATCTGAAATATTTGAGTTTTCTGTATTAATCCATATTTCGCAACAAAATAACGAAAAAAAACGACAAAGTGTCTGAAATATTTGAGTTTTTATTTTTTGGCCATATTCCGCTACAAAATAACGAAAAAATAACAAGAAAGTATCTGAAATATTTGAGTTTTCTATTTTGGTTCGTATTTCGCAACAAAATAACGAAAAAAAACAAAAAACTATCTGAAATATTTGAATTTTCTGTTTTTGTCCATATTGCGCAACTAAACAACGAAAAAAAAACGACAAAGTATGTGAAATATTTGAGTTTTCATTTTTTGTCCATATTTCGCAACAAAATAATGAAAAAATAACAAAAAAGTATCTGAAATATTTGAGTTTTCTGTTTTTATCCATATTCGCAACAACATAACGAAGAAAAACAAAAAACTAGCTGAAATATTTGAGTTTTCATTTTTTGTCCATATATCGCAACAAAATAATGAACAAATAACAAAAATGTATCTGAAATATTTGAGGTTTCTGTTGTTGTCGATATTTCCAAACAAAATAACAAAAAAACAAAACACAATCTGAAATATTTGAGTTTTCTGTTTTTGTCCATATTTCGCAACAAAATAACGAAAAAAACCACAAAGTATCTGAAATATTTGAGTTTTTATTTTTTGTCCATATTTCGCTACAAAATAACGAAAAAATAACAAGAAAGTATCTGAAATATTTGAATTTTCTTTTTTTGTCCATATTTCGCAACTAAATATCGAAAAAAACAAAAAGAATCTGAAATACTTGAGTTTTCTGTTTTTGTCCATATTTCGCAACAAAATAACGAAAAAAAACTACAAAGTATCTGAAATATTTGAGTTTTCATTTTTTGTCCATATTTCGCAACAAAATAATGAAAAACTAACAAAATAGTATCTGAAATTTTTGAGGTATCTGTTTTTAACCATATTCGCAACAACATAACGAAAAAAAACAAAAAACTAGCTGAAATATTTGAGTTTTCATTTTTTGTCCATATTTCGCTACAAAATAACGAAAAAATAACAAGAAAGTATCTGAAATATTTGAGGTTTCTGTTGTTGTCGATATTTCCAAACAAAATAACAAAAAAACAAAACACAATCTGAAATATTTGAGTTTTCTGTTTTTGTCCATATTTCGCAACAAAATAATGAAAAAAACCACAAAGTATCTGAAATATTTGAGTTTTCATTTTTTGTCCTTATTTCGCAACAAAATAATGAAAAAATAACAAAAAGTATCTGAAATATTTGTTTTTGTCTATATTTCGCAAAAAAAGTATCTGAAATATTTGTTTTTGTCTATATTTGTTTTGTCTATATAATAACGAAAAAAAACAAAAAACTATCTGAAATATTTCAGTTTTCTGTTTTTGTCCATATTTCGCAACTAAATATCGAAAAAAACAAAAAGAATTTGAAATATTTGAGTTTTCTGTTTTTGTCCGTATTTCGCAACAAAAGAATGAAAAAATAACAAAAAAGTATTTGAAATATTTGTTTTTGTTCCTATTTCGCAACAAAATAACGAAAAAATAACAAAAAACTATCTGAAATATTTGAGTTTTCTGTTTTTGTCCATATTTGGCAATTAAATATCGAGAAAAACAAAAAAAATCTGAAATATTTGAGTTTTCTGTTTTAATCCATATTTCGCAACAAAATAACGAAAAAAAACGACAAAGTGTCTGAAATATTTGAGTTTTTATTTTTTGTCCATATTCCGCTACAAAATAACGAAAAAATAACAAGAAAGTATCTGAAATATTTGAGTTTTCTATTTTTGTTCGTATTTCGCAACAAAATAACGAAAAAAAAACAAAAAACTATCTGAAATATTTGAATTTTCTGTTTTTGTCCATATTGCGCAACTAAATAACGAAAAAAACGACAAAGTGTCTGAAATATTTGAGTTTTTATTTTTGTCCATATTCCGCTACAAAATAACGAAAAAAAACGACAAACTATCTGAAATATTTGAGTTTTCATTTTTTGTCCATATTTCGCAACAAAATAATGAAAAAATAACAAAAAAGTTCTGAAATATTTGAGTTTTCTGTTTTCGTCCATATTTCCAACAACATAACGAAAAAAAACAAAAAACTATCTGAGATATTTGAGTTTTCATTTTTTGTCCATATATCGCAACAAAATAATGAACAAATAACAAAAAAGTATCTGAAATATTTTAGTTTTCTGTTTTTGTTCGTATTTCGCAACAAAATGATGAAAAAATAACAAAAAAGTATCTGAAATATTAGAGCTTTCTGTTTTTGTCCATATTTCGCAACAAAATAACGAAAAAAAAACAAAAAACTATCTTAATATTTCAGTTTTCTGTTTTTGTCCATATTTCGCAATTAAATATCGAAAAAAACAAAAAAAATCTGAAATATTTTAGTTTTCTGTTTTAATCCATATTGCGCAACAAAATAACGAAAAAAACGACAAAGTGTCTGAAATATTTGAGTTTTTTTTTTGTCCATATTCCGCTACAAAATAACGAAAAAATAACAAGAAAGTAGCTGAAATATTTGAGTTTTCTGTTTTTGTCCATAGTTCGCAACAAAATAATGAAAAAATAACAAAAAAGTATCTGAAATATTTGAGTTTTCTGTTTTTGTCCATATTCGCAACAACATAACGAAGAAAAACAAAAAAGTATCTGAAATATTTTAGTTTTCTGTTTTTGTTCGTATTTCGCAACAAAATGATGAAAAAATAACAAAAAAGTATCTGAAATATTAGAGCTTTCTGTTTTTGTCCATATTTCGCAACAAAATAACGAAAAAAAAAAACAAAAAACTATCTTAATATTTCAGTTTTCTGTTTTTGTCCATATTTCGCAATTAAATATCGAAAAAAACAAAAAAATTTGAAATATTTTAGTTTTCTGTTTTAATCCATATTTCGCAACAAAATATCGAAAAAAACGACAAAGTGTCTGAAATATTTGAGTTTTTTTTTGTCCATATTCCGCTACAAAATAACGAAAAAATAACAAGAAAGTATCTGAAATATTTGAGTTTTCTGTTTTTGTCCATATTTCGCAACAAAATAACGAAAAAAAACGAGAGAGTATCTGAAATATTTGAGTTTTCATTGTTTTTCCATATTTCGCAACAAAATAATGAAAAAATAACAAAAAAGTATATGAAATATTTGAGTTTTCTGTTTTTGTCCATATTCGCAACAACATAACGAAAAAATAACAAGAAAGTATCTGAAATATTTGAGTTTTCTGTTTTTGTCCATATTTCGCAACAAAATAACGAAAAAAAAACAAAAAACTATCTTAATATTTCAGTTTTCTGTTTTTGTCCATATTTCGCAATTAAATATCGAAAAAAACAAAAAAAATTTGAAATATTTTAGTTTTCTGTTTTAATCCATATTCGCAACAAAATAACGAAAAAAAAGAAAAAACTATCTGAAATATTTCAATTTTCTGTTTTTGTCCATATTTCGCAACTAGATATCGAAAAAAACAAAAAGAATCTGAAATATTTGAGTTTTCTGTTTTGATCCATATTTCGCAACAAAATAACGAAAAAAACGACAAAGTGTCTGAAATATTTGAGTTTTTTTTTTGTCCATATTCCGCTACAAAATAACGAAAAAATAACAAGAAAGTAGCTGAAATATTTGAGTTTTCTGTTTTTGTCCATAGTTCGCAACAAAATAACGAAAAAAAACGAGAGAGTATCTGAAATATTTGAGTTTTCATTGTTTGTCCATATTTCGCAACAAAATAATGAAAAAATAACAAAAAAGTATATGAAATATTTGAGTTTTCTGTTTTTGTCCATATTCGCAACAACATAACGAAAAAATAACAAGAAAGTATCTGAAATATTTGAGTTTTCTGTTTTTGTCCATATTTCGCAACAAAATAACGAAAAAAAAACAAAAAACTATCTTAATATTTCAGTTTTCTGTTTTTGTCCATATTTCGCAATTAAATATCGAAAAAAACAAAAAAAATCTGAAATATTTTAGTTTTCTGTTTTAATCCATATTTCGCAACAAAATAACGAAAAAAACGACAAAGTGTCTGAAATATTTGAGTTTTTTTTTGTCCATATTCCGCTACAAAATAACGTAAAAATAACAAGAAAGTATCTGAAATATTTGAGTTTTCTATTTTTGTTCGTATTTCGCAACAAAATAACGAAAAAAAAGAAAAAACTATCTGAAATATTTCAATTTTCTGTTTTTGTCCATATTTCGCAACTAGATATCGAAAAAAACAAAAAGAATCTGAAATATTTGAGTTTACTGTTTTTGTCCATATTTCGCAACAAAATAACGAAAAAAAACGACAAAGTATCTGAAATATTTGAGTTTTCATTTTTTGTCAATAGTTCGCAACAAAATAAAGAAAACACAACATAAATGTATCTGAAATATTAGAGATTTCTGGTTTTGTCCATATTTCGCAAGAAAATAACGAAAAAAAACGACAAAGTATCTGAAATATTTGAGTTTTAATTTTTTGTTAATATTTCGAAACAAAATAACGAAAAAATAACAAGAAAGTGTGTGAAATATTTGAGTTTTCTATTTTTGTCCATATTACGCAACATAATAACGAAAAAAAAACAAAAAACTATCTGAAATATTTCAGTGTTCTGTTTTTGTCCATATTTCGCAACTAAATATCGAAAAAAACAAAAAGAATTTCAAATATTTGAATTTTCTGTTTTTGTCCGTATTTCGCAACTAAATATAAAAAAAAAACAAAATGAATTTGAAATATTTGAGTTTTCTGTTTTTGTGCGTATTTCGCAACAAAATAATGAAAAAATAACAAAACAGTATCTGAAATAATTGTTTTTGTCCATATTTCGCAACAAAATAACGAAAAAAAAACAAAAAACTATCTGAAATATTTGAGTTTTCTGTTTTTGTCCATATTTCGCAATTAAATATCGAAAAAAACAAAAAGAATATGAAATATTTGAGTTTTCTGTATTAATCCATATTTCGCAACAAAATAACGTAAAAAAACGACAAAGTGTCTGAAATATTTGAGGTTTTATTTTTTGTCCATATTCCGCTACAAAATAACGAAAAAATAACAAGAAAGTATCTGAAATATTTGAGTTTTGTATTTTTGTTCGTATTTCGCAACAAAATAACGAAAAAAAACAAAAAACTATCTGAAATATTTAAGTTTTCTGTTTTTGTCCATATTTCGCAACTAAATAACGAAAAAAACAAAAAGAATTTGAAATATTTGAGTTTTCTGTTTTTGTCCGTATTTCGCAATTAAATATCGAAAAAAACATAAAATATCTGAAATATTTGAGTTTTCTGTATTAATCCATATTTCGCAACAAAATAACGAAAAAAAACGACAAAGTGTCTGAAATATTTGAGTTTTTATTTTTTCTCGATATTCCGCTACAAAATAACGAAAAAATAACAAGAAAGTATCTGAAATATTTGAGTTTTCTGTTTTTGTCCATATTTCGCAATTAAATAACGAAAAAAAACGACAAAGTGTCTGAAATATTTGAGTTTTTATTTTTTGTCCATATTCCGCTACAAAATAACGAAAAAATAACAAGAAAGTATCTGAAATATTTGAGTTTTCTATTTTTGTTCTGTTTTTGTCCATATTGCGCAACTAAATAACGAAAAAAAACGACAAAGTATGTGAAATATTTGAGTTTTCATTTTTTGTCCATATATCGCAACAAAATAATGAACAAATAACAAAAAAGTATCTGAAATATTTGAGGTTTCTGTTGTTGTCGATATTTCCAAACAAAATAACAAAAAAACAAAACACAATCTGAAATATTTGAGTTTTCTGTTTTTGTCCATATTTCGCAACAAAATAACGAAAAAAACCACAAAGTATCTGAAATATTTGAGTTTTTATTTTTTGTCCATATTTCGCTACAAAATAACGAAAAAATAACAAGAAAGTATCTGAAATATTTGAGTTTTCTATTTTTGTTCGTATTTCGCAACTAAATATCGAAAAAAAACAAAAAGAATCTGAAATACTTGAGTTTTCTGTTTTTGTCCATATTTAGCAACAAAATAACGAAAAAAAACGACAAAGTATCTGATATATTTGAGTTTTCATTTTTTGTCCATATTTCGCAACAAAATAATGAAAAACTAACGAAAAAGTATCTGAAATTTTTGAGGTTTCTGTTTTTATCCATATTCGCAACAACATAACGAAAAAAAACAAAAAACTAGCTGAAATATTTGAGTTTTCATTTTTTCTCCATATATCGCAACAAAATAATGAACAAATAACAAAAAAGGATCTGAAATATTTGAGGTTTCTGTTGTTGTCGATATTTCCAAACAAAATAACAAAAAAACAAAACACAATCTGAAATATTTGAGTTTTCTGTTTTTGTCCATATTTCGCAACAAAATAATGAAAAAAACCACAAAGTATCTGAAATATTTGAGTTTTCATTTTTTGTCCTTATTTCGCAACAAAATAATGAAAAAATAACAAAAAGGTATCTGAAATATTTGTTTTTGTCCATATTTCGCAACAAAATAACGAAAAAAAAACAAAAAACTATCTGAAATATTTGAGTTTTCTGTTTTTGTCCATATTTCGCAACAAAATACCGAAAAAATAACTAGAAAGTATCTGATATATTTAAGTTTTCTGTTTTTGTCCATATTTCGCAACATAATAACGAAAAAAACAAAAAACTATCTAAAATATTTCTGTTTTCTGTTTTTGTCCATATTTCGCAACTAAATATCGAAAAAAACAAAAAGAATTTGAAATATTTGAGTTTTCTGTTTTTGTCCGTATTTCGCAACAAAATAATGAAAAAATAACAAAAAAGTATCTGAAATATTTGTTTTTGTCCCTATTTCGCAACAAAATAACGAAAAAATAACAAAAAACTATCTGAAATATTTGAGTTTTCTGTTTTTGTCCATATTTCGCAATTAAATATCGAAAAAAACAAAAAAAATCTGAAATATTTGAGTTTTCTGTTTTAATCCATATTTCGCAACAAAATAACGAAAAAAAACGACAAAGTGTCTGAAATATTTGAGTTTTTATTTTTTGTCCATATTCCGCTACAAAATAACGAAAAAATAACAAGAAAGTATCTGAAATATTTGAGTTTTCTATTTTTGTTCGTATTTCGCAACAAAATAACGAAAAAAAAAACAAAAAACTATCTGAAATATTTGAATTTTCTGTTTTTGTCCATATTGCGCAACTAAATAACGAAAAAAAGACAAAGTATGTGAAATATTTGAGTTTTCATTTTTTGTCCATATTTCGCAACAAAATAATGAAAAAATAACAAAAAAGTATCTGAAATATTTGAGTTTTGTGTTTTTGTCCATATTCGCAACAACATAACGAAGAAAAACAAAAAACTAGCTGAAATATTTGAGTTTTCATTTTTTGTCCATATATCGCAACAAAATAATGAACAAATAACAAAAAAGTATCTGAAATATTTGAGGTTTCTGTTGTTGTCGATATTTTCAAACAAAATAACAAAAAAACAAAACACAATCTGAAATATTTGAGTTTTCTGTTTTTTTCCATATTTCGCAACAAAATAACGAAAAAAACCACAAAGTATCTGAAATATTTGAGTTTTCATTTTTTGTCCATATTTCGCAACAAAAGAATGAAAAAATAACAAAAAAGTTCTGAAATATTTGAATTTTCTGTTGTTGTCCATATTTCGCAACAACATATCGAAAAAAAACAAAAAACTATCTGAGATCTTTGAGTTTTCATTTTTTGTCCATATATCGCAACAAAATAATGAAAAAATAACAAAAAAGTATCTGAAATATTTTAGTTTTCTGTTTTTGTTCGTATTTCGCAACAAAATAATGAAAAAATAACAAAAAAGTATCTGAAATATTAGAGCTTTCTGTTTTTGTCCATATTTCGCAACAAAATAACGAAAAAAAAAACAAAAAACTATCTTAATATTTCAGTTTTCTGTTTTAGTCCATATTTCGCAATTAAATATCGAAAAAAACAAAAAAAATCTGAAATATTTTAGTTTTCTGTTTTAATCCATATTTCGCAACAAAATAACGAAAAAACGACAAAGTGTCTGAAATATTTGAGTTTTTTTTTGTCCATATTCCGCTACAAAATAACGAAAAAATAACAAGACAGTAGCTGAAATATTTGAGTTTTCTGTTTTTGTCCATATTTCGCAACAAAATAACGAAAAAAAACGAGAGAGTATCTGAAATATTTGAGTTTTCATTTTTTGTCCATATTTCGCAACAAATAATGAAAAAATAACAAAAAAGTATCTGAAATATTTGAGTTTTCTGTTTTTGTCCATATTCGCAACAACATAACGAAAAAATAACAAGAAAGTATCTGAAATATTTGAGTTTTCTGTTTTTGTCCATATTTCGCAACAAAATAACGAAAAAAAAAACAAAAAACTATCTTAATATTTCAGTTTTCTGTTTTTGTCCATATTTCGCAATTAAATATCGAAAAAAAACAAAAAAAATCTGAAATATTTTAGTTTTCTGTTTTAATCCATATTTCGCAACAAAATAACGAAAAAAACGACAAAGTGTCTGAAATATTTTTTTTTTTTTTTTGTCCATATTCCGCTACAAAATAACGAAAAAATAACAAGAAAGTAGCTGAAATATTTGAGTTTTCTGTTTTTGTCCATATTTCGCAACAAAATAATGAAAAAATAAGAAAAAAGTATCTGAAATATTTTAGTTTTTGTTTTTGTTCGTATTTCGCAACAAAATAATGAAAAAATAACAAAAAAGTATCTGAAATATTAGAGCTTTCTGTTTTTGTCCATATTTCGCAACAAAATAACGAAAAAAAAACAAAAAACTATCTTAATATTTCAGTTTTCTGTTTTTGTCCATATTTCGCAATTAAATATCGAAAAAAACAAAAAAAATCTGAAATATTTTAGTTTTCTGTTTTAATCCCTATTTCGCAACAAAATAACGAAAAAAACGACAAAGTGTCTGAAATATTTGAGTTTTCATTTTTTGTCCATATTTCGCTACATAATAATGAAAAAAAACAAAACACTATCTGAAATATTTCAGTTTTCTGTTTTTGCCCATATTTCGCAATTAAATATCGAAAAAAACAAAAAGAATCTGAAATATTTGAGTTTTTTGTTTTAATCCATATTTCGCCACCAAATAACGAAAAAAACGACAAAGTGTCTGAAATATTTGAGTTTTTATTTTTGTCCATATTCCGCTACAAAATAACGAAAAAATAACAAGAAAGTATCTGAAATATTTGAGTGTTCTGTTTTTGTTCGTATTTCGCAACAAAATAATGAAAAAATAACAAAAAAGTATTTGAAATATTAGAGCTTTCTGTTTTTGTCCATATTTCGCAACAAAATAACGAAAAAATAACAAGAAAATATCTGAAATATTTGAGTTTTCTGTTTTTGTCCATATTACGCAACATAATAACGAAAAAAAAACGACAAAGTATCTGAAATATTTCAGTTTTCATTTTTTGTCCATATTTCGCAACAAAAAAACGAAAAAATAACTAGAAAGAGTCTGAAATATTTGAGTTTTCTTTTTTTGTCCATATTTCGCAACATAATAACGAAAAAAAAAAAAATAACTGAACTATTTCAGTTTTCTGTTTTTGTCCATATTTCGCAATTAAATATCGAAAAAAACAAAAAGAATTTGAAATATTTGAGTTTTCATTTTTTGTCCATATATCGCAACAAAATAACGAAAAAATAACAAGAAAGTATCTGAAATATTTGAGTTTTCTGTTTTTGTTCGTATTTCGCAACAAAATAATGAAAAAATAACAAAAAAGTATCTGAAATATTAGAGCTTTCTGTTTTTGTCCATATTTCGCAACAAAATAACGAAAAAATAACAAGAAAATATCTGAAATATTTGAGTTTTCTGTTTTTGTCCATATTACGCAACATAATAACGAAAAAAAAACGACAAAGTATCTGAAATATTTGAGTTTTCATTTTTTGTCCATATTTCGCAACAAAAAAACGAAAACATAACTAGAAAGTGTCTGAAATATTTGAGTTTTCTTTTTTTGTCCATATTTCTCAACATAATAACGAAAAAAAAAAAATAACTGAACTATTTCAGTTTTCTGTTTTTGTCCATATTTCGCAATTAAATATCGAAAAAAACAAAAAGAATTTGAAATATTTGAGTTTTCATTTTTTGTCCATATATCGCAACAAAATAACGAAAAAATAACAAGAAAGTATCTGAAATATTTGAGTGTTCTGTTTTTGTTCGTATTTCGCAACAAAATAATGAAAAAATAACAAAAAAGTATCTGAAATATTAGAGCTTTCTGTTTTTGTCCATATTTCGCAACAAAATAACGAAAAAATAACAAGAAAATATCTTAAATATTTGAGTTTTCTGTTTTTGTCCATATTACGCAACATAATAACGAAAAAAAAACGACAAAGTATCTGAAATATTTCAGTTTTCATTTTTTGTCCATATTTCGCAACAAAAAAACGAAAAAATAACTAGAAAGTGTCTGAAATATTTGAGTTTTCTTTTTTTGTCCATATTTCGCAACATAATAACGAAAAAAAAAAAATAACTGAACTATTTCAGTTTTCTGTTTTTGTCCATATTTCGCAATTAAATATCGAAAAAAACAAAAAGAATTTGAAATATTTGAGTTTTCATTTTTTGTGCATATATCGCAACAAAATAACGAAAAAATAACAAGAAAGTATCTGAAATATTTGAGTGTTCTGTTTTTGTTCGTATTTCGCAACAAAATAATGAAAAAATAACAAAAAAGTATCTGAAATATTAGAGCTTTCTGTTTTTGTCAATATTTCGCAACAAAATAACGAAAAAATAACAAGAAAATATCTGAAATATTTGAGTTTTCTGTTTTTGTCCATATTACGCAACATAATAACGAAAAAAAAACGACAAAGTATCTGAAATATTTCAGTTTTCTTTTTTTGTCCATATTTCGCAACAAAAAAACGAAAAAATAACTAGAAAGTGTCTGAAATATTTGAGTTTTCTTTTTTTGTCCATATTTCTCAACATAATAACGAAAAAAAAAAAAAATTATCTGAACTATTTCAGTTTTCTGGTTTTGTCCATATTTCGCAATTAAATATCGAAAAAAACAAAAAGAGTTTGAAATATTTGAGTTTTCTGGGTTTGTCCATATTACGCAACATAATAACGAAAAAAATACGACAAAGTATCTTAAATATTTCAGTTTTCATTTTTTGTCCATATTTCGCAACAAAAAAACGAAAAAATAACTAGAAAGTGTCTGAAATATTTGAGTTTTCTTTTTTTGTCCATATTTCGCAACATAATAACGAAAAAAAGAAAAATAACTGAACTATTTCAGTTTTCTGTTTTTGTCCATATTTCGCAATTAAATATCGAAAAAAACAAAAAGAATTTGAAATATTTGAGTTTTCATTTTTTGTGCATATATCGCAACAAAATAACGAAAAAATAACAAGAAAGTATCTGAAATATTTGAGTGTTCTGTTTTTGTTCGTATTTCTCAACAAAATAATGAAAAAATAACAAAAAAGTATCTGAAATATTAGAGCTTTCTGTTTTTGTCCATATTTCGCAACAAAATAACGAAAAAATAACAAGAAAATATCTGAAATATTTGAGTTTTCTGTTTTTGTCCATATTTCGCAGCAAAATAATGAAAAAAACCACAAAGTATCTGAAATATTTGAGTTTTCATTTTTTGTCCTTATTTCGCAACAAAATAATGAAAAAATAACAAAAAGTTATCTGAAATATTTGTTTTTGTCCATATTTCGCAACAAAATAACGAAAAAAAAACAAAAAACTATCTGAAATATTTGAGTTTTCTGTTTTTGTCCATATTTCGCAACAAAATAACGAAAAAATAACTAGAAAGTATCTGATATATTTAAGTTTTCTGTTTTTGTCCATATTTCGCAACATAATAACGAAAAAAAACAAAAAACTATCTGAAATATTTCAGTTTTCTGTTTTTGTCCATATTTCGCAACTAAATATCGAAAAAAACAAAAAGAATTTGAAATATTTGAGTTTTCTGTTTTTGTCCGTATTTCGCAACAAAATAATGAAAAAATAACAAAAAAGTATCTGAAATATTTGTTTTTGTCCCTATTGCGCAACAAAATAACGAAAAAATAACAAAAAACTATCTGAAATATTTGAGTTTTCTGTTTTTGTCCATATTTCGCAATTAAATATCGAAAAAAACAAAAAATATCTGAAATATTTGAGTTTTCTGTTTTAATCCATATTTCGCAACAAAATAACGAAAAAAAACGACAAAGTGTCTGAAATATTTGAGTTTTTATTTTTTGTCCATATTCCGCTACAAAATAACGAAAAAATAACAAGAAAGTATCTGAAATATTTGAGTTTTCTATTTTTGTTCGTATTTCGCAACAAAATAATGAAAAAAAAACAAAAAACTATCTGAAATATTTGAATTTTCTGTTTTTGTCCATATTGCGCAACTAAATAACGAAAAAAAAAGACAAAGTATGTGAAATATTTGAGTTTTCATTTTTTGTCCATATTGCGCAACAAAATAATGAAAAAATAACAAAAAGGTATCTGAAATATTTGAGTTTTCTGTTTTTGTCCATATTCGCAACAACATAACGAAGAAAAACAAAAAACTAGCTGAAATATTTGAGTTTTCATATTTTGTCCATATATCGCAACAAAATAATGAACAAATAACAAAAAAGTATCTGAAATATTTGAGGTTTCTGTTGTTGTCGATATTTTCAAACAAAATAACAAAAAAACAAAACACAATCAGAAATATTTGAGTTTTCTGTTTTTTTCCATATTTCGCAACAAAATAACGAAAAAATAAAAAACCACAAAGTATCTGAAATATTTGAGTTTTCATTTTTTGTCCATATTTCGCAACAAAAGAATGAAAAAATAACAAAAAAGTTCTGAAATATTTGAGTTTTCTGTTTTTGTCCATATTTCGCAACAACATATCGAAAAAAAACAAAAAACTATCTGAGATATTTGACTTTTCATTTTTTGTCCATATATCGCAACAAAATAATGAAAAAATAACAAAAAAGTATCTGAAATATTTTAGTTTTCTATTTTTGTTCGTATTTCGCAACAAAATAATGAAAAAATAACAAAAAAGTATCTGAAATATTAGAGCTTTCTGTTTTTGTCCATATTTCGCAACAAAATAACGAAAAAAAACAAAAAACTATCTGAAATATTTCAGTTTTCTGTTTTAGTCCATATTTCGCAATTAAATATCGAAAAAAACAAAAAAAATCTGAAATATTTTAGTTTTCTGTTTTAATCCATATTTCGCAACAAAATAACGAAAAAAACGACAAAGTGTCTGAAATATTTGAGTTTTTTTTTTTGTATTCCGCTACAAAATAACAAAAAAATAACAAGACAGTAGCTGAAATATTTGAGTTTTCTGTTTTTGTCCATATTTCGCAACAAAATAACGAAAAAAAACGAGAGAGTATCTGAAATATTTGAGTTTTCATTTTTTGTCCATATTTCGCAACAAAATAATGAAAAAATAACAAAAAAGTATCTGAAATATTTGAGTTTTCTGTTTTTGTCCATATTCGCAACAACATAACGAAAAAATAACAAGAAAGTATCTGAAATATTTGAGTTTTCTGTTTTTGTCCATATTTCGCAACAAAATAACGAAAAAAAAACAAAAAACTATCTTAGTATTTCAGTTTTCTGTTTTTGTCCATATTTCGCAATTAAATATCGAAAAAAACAAAAAAAATCTGAAATATTTTAGTTTTCTGTTTTAATCCATATTTCGCAACAAAATAACGAAAAAAACGACAAAGTGTCTGAAATGTTTTTTTTTTTGT
This sequence comes from Empis livida, assembly GCA_963932195.1. Lineage (NCBI taxonomy): Eukaryota > Metazoa > Arthropoda > Insecta > Diptera > Empididae > Empis > Empis livida. Next base: position 22,123,195 of record OZ010646.1, read on the forward strand.
TTGTCCATATTCCGCTACAAAATAACGAAAAAATAACAAGAAAGTAGCTGAAATATTTGAGTTTTCTGTTTTTGTCCATATTTCGCAACAAAATAATGAAAAAATAACAAAAAAGTATCTGAAATATTTTAGTTTTCTGTTTTTGTTCGTATTTCGCAACAAAATAATGAAAAAATAACAAAAAAGTATCTGAAATATTAGAGCTTTCTGTTTTTGTCCATATTTCGCAACAAAATAACAAAACAAAAACAAAAAACTATCTTAATATTTCAGTTTTCTGTTTTTGTCCATATTTCGCAATTAAATATCGAAAAAAACAAAAAAAATCTGAAATATTTTAGTTTTCTGTTTTAATCCCTATTTCGCAACAAAATAACGAAAAAAAAGACAAAGTGTCTGAAATATTTGAGTTTTCTGTTTTTGTCCATATTTCGCAACAAAATAACGAAAAAAAACGAGAGAGTATCTGAAATATTTGAGTTTTCATTTTTTGTCCATATTTCGCTACATAATAATGAAAAAAAACAAAACACTATCTGAAATATTTCAGTTTTCTGTTTTTGTCCATATTTCGCAATTAAATATCGAAAAAAACAAAAAGAATCTGAAATATTTGAGTTTTTTGTTTTAATCCATATTTCGCCACCAAATAACGAAAAAAACGACAAAGTGTCTGAAATATTTGAGTTTTTATTTTTGTCCATATTCCGCTACAAAATATCGAAAAAATAACAAGAAAGTATCTGAAATATTTGAGTGTTCTGTTTTTGTTCGTATTTCGCAACAAAATAATGAAAAAATAACAAAAAAGTATTTGAAATATTAGAGCTTTCTGTTTTTGTCCATATTTCGCAACAAAATAACGAAAAAATAACAAGAAAATATCTGAAATATTTGAGTTTTCTGTTTTTGTCCATATTACGCAACATAATAACGAAAAAAAACAACAAAGTATCTGAAATATTTCAGTTTTCATTTTTTGTCCATATTTCGCAACAAAAAAACGAAAAAATAACTAGAAAGTGTCTGAAATATTTGAGTTTTCTTTTTTTGTCCGTATTTCGCAACATAAAAAAAAAAAAAAAAAAAAAAAACCGAACTATTTCAGTTTTCTGTTTTTGTCCATATTTCGCATTTAAATATCGAAAAAAACAAAAAGAATTTGAAATATTTGAGTTTTCATTTTTTGTCCATATATCGCAACAAAATAACGAAAAAATAACAAGAAAGTATCTGAAATATTTGAGTGTTCTGTTTTTGTTCGTATTTCGCAACAAAATAATGAAAAAATAACAAAAAAGTATCTGAAATATTAGAGCTTTCTGTTTTTGTCCATATTTCGCAACAAAATAACGAAAAAATAACAAGAAAATATCTGAAATATTTGAGTTTTCTGTTTTAGTATCTGAAATATTAAGTATCTGAAATATTAGAGCTTTCTGTTTTTGTCCATATTTCGCAACAAAATAACGAAAAAATAACAAGAAAATATCTGAAATATTTGAGTTTTCTGTTTTTGTCCATATTACGCAACATAATAACGAAAAAAAAACGACAAAGTATCTGAAATATTTGAGTTTTCATTTTTTGTCCATATTTCGCAACAAAAAAACGAAAAAATAACTAGAAAGTGTCTGAAATATTTGAGTTTTTTTTTTTGTCCGTATTTCGCAACATAATAACGAAAAAAAAACGACAAAGTATCTGAAATATTTGAGTTTTCATTTTTTGTCAATATTTCGCAACAAAAAAACGAAAACATAACTAGAAAGTGTCTGAAATATTTGAGTTTTCTGTTTTTGTCCATATTACGCAACATAATAACGAAAAAAAACGACAAAGTATCTGAAATATTTGAGTTTTCATTTTTTGTCCATATTTCGCAACAAAAAAACGAAAAAATAACTAGAAGGTGTCTGAAATATTTGAGTTTTCTTTTTTTGTCCATATTTCGCAACATAATAACGAAAAAAAAACGACAAAGTATCTGAAATATTTGAGTTTTCTGTTTTTGTCCATATTACGCAACATAATAACGAAAAAAAAACGACAAAGTATCTGAAATATTTCAGTTTTCATTTTTTGTCCATATTTCGCAACAAAAAAACGAAAAAATAACTAGAAAGTGTCTGAAATATTTGAGTTTTCTTTTTTTGTCCATATTTCGCAACATAATAACGAAAAAAAACGACAAAGTATCTGAAATATTTGAGTTTTCATTTTTTGTCCATATTTCGCAACAAAAAAACGAAAACATAACTAGAAAGTGTCTGAAATATTTGAGTTTTCTGTTTTTGTCCATATTACGCAACATAATAACGAAAAAAAAACGACAAAGTATCTGAAATATTTGAGTTTTCATTTTTTGTCCATATTTCGCAACAAAAAAACGAAAACATAACTAGAAAGTGTCTGAAATATTTGAGTTTTCTGTTTTTGTCCATATTACGCAACATAATAACGAAAAAAAAACGACAAAGTATCTGAAATATTTGAGTTTCCATTTTTTGTCCATATTTCGCAACAAAAAAACGAAAACATAACTAGAAAGTGTCTGAAATATTTGAGTTTTCTTTTTTGTCCATATTACGCAACATAATAACGAAAAAAAAACGACAAAGTATCTGAAATATTTCAGTTTTCATTTTTTGTCCATATTTCGCAACAAAAAAACGAAAAAATAACTAGAAAGTGTCTGAAATATTTGAGTTTTCTTTTTTTGTCCATATTTCGCAACATAATAACGAAAAAAAAAAAAATAACTGAACTATTTCAGTTTTCTGTTTTTGTCCATATTTCGCAATTAAATATCGAAAAAAACAAAAAGAATTTGAAATATTTGAGTTTTCATTTTTTGTGCATATATCGCAACAAAATAACGAAAAAATAACAAGAAAGTATCTGAAATATTTGAGTGTTCTGTTTTTGTTCGTATTTCGCAACAAAATAATGAAAAAATAACAAAAAAGTATCTGAAATATTAGAGCTTTCTGTTTTTGTCCATATTTCGCAACAAAATAACGAAAAAATAACAAGAAAATATCTGAAATATTTGAGTTTTCTGTTTTTGTCCATATTACGCAACATAATAACGAAAAAAAACGACAAAGTATCTGAAATATTTCAGTTTTAATTTTTTGTCCATATTTCGCAACAAAAAAACGAAAAAATAACTAGAAAGTGTCTGAAATATTTGAGTTTTCTTTTTTTGTCCATATTTCTCAACATAATAACGAAAAAAAAAAAATTATCTGAACTATTTCAGTTTTCTGGTTTTGTCCATATTTCGCAATTAAATATCGAAAAAAACAAAAAGAGTTTGAAATATTTGAGTTTTCTGGGTTTGTCCATATTACGCAACATAATAACGAAAAAAATACGAAAAAGTATCTTAAATATTTCAGTTTTCATTTTTTGTCCATATTTCGCAACAAAAAAACGAAAAAATAACTAGAAAGTGTCTGAAATATTTGAGTTTTCTTTTTTTGTCCATATTTCGCAACATAATAACGAAAAAAAAAAAAAATAACTGAACTATTTCAGTTTTCTGTTTTTGTCCATATTTCGCAATTAAATATCGAAAAAAACAAAAAGAATTTGAAATATTTGAGTTTTCATTTTTTGTCCATATATCGCAACAAAATAACGAAAAAATAACAAGAAAGTATCTGAAATATTTGAGTGTTCTGTTTTTGTTCGTATTTCGCAACAAAATAATGAAAAAATAACCAAAAAGTATCTGAAATATTAGAGCTTTCTGTTTTTGTCCATATTTCGCAACAAAATAACGAAAAAATAACAAGAAAATATCTGAAATATTTGAGTTTTCTGTTTTTGTCCATATTTCGCAACATAATAATGAAAAAAAAAAAATAACTGAACTATTTCAGTTTTCTGTTTTTGTCCATATTTCGCAATTAAATATCGAAAAAAACAAAAAGAATTTGAAATATTTGAGTTTTCATTTTTTGTCCATATATCGCAACAAAATAACGAAAAAATAACAAGAAAGTATCTGAAATATTTGAGTGTTCTGTTTTTGTTCGTATTTCGCAACAAAATAATGAAAAAATAACCAAAAAGTATCTGAAATATTAGAGCTTTCTGTTTTTGTCAATATTTCGCAACAAGAAAACGAAAAAATAACTAGAAAGTGTCTGAAATATTTCAGTTTTCTTTTTTTGTCCATATTTCTCAACATAATAACGAAAAAAAAAAAAAATTATCTGAACTATTTCAGTTTTCTGGTTTTGTCCATATTTCGCAATTAAATATCGAAAAAAACAAAAAGAGTTTGACATATTTGAGTTTTCTGGGTTTGTCCATATTTCGCAACAAAATAACGAAAAAATAACTAGAAAGTGTCTGAAATATTTGAGTTTTCTTTTTTTGTCCATATTTCGCAACATAATAACGAAAAAAAAAAAATAACTGAACTATTTCAGTTTTCTGTTTTTGTCCATATTTCGCAATTAAATATCGAAAAAAACAAAAAGAGTTTGACATATTTGAGTTTTCTGGGTTTGTCCATATTTCGCAACAAAATAACGAAAAAAAAACGAAAAAGTATCTGAAATATTTGAGATTTCATTTTTTGTCAATAGTTCGCAACAAAATATCGAAAAAAAAATAAATGTATCTGAAATATTTGAGCTTTCTGGTTTTGTCCATATTTCGCAACAAAATAACGAAAAAAAAAACGACAATGTATCTTAAATATTTCAGTTTTAATTTTTTGTCCATATTTCACAACAAAAAAACGAAAAAATAACTAGAAAGTGTCTGAAATATTTGAGTTTTCTTTTTTTGTCCATATTTCGCAACATAATAACGAAAAAAAAAAAATTATCTGAACTATTTCAGTTTTCTGTTTTTGTCCATATTTCGCAACAAAAAAACGAAAAAATAACTAGAAAGTGTCTGAAATATTTGAGTTTTCTTTTTTTGTCCATATTTCGCAACATAATAACGAAAAAAAAAAATAACTGAACTATTTCAGTTTTCTGTTTTTGTCCATATTTCGCAATTAAATATCGAAAAAAACAAAAAGAATTTGAAATAATTGAGTTTTCATTTTTTGTCCATATATCGCAACAAAATAATGAAAAAATAACAAAAAAGTATTGAAATATTTGTTTTTGTCCATATTTCGCAACAAAATAACGAAAAAAAAACAAAAAACTATCTGAAATATTTGAGTTTTCTGTTTTTGTCCATATTTCGCAATTAAATATCGACAAAAACAAAAAGAATCTGAAATATTTGAGTTTTCTGTTTTAATCCATATTTCGCCACCAAATAACGAAAAAAACGAGAAAGTGTCTGAAATATTTGAGTTTTTATTTTTGTCCATATTCCGCTACAAAATAACGAAAAAATAACAAGAAAGTATCTGAAATATTTGAGTGTTCTGTTTTTGTTCGTATTTCGCAACAAAATAATGAAAAAATAACAAAAAAGTATCTGAAATATTAGAGCTTTCTGTTTTTGTCCATATTTCGCAACAAAATAACGAAAAAATAACAAGAAAATATCTGAAATATTTGAGTTTTCTGTTTTTGTCCATATTACGCAACATAATAACGAAAAAAAATCAAAAAACAATCTGAAATATTTCAGTTTTCTGTTTTTGTCCATATATCGCAACAAAATAACGAAAAAACACAAAACACTATCTGAAATATTTGAGTTTTCTGTTTTTGTCCATATTGCGCAATTAAATATCGAAAAAAAACAAAAAGAATCTGAAATATTTGAGTTTTCTATTTTTGCCCATATTTCGCAACAAAATAACGAAAAAACACAAAAACTATCTGAAATATTTGATTTTTCTGTTTTTGTCCATATTTGGCAACAAAATAACGGAAAAAAAATGACAAAGTGTCTGAAATATTTTAGTTTTTATTTTTGTCCATATTCCGCAACAAAATAACTAAAAAATAACAAGAAAGTATCTGAAATAATTGAGTTTTCTGTTTTTGTCCGTATCTCGCAACAAAATAACAAAAAAAAACAAAAAACTATCTGAAATATTTGAATTTTCTGTTTTTGTCCATATTTCGCAACTAAATATCGAAAAAACAAGAAGAATCTGCAATATTTGAGTTTTCTGTTTTTGTCCATATTGCGCAACAAAATAACGAAAAAAACAAAAAAGTATCTGAAATATTTGATTTTTCATTTTTTGTCAATAGTTCGCAACAAAATAACGAAAAAAAACATAAATGTATCTGAAATATTTCAGCTTTCTGTCTTTGTCAATATTTCGCAACAAAATAACGAAAAAAAACGACAAAGTATCTGAAATATTTGAGTTTTCATTTTTTGTTAATATTTCGCAACAAAATAACGAAAAAATAACAAGAAAGTATCTGAAATATTTAAGTTTTTTGTTTTTGTCCATATTTCGCAACATAATAACGAAAAAAAAACAAAAAAGTATCTGAAATATTTCAGTTTTCTGTTTTTGTCCATATTTCGCAACTAAATATCGAAAAAACCAAAAAGAATTTGAAATATTTGAGTTTTCTGTTTTTGTTCATATTTTGCAACAAAATAACGAAAAAACACAAAAAACTATCTGAAATATTTGATTTTTCATTTTTTGTCAATAGTTCGCAACAAAATAACGAAAAAAAACATAAATGTATCTGAAATATTTCAGCTTTCTGTCTTTGTCAATATTTCGAAACAAAATAACGAAAAAATAGCAAAAATGTATCTGAAATATGTGAGTTTTCATTTTTTGTCCATATTTCGCCACAAAATAATGAAAAAGTAATAAAAGTATCTGAACTATTTGAGTTTTCTGTTTTTCTCCATATTCCGCAACTAAATATCGAAAAAACAAGATGAATCTGCAATATTTGAGTTTTCTGTTTTTGTCCATATTTCGCAACAAAATAACGAAAAAAAAACAACAAATTATCTGAAATATTTGAGTTTTCATTTTTTGTCCATATTTTGCAACAAAATAATGAAAAAAAACATAAATGTATCTGAAATATTTGAGCTTTCTGTCTTTGTCCATATTTCGCAACAAAATAACGAAAAAAAAAACAAAAAAGTATCTAAATTTTTGATTTTTCTGTTTTTGTCTATATTTCAAAACAAAATAACAAAAAACCACAAAAAGCTATCTGAAATATTTGATTTTTCTGTTTTTATTCATATGTCGCAACAAAATAACGAAAAAAAAACAACAAAGTATATTGAAATATTTGATTTTTCTGTTTTTGTCCATATTTCGCAACAAAATAACGAAAAAAAACGACAAAGTATCAGAAATGTGTGAGTTTTCCTTTTTTGTCCATATTTCGCCACAAAATAACGAAAAAAACGACAAAGTATCTGAAATATTTTAGTTTTCATTTTTTGTCTATATTTCGCAACAAAATAATGAAAAAGTAACAAAAAAGTATTTGAAATAATCGAGTTTTCTGTTTTTGTCCATATTTCGCAACATAATAACGAAAAAAACAAAAAACTGTCTGAAATATTTTAGTTTTCTGTTTTTGCCCATATTTCGCAACAAAATAATGAAAAAAAAAAAAGTATCTGAAAAATTTGATTTTTCTGTTTTTGTCCATATTTCGCAACAAAATAACTAAAAAAAAAACGACAAAGTATCTGAAATATGTGATTTTTCCTTTTTTGTCCATATTTCGCCACAAAATAATGAAAAAGTAACAAAAAAGTATCTGAAATATTTGAGTTTTCTGTTTTTGTCCATATTTCGGACCAAAATAACGAAAAAAAACAAAAACTTTTTTTTTTGTCCATATTTCGCAACTAAATATCGAAAAAACAAGAAGAATCTGAAATATTTGAGTTTTCTGTTTTTGTCCATATTTCCCAACAAAATAACGAAAAAAACGACAAAGTATCTGAAATATTTGAGTTTTCATTTTTTGTCCATATTTCGCAACAAAATAATGAAAAAATAACAAAAAAGTATCTGAAATATTTTAGTTTTCTGTTTTTGTCCACATTTCGCAACAAAAAAACGAAAAAAAAACGACAAAGTATCTGAAATATGTGAGTTTTCATTTGTTGTCCATATTTCGCAACAAAATAATAAGAAATAACAAAAAAGTAAATGAAATATTTGAGTTTTCTGTTTTTGTCCATATTTCGCAACAAAATAACGAAAAAAATAAAAAACTATCTGAAAATTTTGAGTTTTCTGTTATTGCCCATATTTTGCAACAAAATAACGAAAAAAAAACATAAAAGTATTTGAAATATTTGAGCTTTCTGTTTTTGTTCAGATTTCGCAACAAAATAACGAAAAAATAGCATGAAAGTATATGAAATATGTGAGTTTTCTTTTTTTGTCCATATTTTGCAACAAAATAATGAAAAAATAATAAAAAAGTATCTGAAATATTCGAGTTTTCTGTTTTTGTCCATATTTCGCAACAAAATTACGAAAAAAAACAAAAAACTATCTGAAATATTTTATATTTCTGTTTTTGTCCATATTACGCAACAAAATAATGAAAAAACACAAAAACTATCTGAAATATTTGATTTTTCTCTTGTTGTCCATATTTCGCAACAAAATAACGAAAAAAAAACGACAAAGTATCTGAAATATGTGAGTTTTCCTTTTTTGTCCATATTTCGCCACAAAATAATGAAAAAATAACAAAAAAGTATCTGAAATGTTTGAGTTTTCTGTTTTTGTCCATATTTCGGACCAAAATAACGAAAAAAAATTTTTTTTGTCCATATTTCGCAACTAAATATCGAAAAAACAAGAAGAATCTGAATTATTTGAGTTTTCTGTTTTTGTCCATATTTCGCAACAAAATAACGAAAAAACGACAAAGTATCTGAAATATTTGAGTTTTCTGTTTTTGTCCACATTTCGCAACAAAAAAACGAAAAAAAAACGACAAAGTATCTGAAATATGTGAGTTTTCATTTGTTGTCCATATTTCGCAACAAAATAATAAAAAATAACAAAAAAGTATCTGAAATATTTGAGTTTTCTGTTTTTGTCCATATTTCGCAACAAAATAACGAAAAAAATAAAAAACTATCTGAAAATTTTGAGTTTTCTGTTACTGCCCATATTTTGCAAAAAAATAACGAAAAAAAAACATAAAATTATTTGAAATATTTGAGCTTTCTGTTTTTGTTCATATTTCGCAACAAAATAACGAAAAAATAGCATGAAAGTATCTGAAATGTGTGAGTTTTCCTTTTTTGTCCATATTTTGCAACAAAATAATGAAAAAATAATAAAAAAGTATCTGAAATATTCGAGTTTTCTGTTTTTGTCCATATTTCGCAACAAAATAACGAAAAAAAACAAAAAACTATCTGAAATATTTGATTTTTCTGTTTTTGTCCATATTTCGCAACAAAATAACGAAAAAACACAAAAACTATTTGAAATATTTGATTTTTATGTTTTGTCCATATTTCGCAACAAAATAACCAAAAAATAACAAGAAAGTATCTGAAGTAATTGAGTTTTCTGTTTTTGTCCGTATCTCGCAACAAAATAACAAAAAAAAAACAAAAAAACTATCTGAAATATTTGAATTTTCTGTTTTTGGCCATATTTCGCAACTAAATATCGAAAAAACAAAAACATACTGAAATATTTTAGTTTTCTGTTTTTGCCCATATTTCGCAACAAAATAATGAAAAAAAAAAAAAAAGTATCTGAAAAATTTGATTTTTCTGTTTTTGTCCATATTTCGAAACAAAATAACGAAAAAAAACGACAAAGTATCTGAAATATTTGAGTTTTCATTTGTGTCCATATTTCGCAACAAAATAATGAAAAAATAACAAAAAAGTATCTGAAATATTTTAGTTTTCTGTTTTTGTCCATATTTCGCAACAAAAAAACGAAAAAAAAACGACAAAGTATCTGAAATATTTGAGTTTTCATTTGTGTCCATATTTCGCAACAAAATAATGAAAAAATAACAAAAAAGTATCTGAAATATTTTAGTTTTCTGTTTTTGTCCATATTTCGCAACAAAAAAACGAAAAAAAAAACGACAAAGTATCTGAAATATGTGAGTTTTCATTTGTTGTCCATATTTCGCAACAAAATAATAAAAAATAACAAAAAAGTATCTGAAATATTTGAGTTTTCTGTTTTTGTCCATATTTCGCAACAAAATAACGAAAAAAACAAAAAACTATCTGAAAATTTTGAGTTTTCTGTTATTGCCCATATTTTGCAACAAAATAACGAAAGAAAACATAAAAGTATTTGAAATATTTCAGCTTTCTGTTTTTGTCCATATTTCGCAACAAAATAACGAAAAAATAGCAAGAAAGTATCTGAAATATGTGAGTTTTCCTTTTTTGTCCATATTTCGCCACAAAATAATGAAAAAATAATAAAAAAGTATCTGAAATATTGGAGTTTTCTGTTTTTGCCCATATTTCGCAACAAAATAACGAAAAAAAACAAAAACATTTTTTTTTGTCCATATTTCGCAACTAAATATCGAAAACACAAAAAGAATATGAAATATTTGAGTTTTCTGTTTTTGTCCATATTTCGCAACAAAATAACGAAAAAAAACGACAAAGTATCTGAAATATTGGAGTTTTCATTTTTTGTCCATATTTCGCAACAAAATAATGAAAAAATAACAAAAAAGTATCTGAAATATTTGAGATTTCTATTTTTGTCCATATTTCGCAACAAAATAACGAAAAAAAACGACAAAGTATCTGAAATATTTGAGTTTTCATTTTTTATCCATATTTAGCAACAAAATAATGCAAAAACACAAAAAACTATCTGAAATATTTGAGTTTTCTGTTTTTGTCCATATTCCGCAATTCAATATCGAAAAAAAAAAAAAGAATCTGAAATATTTGAGTTTTCTGTTTTTGCCCATTTTCGAAACAAAATAACGAAAAAAAAACAAAAAAGTATCTGAAATATTTGATTTTTCTGTTTTTGTCCATATTTCGCAACAAAATAACGAAAAAAAAAACAAAAAAGTATCTGAAAAATTTGATTTTTCTGTTTTTGTCCATATTTCGCAACAAAATAACGAAAAAACACAAAAACTATCTGAAATATTTGATTTTTCTGTTTTCGTCCATATTTCGCAACAAAATAACGAAAAAAAACAAAAACTTTTTTTTTATGCAGATTCCGCAACTAAATATCGAAAAAACAAGAAGAATCTGAATTATTTCAGTTTTCTGTTTTTGTCCATATTTCGCGACAAAATAACGAAAAAAAACAACAAAGAATCTGAAATATTCGAGTTTTCTGTTTATGTCCATATTTCGCAACAAAATAACGAAAAAACACAAAAAACTATCTGAAATGTTTGAGTTTTCTGTTTTTGTCCATATTTCGCAATTAAATATCGAAAAAAACAAAAAGAATCTGAAATATTTGAGTTTTCTGTTTTTGCCCATATTTCCTAACAAAATAACGAAAAAACACAAAAACTATCTGAAATATTTGATTTTTCTGTTTTTGTCCATATTTCGCAACAAAATAACGAAAAAAAACAAAAACTTTTTTTTTTATGCATATTCCGCAACTAAATATCGAAAAAACAAGAAGAATCTGAAATATTTAAGTTTTCTGTTTTTGCCCATATTTCCCAACAAAATAACGAAAAAAAAACAAAAAAGTATCTGAAAAATTTGATTTTTCTGTTTTTGTCCATATTTCGCAACAAAATAACGAAAAAAAACAAAAACTTTTTTTTTTATGCATATTCCGCAACTAAATATCGAAAAAACAAGAAGAACCTGAAATATTTGAGTTTTCTGTTTTTGTACATATTTCGCAACAAAATAACGAAAAAAACGACAAAGTATCTGAAATATTTGAGTTTTCATTTTTTATCCATATTTAGCAACAAAATAATGAAAAAATAACAAAAAAGTATCTGAAATATTTGAGTTTACATTTTTTGTCCATATTTTGCAACAAAATAATGAAAAAATAACAAAAAAGTATCTGAAATATTCGAGTTTTCTGTTTTTGTCCATATTTCGCAACATAATTACGAAAAAACACAAAAAACTTTCGCGATTAAATATTGAAAAAAACAAAAAGAATCTGAAATATTTGAGTTTTCTGTTTTTGCCCATATTTCCCAACAAAATAACGAAAAAAAACAAGAAAGTATCTGAAAAATTTGATTTTTCTGTTTTTGTCCATATTTCGCAACAAAATAACGAAAAAACATAAAAACTATCTGAAATATTTGATTTTTCTGATTTGTCCATATTTCGCAACAAAATAACGGAAAAAAAACGACAAAGTGTTTGAAATATTTTAGTTTTTATTTTTTGTCCATATTCCGCAACAAAATAACGAAAAAATAACAAGAAAGTATCTGAAGTAATTGAGTTTTCTGTTTTTGTCCGTATCTCGCAACAAAATAACAAAAAAAAAACAAAAAACTATCTGAAATATTTGAAGTTTCTGTTTTTGGCCATATTTTGAAACTAAATATCGAAAAAACAAAAACATACTGAAATATTTGAGTTTTCATTTTTTGTCCATATTTCGCAACAAAATAATAAAAAATAACAAAAAAGTGTCTGAAATATTCGAGTTTTCTGTTTATGTCCATATTTCGCAACAAAATATCGAAAAAACACCAAAAACTTTCTGAAATATTTGAGTGTTCTGTTTTTGTCCATATTTCGAAATTAAATATCGAAAAAAACAAAAAGAATCTGAAATATTTGAGTTTTCTGTTTTTGCCCATATTTGCCAACAAAATAACGAAAAAAAAAACAAAAAAGTATCTGCAAAATTTGATTTTTCTGTTTTTGTCCATATTTCGCAACAAAATAACTAAAAAAAAACGACAAAGTATTTGAAATATGTGAGTATTCCTTTTTGTCCATTATTCGCAACAAAATAACGAAAAAACACTAAAACTTTTTTTTTGTCCATATTTCGCAAGTAAATATCGAAAAAACAAGAAGAATCTGAAATAATTGAGTTTTCTGTTTTTGTCCATATTTCGCAACAAAATAACGAAAAAAAAACGACATAATATTTGAAATATGTGAGTATTCCTTTTTTGCCAATATTTCGCCACAAAATAATGAAAAAGTAACAAAAAAGTATCTGAAATATTTGAGTTTTCTCTTTTTGTCCATATTTCGCAACAAAATAACGAAAAAACACAAAAACTTTTTTTTTGTCCATATTTCGCAAGTAAATATCGAAAAAACAAGAAGAATCTGAAATATTTGAGTTTTCTGTTTTTGTCCATATTTCGCAACAAAATAACGAAAAAAAACGACAAAGTATCTGAAATAATTGAGTTTTCATTTTTTTGTCCATATTTCGCAACAAAATAATGAAAAAATAACAAAAAAGTATCTGTAATATTTGAGTTTTATGTTTTTGTCCATATTTCGCAACAAAATAACGAAAAAAAAAAAAAAATTTCTGAAATATTTGATTTTTCTTTTTTTGTCCATATTTCAAAACAAAATAACGAAAAACCACAAAAAACTATCTGAAATATTTGATTTTTCTGTTTTTGTCCATATTTCGCCACAAAATAATGAAAAAGTAATAAACGTATCTGAACTATTTGAGTTTTCTGTTTTTCTCCATATTTCGCAACAAAATAACGAAAAAACCGACAAAGTATCTGAAACATTTGAGTTTTCATTTTTTGTCCATATTTCGCAACAAAATAATGAAAAAATAACAAAAAAGTATCTGAAATATTTTAGTTTTCTGTTTTTGTCCATATTTCGCAACAAAATAACGAAAAAAAACGACAAAGTATCTGAAATATGTGAGTTTTCATTTGTTGTCCATATTTCGCAACAAAATAATAAAAAATAACAAAAAAGTATCTGAAATATTTGAGTTTTCTGTTTTTGTCCATATTTCAAAACAAAATAACGAAAAACCACAAAAAACTATCTGAAATATTTGATTTTTCTGTTTTTGTCCATATTTCGCAACAAAATAAAGAAAAAGTAATAAACGTATCTGAACTATTTGAGTTTTCTGTTTTTCTCCATATTTCGCAACAAAATAACGAAAAAACCGACATAGTATCTGAAACATTTGAGTTTTCATTTTTTGTCCATATTTCGCAACAAAATAATGAAAAAATAACAAAAAAGTATCTGAAATATTTTAGTTTTCTGTTTTTGTCCATATTTTGCAACAAAAAAAACGAAAAAAAACGACAAAGTATCTGAAATATGTGAGTTTTCATTTGTTGTCCATATTTCGCAACAAAATAATAAAAAATAACAAAAAAGTATCTGAAATATTTTAGTTTTCTGTTTTTGTCCATATTTCGCAACAAAATAACGAAAAAAACAAAAAACTATCTGAAATTTTTGAGTTTTCTGTTATTGCCCGCATATTTGACAACAAAATAACGAAAAAGCAACATAAAAGTATTTGAAATATTTGAGTTTTCTGTTTTTGTCCATATTTCGCAACAAAATAACGAAAAAGTAATAAAAAAGTATCTGAAATATTGGAGTTTTCTGTTTTTGTCCATATTTCGCAACAAAATAACGAAAAAAAACAAAAACTTTTTTTTTTGTCCATATTTCGCAACTAAATATCGAAAAAACAAAAAGAATCTGAAATATTTGAGTTTTCTGTTTTTGTTCATATTTCGCAACAAAATAACGAAAATAAACGACAAAGTATCTGAAATATTTGAGTTTTAAATTTTTTGTCCATATTTCGCAACAAAATAATGAAAAAATAACAAAAAAGTATCTGAAATATTTGAGTTTTCTGTTTTTGTCCATATTTCGCAACAAAATAACGAAAAAACACAAAAAACTATCTGAAATATTTGAGTTTTCTGTTTTTGCCCATATTTCGCAACAAAATAACGAAAAAAAAACAAAAAAGTATCTGAAATATTTGATTTTTCTATTTTTGTCCATATTTCGCAACTAAATATCGAAAAAAAAACAAAGTATCTGAAATATTTGAGTTTTCACAAAAAAGTATTTGAAATATTCGAGTTTTCTGTTTATGTCCATATTTCGCAACAAAATAACGAAAAAACACAAAAAACTATCTGAAATATTTGAGTTTTCTGTTTTTGTCCATATTTCGCAATTAAATATCGAAAAAAACAAAAAGAATCTGAAATATTTGAGTTTTCTGTTTTTGCCCATATTTCCCAACAAAATAACAAAAAAAAAAACAAAAAAGTATCTGAAAAATTTAATTTTTCTGTTTTTGTCCATGTTTCGCAATAAAATAACGAAAAAAAACGACAAAGTATTTGAAATATGTGAGTTTTCCTTTTTTGTCCATATTCCGTATCTCGCAACAAAATAACAAAAAAAAAAACAAAAAACTATCTGAAATATTTCGCAACTAAATATCGAAAAAACAAAAAGAATCTGAAATATTTTAGTTTTCTGTTTTTGCCCATATTTCGCAACAAAATAATGAAAAAAAAAGAAAAAAGTATCTGAAAAATTTAATTTTTCTTTTTTTGTCCATATTTCGCAACAAAATAACGAAAAAAAACGACAAAGTATTTGAAATATGTGAGTTTTCCTTTTTTGTCCATATTTCGCCACAAAATGACGAAAAAAAACAAAAACTTTTTTTTTGTAAATATTTCGCAAGTAAATATTGAAAAAACAAGAAGAATCTGAAATATTTGAGTTTTCTGTTTTTGTCCATATTTCGCAACAAAATAACGAACAAAAACGACAAAGTATCAGAAAAAATTGAGTTTTCTGTTTTTGTCCATGTTTCGCAATAAAATAACGAAAAAAAACGACAAAGTATTTGAAATATGTGAGTTTTCCTTTTTTGTCCATATTCCGTATCTCGCAACAAGATAACAAAAAAAAAAACAAAAAACTATCTGAAATATTTCGCAACTAAATATCGAAAAAACAAAAAGAATCTGAAATATTTTAGTTTTCTGTTTTTGCACATATTTCGCAACAAAATAATGAAAAAAAAAGAAAAAATATCTGAAAAATTTGATTTTTCTTTTTTTGTCCATATTTCGCAACAAAATAACGAAAAAAAACGACAAAGTATTTGAAATATGTGAGTTTTCCTTTTTTGTCGATATTTCGCCACAAAATAACGAAAAAAAACAAAAACTTTTTTTTTGTAAATATTTCGCAAGTAAATATTGGAAAAACAAGAAGAATCTGAAATATTTGAGTTTTCTGTTTTTGCCCATACTTCGCAACAAAATAATGCAAAAATAACAAAAAAGTATCTGAAATATATGACTTTTCTATTTTAGTCCATATTTCGCAACAAAATAACGAAAAAAAACAAAAAACTATCTGAAATATTTGAGTTTTCGGTTTTTGTCCATATTTCGCAACAAAATAACGAAAAAAAAAACAAAAAAGTATCTGAAATATTTGATTTTTCTGTTTTTGTCCATATTGCAAAAGAAAATAACGAAAAACCAAAAAAAAACTATTTGAAATATTTAATTTTTCTGTTTTTGTCAATACGTCGCAACAAAATAACGAAAAAAAAACAACAAAGTATCTGAAATATTTGAGTTTTCATTTTTAACGAAAAAATAGCAAGAATGTATCTGAAATATGTAAGTTTTCATTTTTTGTCCATATTTCGCCACAAAATAATGAAAAAGTAATAAATGTATCTGAACTATTTGAGTTTTCTGTTTTTCTCCATAGTTCGCAACAAAATAACGAAAAAAAACAAATACTTTTTTTTTTGTCCATATTTCGCAACTAAATATCGAAAAAACAAAAAGAATCTGAAATATTTGAGTTTTCTGTTTTTGTCCATATTTCGCAACAAAATAACGAAAAAAACGACAAAGTATCTGAAACATTTGAGTTTTCATTTTTTGTCCATATTTCGCAACAAAATAATTAAAAAATAAAAAAAAGTATCTGAAATATTTTAGTTTTCTGTTTTTGTCCATATTTCGCAACAAAATAACGAAAAAAAAAACGACAAAGTATCTGAAATATGTGCGTTTTCATTTGTTGTCCATATTTCGGAACAAAATAATAAAAAATAACAAAAAATTATCTGAAATATTTGTGTTTTCTTTTTTTGTCCATATTTCGCAACAAAATAACGAAAAAAACAAAAAACTATCTGAAATTTTTGAGTTTTCTGTTATTGCCCGCATATTTGGCAACAAAGTAACGAAAAAGAAACATAAAAGTATTTGAAATATTTGAGCTTTCTGTTTTTGTCCATATTTCGCAACAAAATAACGAAAAAATAGCAAGAAAGTACCTGAAATATGTGAGTTTTCCTTTTTTGTCCATATTTCGCCACAAAATAATGAAAAAGTAATAAACGTATCTGAACTATTTGAGTTTTCTGTTTTTCTCCATAGTTCGCAACAAAATAACGAAAAAAAACAAAAACTTTTTTTTTGTCCATATTTCGCAACTAAATATCGAAAAAACAAAAAGAATCTGAAATATTTGAGTTTTCTGTTTTTGTCCATATTTCGCAACAAAATAACGAAAAAAACGACAAAGTATCTGAAACATTTGAGTTTTCATTTTTTGTCCATATTTCGCAACAAAATAATTAAAAAATAAAAAAAAGTATCTGAAATATTTTAGTTTTCTGTTTTTGTCCATATTTCGCAACAAAATAACGAAAAAAAAACGACAAAGTATCTGAAATATGTGCGTTTTCATTTGTTGTCCATATTTCGGAACAAAATAATAAAAAATAACAAAAAATTATCTGAAATATTTGTGTTTTCTTTTTTTGTCCATATTTCGCAACAAAATAACGAAAAAAACAAAAAACTATCTGAAATTTTTGAGTTTTCTGTTATTGCCCGCATATTTGGCAACAAAGTAACGAAAAAGAAACATAAAAGTATTTGAAATATTTTAGTTTTCTGTTTTTGTCCATATTTCGCCACAAAATAACGAAAAAGTAATAAAAGAGTATCTGAAATATTGGAGTTTTCTGTTTTCGTCCATATTTCGCAACAAAATAACGAAAAAAAACAAAAACTTTTTTTTTCTCCATATTTCGCAACTAAATATCGAAAAAACAAAAAGAATCTGATATATTTGAGTTTTCTGTTTTTGTCCATATTTCGCAACAAAATAACGAAAAAAAACGACAAAGTATCTAAAATATTTGAGTTTTAATTTTTTTGTCCATATTTCGCAACAAAATAATGAAAAAATAACAAAAAAGTATCTGAGATATTTGAGTTTGCTGTTTTTGTCCATATTTCGCAACAAAATAACGAAAAAAAACGACAAAGTATCTGAAATATTTGAGTTTTCATTTTTGATTCATATTTAGCAACAAAATAATGAAAAAATAACAAAAAAGTATCTGAAATATTTGAGTTTTCTGTTTTTGTCCATATGTCGCAACAAAATAACGAAAAAAAACAACAAAGTATGTGAAATATTTGAGTTTTCTGTTTTTTTCCATATTTCGCAACAAAATAACGAAAAAAAAACGACAAAGTATTTGAAATATGTGAGTTTTCCTTTTTTGTCCATATTCCGCAACAAAATAACGAAAAAATAACAAGAAAGTATCTGAAATAATTGAGTTTTCTGTTTTTGTCCATATTTCGCAACAAAATAACGAAAAAAACGACAAAGTATCTGAAATAATTGAGTTTTCATTTTTTGCCCATACTTCGCAACAAAATAATGCAAAAATAACAAAAAAGTATCTGAAATATATGAGTTTTCTATTTTTGTCCATATTTCGCAACAAAATAACGAAAAAAAACAAAAAACTATCTGAAATATTTGAGTTTTCTGTTTTTGTCCATATTTCGAAACAAAATAACGAAAAAAAAAAACAAAAAA
Organism: Empis livida; assembly: GCA_963932195.1. Classification (NCBI taxonomy): domain Eukaryota; kingdom Metazoa; phylum Arthropoda; class Insecta; order Diptera; family Empididae; genus Empis; species Empis livida. The sequence continues at coordinate 22,141,996 of OZ010646.1, forward strand.
GTATCTGAAATATTTGATTTTTCTGTTTTTGTCCATATTTCAAAACAAAATAACAAAAAACCACAAAAAACTATCTGAAATATTTGATTTTTCTGTTTTTGTCCATACGTCGCAACAAAATAACGAAAAAAAACCAACAAAGTATCTTAAATATTTGAGTTTTAATTTTTTTTCCATATTTAGCAACAAAATAATGAAAAAATAACAAACAAGTATCTGAAATATTTGAGTTTTCTGTTTTTGTCCATATTTCGCAACATAATAACGAAAAAAAAAACAAAAAAGTATCTTAAATATTTCAGTTTTCTCTTTTTGTGCATATTTCGCAACTAAATATCGAAAAAAAAAAAGAAATTGAAATATTTGAGTTTTCTGTTTTTGTCCATATTTCGCAACAAAATAACGAAAAAATAACAAGAAGGTATCTGAAATATTTGAGTTTTCTGTTTTTGGCCATATTTCGCCACAAAATAATGAAAAAGTAATAAACGTATCTGAACTATTTGAGTTTTCTGTTTTTCTCAATATTTCGCAACAAAATAACGAAAAAAAACAAAATCTTTTTTTTTACCATATTCCGCAACTAAATATCAAAAAACAAAAAGAATCTGACATATTTAAGTTTTCTGTTTTTGTCCATATTTCGCAACAAAATAACGAAAAAAACGACAAAGTATCTGAAATATGTGAGTGTTCATTTTTTGTCCATATTTCGCCACAAAATAATGAAAAAGTAATAAACGTATCTGAACTATTTGAGTTTTCTGTTTTTCTCCATATTTCGCAACAAGATAACGAAAAACAACAAAAACTTTTTTTTTTGTCCATATTCCGCAACTAAATATCAAAAAAAAAAAGAATCTGAAATATTTGAGTTTTCTGTTTTTGTCCATATTTCGCAACAAAATAACGAAAAAACCAAAAAACTATCTGAAATTTTTGAGTTTTCTGTTATTGCCCGCATATATGGCAACAAAATAACGAAAAAAAACAAAAAACTATCTGAAATATTTGAACTTTCTGTTTTTGTCCATATTTCGCAACTAAATATCGAAAAAACAAAAAGAAACTGAAATATTTGAGTTTTCTGTTTTTGTCCATATTTCGCAACAAAATAACGAAAAAAAACGACAAATTATCTGAAATATTTGAGTTTTCATTTTTTGTCCATATTTCGCTTTTCATTTTTTGTCCATTTTCATTTTTTGTCCGTTTTCTGTTTTTGTCCATATTTCGCAACAAAATAACGAAAAAAAACGACAAAGTATCTGAAATATTTGAGTTTTCATTTTTTATCCATATTTCGCAACAAAATAATGAAAAAGTAACAAAAAAGTATCTGAAATATTTGAGTTTTCTGTTTTTGTCCATATTTCGCAACAAAATAACGAAAAAAACGACAAAGTATCTGAAATATTTGAGTTTTCATTTTTTATCCATTATTCGCAACAAAATAATGAAAAAGTAACAAAAAAGTATCTGAAATATTTGAGTTTTCTGTTTTTGTCCATATTTCGCAACAAAATAATGAAAAAAAACGACAAAGTATCTGAAATATTTGAGTTTTCATTTTTTATCCATATTTAGCAACAAAATAATGAAAAAAAACCAAAAAAGTATCTGAAATATTTGATTTTTCTGTTTTTGCCCATATGTTGCAACAACATAACGAAAAAAAACAACAAAGTATCTGAAATATTTGAGTTTTCTGTGTTTGTTCATATTTCGCAACATAATAACGAAAAAAAACAAAAAACTATCTGAAATATTTCAGTTTTCTCTTTTTGTGCATATTTCGCAACTAAATATCGAAAAAAAAAAAGAATTTGAAATATTTGAGTTTTCTGTTTTTGTCCATATTTCGCAACAAAATAACGAAAAAATAACAAGAAGGTATCTGAAATATTTGAGTTTTCTGTTTTTGGCCATATTTCGCCACAAAATAATGAAAAAGTATCTGAACTATTTGAGTTTTCTGTTTTTCTCAATATTTCGCAACAAAATAACGAAAAAAAACAAAATCTTTTTTTTTACCATATTCCGCAACTAAATATCAAAAAACAAAAAGAATCTGACATATTTGAGTTTTCTGTTTTTGTCCATATTTCGCAACAAAATAACGAAAAAAACGACAAAGTATCTGAAATATGTGAGTGTTCATTTTTTGTCCATATTTCGCCACAAAATAATGAAAAAGTAATAAACGTATCTGAACTATTTGAGTTTTCTGTTTTTCTCCATATTTCGCAACAAGATAACGAAAAACAACAAAAACTTTTTTTTTTGTCCATATTCCGCAACTAAATATCAAAAAACAAAAAGAATCTGAAATATTTGAGTTTTCTGTTTTTGTCCATATTTCGCAACAAAATAACGAAAAAACCAAAAAACTATCTGAAATTTTTGAGTTTTCTGTTATTGCCCGCATATTTGGCAACAAAATAACGAAAAAAAACAAAAAACTATCTGAAATATTTGAACTTTCTGTTTTTGTCCATATTTCGCAACTAAATATCGAAAAAACAAAAAGAAACTGAAATATTTGAGTTTTCTGTTTTTGTCCATATTTCGCAACAAAATAACGAAAAAAAACGACAAATTATCTGAAATATTTGAGTTTTCATTTTTTGTCCATATTTCGCTTTACATTTTTTGTCCATTTTCATTTTTTGTCCGTTTTCTGTTTTTGTCCATATTTCGCAACAAAATAACGAAAAAAAACGACAAAGTATCTGAAATATTTGAGTTTTCATTTTTTATCTATATTTCGCAACAAAATAATGAAAAAGTAACAAAAAGTATCTGAAATATTTGAGTTTTCTGTTTTTGTCCATATTTCGCAACAAAATAACGAAAAAAACGACAAAGTATCTGAAATATTTGAGTTTTCATTTTTTATCCATATTTCGCAACAAAATAATGAAAAAGTAACAAAAAAGTATCTGAAATATTTGAGTTTTCTGTTTTTGTCCATATTTCGCAACAAAATAATGAAAAAAAAACGACAAAGTATCTGAAATATTTGAGTTTTCATTTTTTATCCATATTTAGCAACAAAATAATGAAAACAAACCAAAAAAGTATCTGAAATATTTGATTTTTCTGTTTTTGCCCATATGTCGCAACAACATAACGAAAAAAAACAACAAAGTATCTGAAATATTTGAGTTTTAATTTTTTGTCCATATTTTGCAACAAAATAATGAAAAAATAACAAAAAAGTATCTGAAATATTCGAGTTTTCTGTTTTTGTCAATATTTCGCAACAAAATAACGAAAAAACACAGAAAACTATCTGAATTTTAGTTTTCTGTGTTTGTCCAGCTTTCGCAACAAAATAACGAAAAAAAACGACAAAGTATCTAAAATATTTGAGTTTTCATTTTTTGTCCATATTTCGCTTTTCATTTTTTGTCCATTTTCATTTTTTGTCCGTTTTCTGTTTTTGTCCATATTTCGCAACAAAATAACGAAAAAAAACGACAAAGTATCTGAAATATTTGAGTTTTCATTTTTTATCCATATTTCGCAACAAAATGAAAAAGTAACAAAAAAGAATCTGAAATATTTGAGTTTTCTGTTTTTGTCCATATTTCGCAACAAAATAATGAAAAAAAACGACAAAGTATCTGAAATATTTGAGTTTTCATTTTTTGTCCATATTTCGCTTTTCATTTTTTGTCCATTTTCATTTTTTGTCCGTTTTCTGTTTTTGTCCATATTTCGCAACAAAATAACGAAAAAAAACGACAAAGTATCTGAAATATTTGAGTTTTCATTTTTTGTCCATATTTCGCTTTTCATTTTTTGTCCATTTTCATTTTTTGTCCGTTTTCTGTTTTTGTCCATATTTCGCAACAAAATAACGAAAAAAAACGACAAAGTATCTGAAATATTTGAGTTTTCATTTTTTATCCATATTTCGCAACTAAATATCGAAAAAACAAAAAGAATCTGAAATATTTGAGTTTTCTGTTTTTGTCCATATTTCGGAACAAAAAAACGAAAAAAAACGACAAAGTGTCTGAAATATTTGAGTTATTATTTTTTGTCCATATTCCGCAACAAAATAACGAAAAAATAACAAGTAAGTATCTGAAATATTCCAGTTTTCTGTTTTTGTCCATATTTCGCAACAAAATAACGAAAAAACACAAAAAACTATCTGAAATATTTGAGTTTTCTGTTTTTGTCCATATTTCGCTTTTCATTTTTTGTCCATTTTCATTTTTTGTCCGTTTTCTGTTTTTGTCCATATTTCGCAACAACATAACGAAAAAAAAACGACAAAGTATCTGAAATATTTGAGTTTTAACTTTTGTCCATATTTTGCAAGAAAATAATGAAAAAATAACAAAAAAGTATCTGAAATATTCCAGTTTTCTGTTTTTGTCCATATTTCGCAACAAAATAACGAAAAAACACAAAAAACTATCTGAAATATTTGAGTTTTCTGTTTTTGTCCATATTTCGCAACAAAATAACGAAAAAAACGACAAAGTATCTGAAACATTTGAGTTTTCATTTTTTGTCCATATTTCGCAACAAAATGAAATAATGAAAAAAGACAAAAACTATCTGAAATAATTGAATTTTCTGTTTTTGTCCGTACTTCGCAACAAAATAACGAAAAAAAAAAACAAAAAACTATCTGAAATATTTGAGTTTTCTGTTTTTGTCCATATTTCGCAACAAAATAACGAAAAAAACGACAAAGTATCTGAAACATTTGAGTTTTCATTTTTTGTCCATATTTCGCTTTTCATTTTTTGTCCATTTTCATTTTTTGTCCGTTTTCTGTTTTTGTCCATATTTCGCAACAAAATAACGAAAAAAAAACAACAAAGTATCTGAAATATTTGAGTTTTCATTTTTTGTCCATATTTCGCAACAAAATAATGAAAAAATAACAAAAAAGTATCTGAAATATTTGAGTTTTCTGTTTTTGTATATATTTCGCCATTAAATATCGAAAAAAACAAAAAGAATCTGAAATATTTGAGTTTTCTGTTTTGCCCATATTTCGCAACAAAATAACGAAAAAAAACCAAAAAAGTATCTGAAATATTTGATTTTTCTGTTTTTGTCCATATGTCGCAACAACATAACGAAAAAAAACAACAAAGTATCTGAAATATTTGAGTTTTAATTTTTTGTCCATATTTCGCAACAAAATAATGAAAAAATAACAAAAAAGTATCTGAAATATTTGAGTTTTCTGTTTTTGTCCATATTTCGCAACAAAATAATGAAAAAAAACGACAAAGTATCTGAAATATTTGAGTTTTCTGTTTTTGTCCATATTTCGCAACAAATTAACGAAAAAACACAAAAAACTATCTGAAATATTTGAGTTTTCTGTTTTTGTACATATTTCGCCATTAAATATCGAAAAAAACAAAAAGAATCTGAAATATTTGAGTTTTCTGGTTTTGCCCATATTTCGCAACAAAATAACGAAAAAAAAAAAAAAAAAAGTATCTGAAATATTTGATTTTTCTGTTTTTGTCCATATGTCCCAACAACATAACGAAAAAAAAACAACAAAGTATCTGAAATATTTGAGTTTTAATTTTTTGTCCATATTTTGCAACAAAATAATGAAAAAATAACAAAAAAGTATCTGAAATATTCGAGTTTTCTGTTTTTGTCAATATTTCGCAACAAAATAACGAAAAAACACAAAAAACTATCTGAAATATTTTAGTTTTCTGTGTTTGTCCAGCTTTCGCAACAAAATAACGAAAAAAAACGACAAAGTATCTAAAATATTTGAGTTTTCATTTTTTGTCCATATTTCGCTTTTCATTTTTTGTCCGTTTTCTGTTTTTGTCCATATTTCGCAACAAAATAACGAAAAAAAAACAAGAAACTATCTGAAATATTTGAGTTTTCTGTTTTTGTCCATATTTCGCAACAAAATAACGAAAAAAACGACAAAGTATCTGAAACATTTGAGTTTTCATTTTTTGTCCATATTTCGCAACAAAATAATGAAAAAATAACAAAAAAGTATCTGAAATATTTTAGTTTTCTGTTTTTGTCCATATTTCGCAACAAAATAACGAAAAAAAAACGACAAAGTATCTGAAATATGTGAGTTTTCATTTGTTGTCCATATTTCGCAACAAAATTATAAAAAATAACAAAAAAGTATCTGAAATATTTGACTTTTCTGTTTTTGTCCATATTTCGCAACAAAATAACGAAAAAAACAAAAAACTATCTGAAATTTTTGAGTTTTCTGTTATTGCCCGCATATTTGGCAACAAAATAACGAAAAAGAAACATAAAAGTATTTGAAATATTTGAGTTTTCTGTTTTCGTCCATATTTCGCAACAAAATAACGAAAAAAAACGACAAAGTATCTGAAATATTTGAGTTTTCATTTTTTTGTCCATATTTCGCAACAAAATAATGAAAAAATAACAAAAAGTATCTGAAATATTTGAGTTTTCTGTTTTTGTCCATATTTCGCAACAAAATAACGAAAAAAAAAACAAAAAAGTATCTGAAATATTTTATTTTTCTGTTTCTGCCATTTTTCAAAACAAAATAACGAAAAACCACAAAAAACTATCTGAAATATTTGGTTTTTTTCGTTTTTGTCCATATGTCGCAACAACATAACGAAAAAAAAACAACAAAGTATCTGAAATATTTGAGTTTTAACTTTTGTCCATATTTTGCAACAAAATAATGAAAAAATAACAAAAAAGTATCTGAAATATTCCAGTTTTCTGTTTTTGTCCATATTTCGCAACAAAATAACGAAAAAACACAAAAAACTATCTGAAATATTTGAGTTTTCTGTTTTTGTTCATATTTCGGAACAAAATAACGAAAAAAAACGACAAAGTGTCTGAAATATTTGAGTTTTTATTTTTTGTCCATATTCCGCAACAAAATAATGAAAAAATAACAAAAAAGTATCTGAAATATTTGTTTTTTCTGTTTTTGTCCATATTTCGCAACAAAATAACGACAAAAAACGTAAAAGTATCTGAAATATTAGAGCTTTCTGTTTTTGTCCTTATTTCGCAACAAAATAACAAAAAAAAAGTATCTGAAATATTTGAGTTTTCTGGTTTTGTCCATATTTCGCAACAAAACAACGAAAAAAAACCAACAAATTCTCTGAAATATTTGAGTTTTCTATTTTTGTCCATATTTCCCAACAAAATAACAAAAAAAAAAACAAAAAATATCTGAAATATTTTAGTTTTCTGTTTTCGTCCATATTTCGCAACAAAATAACAAAAAAATAACAAGGAAGTATCGGAAATATTTAAGATTTCTGATTTTGTCCATATTTCGCAACAAAATAACGGGAAAAAACAACAAATTCTCTGAAATATTTGTGTTTTCTGTTTTTGTCCATATTTCCCAACAAAGTAACGGAAAAAAACGACAAAGTATCTGAAATATTTGAGTTTTCATTTTTTGTCCATATTTCGTTACAAAATAACTAAAAAATAAGAAGAAAGTATTTGAAATATTTGAGTTTTCTTTTTTTGTCAATATTTCGCTACAAAATAACGAAAAAACAAAAAGAATCTGAAATATTTAAGTTTTCTGTTTTTGTCCATATTTCGCAACAAAATAACGAAAAAAATACGAAAATATGATCTGAAATATTTCAGTTTTCTGTTTTTGTCCATATTTCGCAACTAAATATCGAAAAAAACAGAAAGAATCTGAAATATTTGAGTTTTCTGTTTTTGTGCATTTTTCCCAACAAAATAACGAAAAAAAAACAAAAAAATATCTGAAATATTTGAGTTTTCTTTTGTAGTCAATTCGCAATAATATAACGAATTTTGGAATAATATAACGAAAAAAAAAAACAAAAAAGTATGTGAAATATTTGAGTTTTCTGTTTTTGATCATATTTCGCAACTAAATATCGAAAAAAACAAAAAGAATCTGAAATATTTGCGTTTTCTGTTTTTGTCCATATTTCGCAACAAAATAACGAAAAAAATACGAAAATATGATCTGAAATATTTGAGTTTTCTGTTTTTGTCCATATTTCGCAACAAAATAAGGAAAAAAACAAACAAAAAAGTATCTGAAATATTTTAGTTTTCTGTTTTTGTCCATATTTCGCAACGAAAAACGAAAAACTAACAAGAAACTATCTGAAATATTTGAGTTTTCTGTTTTTGTCCATATTTCGCAACATAATACCGAAAAAAGACAAAAAACTATCTGAAATATTTGAGTTTTCTGTTTTTGTCCATATTTCGCAACAAAATAAGGAAAAAATCAAACAAAGAAGTATCTGAAATATTTTAGTTTTCTGTTTTTGCCCATATTTCGCACCAAAATAACAAAAAAAAAGTATCTGAAATATTTGAGTTTTCTGTTTTTGTCCATATTTCGCAACAAAATACCGAAAAAAAGACAAAAAACTATCTGAAATATTTGAGTTTTCTGTTTTTGTCCATATTTCGCAACAAAATAAGGAATAAAACAAACAAAAAAGTATCTGAAATATTTTAGTTTTCTGTTTTTGTCCATATTTCGCAACAAAATAACGAAAAGGTATCTGAAATATTTGAGTTTTCTGTTTTTGTCCATATTTCGCAACAAAATAACAAAAACAAAAACAAAAAACTATCTGAAATATATGAGTTTTCTGTTTTTGTCTATATTTCGCAACATAATAACGAAAAAAAAAAAAGTACATGCAATATTTGAGGTTCCTGCTTTTGTCCATATTTCTCAACAAAATAAGGGAAAAAAACAAACAAAAAAGTATCTGAAATATTTTAGTTTTCTGTTTTTGTCCATATTTGGCAACAAAATAACGAAAACGGTATCTGAAATATTTGAGTTTTCTATTTTTGTCCATATTCCGCAACTATAAAATAAAAAAAGTATCTGAAATATTTGACTTTTCTGCTTTTGTCCATATTTCTCAACAAAATAAGGAAAAAAACAAACAAAAAAGTATCTGAAATATTTTAGTTTTTTGTTTTTGTCCATATTTCGCAACAAAATAACAAAAAAATAACAAGAAGGTATCTGAAATAATCTAGTTTTCTGTTTTTGTCCATTTTTCGCAAAAAAATAACGAAAAAAAACGACAAAGTATTTGAAATATTTGAGTTTTCTTTTTTTGTCCATATTTCGCAACAAAATAACGAAAAAATAGCAAGCAAGTATCTGAAATGTTTGAGGTTTCTGTTTTTGTCCAGCTTTCGCAACAAAATAACGAAAAAAAACGGCAAAGTATCTCAAATATTTGAGTTTTCTTTTTTTGTTCATATTTCGCAACAAAATAACGAAAAAAAACAAAAAACTATCTGAAATATTTGAGTTTTCATTTTTGTCCATATTTGAGTTTTGTGGTTTTGTCGATATTTCGCAATTTAATATCGAAAAAAAACAAAAAGAATCTGAAATATTTGAGTGTTCTGTTTGTGCCCATATTTCGCAACAAAATAACGAAAAAATAACAAAAAAGTATCTGAAATATTTGACTTTTCTTTTTTTGTCCATATTTCGCAACAAAATAACAAAAAAAACAACGAAAGAGTATCTGAAATATTTTGGCTTTCAACAAAATAACGAAAACAAAAAAAAAAGTATCTGAAATATTTGACTTTTCTGTTTTTGTCCATATTTCGCAACAAAATAACGAAAAAAACAACGAAAGTGTATCTGAAATATTTTGGCTTTCTGTTTTTGTCCATATTTCACAACAAAATAACGAAAACAAAAAACAAGTTTCAGAAATATTTGAGGTTTTTGTCCATATTTCGCAACAAAATAACGAAAAAAACAACGAAAGTGTATCTGAAATATTTTGGCTTTCTGTTTTTGTCCATATTTCACAACAAAATAACGAAAACAAAAAACAAGTTTCAGAAATATTAGAGTTTTCTGTTTTTGTACATATTTCGCAACAAAATAACGAAAAAATTAAAAACAGTGTCAGTAATATTTGACTTCTCTGTTTTTGTCCCAATTTCACAACTACATATCGAAAAAAACAAAAATAATCTGAAATATTTAAGTTTTCTGTTTTTGTCCATATTTTGCAACAAAATAACGAAAAAAACTACAAAGTATCTGAAATATTTGAGTTTTCATTTTTTGTTAATATTTCGCAACAAAATAACGAAAAAATAACAAGAAAGTATGTGAAATATTTGAGTTTTCTGTTTTGTGAAATGTTTGAGTTTTCTGTCCATATTTCGCAACATAATAACGAAAAAAAAAACTATCTGAAATATTTGAGTTTTCTGTTTTTGTACATATTTCTCAACTAAATATCGAAAAAAACAAAAGGAATCTAAAATATTTGAGTCTTCTGTTTTTGTCCATATTTCGCAACAAAATAACGAAAAAAAACAGGAAAAAGTATCTGAAATATTTGACTTTTCTTTTATTGTCCATATTTCGCAACAAAATAACGAAAAAAACAACGAAAGAGTATCTGAAATATTTTGGCTTTCTGTTTTTGTCCATATTTCACAACAAAATAACGAAAACAAAAAAAAAGTATCAGAAATATTTGAGTTTTCTGAAAAAACAACAAATTCTCATATTTGAAAAAACAACAAATTCTCTGAAATATTTGAGTTTTCTGTTTTTGTCCATATTTCGCAACAAAATAACGAAAAAAAAACAACTAATTCTCTGAAATATTTGAGTTTTCTGTATTTGTCCATATTTCCCAACAAACTAACGAAAAAAAAACAAAAAAATATTTGACATATTTGAGATTTTTTTTTGTCCATATTTCGCTATAATATAACGAAAACAATAACAAAAAAGTATCTGAAATATTTGAGTTTTCTGCTTTTGTCCATATTTCTCAACAAAATAAGGAAAAAACCAAACAAAAAAGTATCTAAAATATTTTAGTTTTCTGTTTTTGTCCATATTTCGCAACAAAATAACGAAAAAAAAACAAAAAACTATATGAAATATTTGAGTTTTCTGTTTTTGTCCATATTTCGCAACGAAATAACGAAAAAAAACAGGAAAAAGTATCCGAAATATTTGACTTTTCTTTTTTTGTCCATATTTCGCAACAAAATAACGAAAAAAACAACGAAAGAGTATCTGAAATATTTTGGCTTTCTGTTTTTGTCCATATTTCACAACAAAATAACGAAAAAAAAACAACTAGTTCTCTGAAATATTTGAGTTTTCTGTTTTTGTCCATATTTCTCAACAAAATAACGAAACAAAAAACAAAAAAGATCTGAATTATTTGAGTTTTCTGCTTTTGTCCATATTTCCCAACAAAATAAGGTAAAAAAGAAACAGAAAAGAATCTGAAATATTTTAGTTTTCTGTTTTTGTCCATATTTCGCAACAAAATAACGAAAAAATAACAAAAAAATATCTGCCATTAATGAGTTTTCTGTTTTTGTCTTTATTGCGCAACAATATAACGAAAAAAAAGCAAAAAAGTATCTGAAATATTTTAGCTTCCTGTTTTTGTCCATATTTCGCAACAAAATAACGAAAAAAACAAAAAGAATCTGAAATATTTGAGTTTTCTGTTGTTGTCCATATTTCGCAACAAAATAACGAAAAAAAAACATAAAAGTATCTGAAATATTTGAGCATTCTGTTTTTGTCCTTATTTCGCAAAAAAATAACGAAAAAAAAGTATCTGAAATATTTGAGTTTTCTGGATTTGTCCATATTTCGCAACAAAATAACGGAAAAAAACAACAAATTCTCTGAAATATTTGAGTTTTCTGTTTTTGTCCATATTTCCCAACAAAATATCTGAAATATTTTAGTTTTCTTTTTTTGTCGATATTTAGCAACTAAATATCGAAAAAAACCAAAAGAATCTAAAATATTTGAGTTTTCTGTTATTGTCCATATTTCGCAACAAATTAACAAAAAAACCTAAAAGTATCTGAAATATTTGTGCTTTCTGTTTTTGTCCATATTTCGCAACAAAATAACGAAAAAAAAAGTATCAGAAATATTTGAGTTTTCTAGTTTTGTCCATATTTCGCCACAAAATAACGGAAAAAAACAACAAATTCTCTAAAATATTTGAGTTTTCTGTTTTTGTCCATATTTCCCAACAAAATATCTGAAATATTTTAGTTTTCTTTTTTTGTCCATATTTCGCAACTAAATATCGAAAAAAACCAAAAGAATCTAAAATATTTGAGTTTTCTGTTATTGTCAATATTTCGCAACAAACTAACAAAAAAAACCTACAAGTATCTGAAATATTTATGCTTTCGGTTTTTGTCCATATTTCGCAACAAAATAACGAAAAAAGCAAAAGAGTATCGGAAATCTTTTAGCTTCCTGTTTTTGTCCGTATTTCGCAACTAAATATCGACAAAAACAAAAAGAATCTGAAATATTTGAGTTTTCTGTTTCTGTCCATATTTCGCAACAATATAACGAAAAATCAACGAAAGAGTATCTGAAATATTTTAGCTTTCTGTTTTTGTCTATATTTCACAACAAAATAACGGAAAAAAACAAAAAAGTATCTGAAATATTTGAGTTTTCTTTTTTTGTCCATATTTCGCAACAAAATAACGAAAAAATAACAAGCAAGTATCTGAAATATTTGAGGTTTCTGTTTTTGTCCAGCTTTCGCAACAAAATAACGAAAAAAAACGGCAAAGTATCTCAAATATTTGAGTTTTCTTTTTTTGTTCATATTTCGCAACAAAATAATGACAAAATAACAAAAAAAAATTATCTGAAATATTTGAGTTTTCTGTTTTTGTCCATATTTCGCAACAAAATAACGAAAAAAAAAACAAAAACCTATCTGAAATATTTGAGTTTTCATTTTTTGTCCATATTTGAGTTTTGTGGTTTTGTCGATATTTCACAATTTAATATCGAAAAAAAACAAAAAGAATCTGAAATATTTGAGTTTTCTGTTTGTGCCCATATTTCGCAACAAAATAACGAAAAAAAAAACAGAAAAGTAGCTGAAATATTTAATTTTTCTGTTTTTGTACATATTTTGCAACAAAATAACGAAAACAAAAGTATCTGAAATATTTGAGTTCTGCGGTTTGTCCATATTTCGCAACAAAATAACGGACAAAAACAACAAATTCTCTGAAATATTTGAGTTTTTTGTTTTTGTCAGTATTTCGAAACAAAATAACGAAAAAATAACAAAAAAGTATCTGAAATATTTGACTTTTCTTTTTTTGTCCATATTTCGCAACAAAATAACAAAAAAACAACGAAAGAGTATCTGAAATATTTTGACTTTCAACAAAATAACGAAAACAAAAAAAAAGTATCTGAAATATTTGACTTTTCTGTTTTTGTCCATATTTCGCAACAAAATAACGAAAAAAACAACGAAAGTGTATCTGAAATATTTTGGCTTTCTGTTTTTGTCCATATTTCACAACAAAATAACGAAAACAAAAAAAAAGTTTCAGAAATATTTGAGTTTTCTGTTTTTGTACATATTTCGCAACAAAATAACGAAAAAATTAAAAACAGTGTCAGTAATATTTGACTTCTCTGTTTTTGTCCCAATTTCACAACTACATATCGAAAAAAACAAAAAGAATCTGAAATATTTAAGTTTTCTCTTTTTGTCCATATTTTGCAACAAAATAACGAAAAAAACGACAAAGTATCTGAAATATTTGAGTTTTCATTTTTTGTTAATATTTCGCAACAAAATAACGAAAAAATAACAAGAAAGTATGTGAAATATTTGAGTTTTCTGTTTTGTGAAATGTTTGAGTTTTCTGTCCATATTTCGCAACATAATAACGAAAAAAAAAACTATCTGAAATATTTGAGTTTTCTGTTTTTGTACATATTTCTCAACTAAATATCGAAAAAAACAAAAGGAATCTAAAATATTTGAGTCTTCTGTTTTTGTCCATATTTCGCAACAAAATAACGAAAAAAAACAGGAAAAAGTATCTGAAATATTTGACTTTTCTTTTTTTGTCCATATTTCGCAACAAAATAACGAAAAAAACAACGAAAGAGTATCTGAAATATATTGGCTTTCTGTTTTTGTCCATATTTCACAACAAAATAACGAAAACAAAAAAAAAGTATCAGAAATATTTGAGTTTTCTGAAAAAACAACAAATTCTCATATTTGAAAAAACAACAAATTCTCTGAAATATTTGAGTTTTCTGTTTTTGTCCATATTTCGCAACAAAATAACGAAAAAAAAACAACTAATTCTCTGAAATATTTGAGTTTTCTGTATTTGTCCATATTTCCCAACAAACTAACGAAAAAAAAACAAAAAAATATTTGACATATTTGAGATTTTTTTTTGTCCATATTTCGCTATAATATAACGAAAACAATAACAAAAAAGTATCTGAAATATTTGAGTTTTCTGCTTTTGTCCATATTTCTCAACAAAATAAGGAAAAAACCAAACAAAAAAGTATCTAAAATATTTTAGTTTTCTGTTTTTGTCCATATTTCGCAACAAAATAACGAAAAAAAAACAAAAAACTATATGAAATATTTGAGTTTTCTGTTTTTGTCCATATTTCGCAACGAAATAACGAAAAAAAACAGGAAAAAGTATCCGAAATATTTGACTTTTCTTTTTTTGTCCATATTTCGCAACAAAATAACGAAAAAAACAACGAAAGAGTATCTGAAATATTTTGGCTTTCTGTTTTTGTCCATATTTCACAACAAAATAACGAAAAAAAAACAACTAGTTCTCTGAAATATTTGAGTTTTCTGTTTTTGTCCATATTTCTCAACAAAATAACGAAACAAAAAACAAAAAAGATCTGAAATATTTGAGTTTTCTGCTTTTGTCCATATTTCTCAACAAAATAAGGTAAAAAAGAAACAGAAAAGAATCTGAAATATTTTAGTTTTCTGTTTTTGTCCATATTTCGCAACAAAATAACGAAAAAATAACAAAAAAATATCTGCCATTAATGAGTTTTCTGTTTTTGTCTTTATTGCGCAACAATATAACGAAAAAAAAGCAAAAAAGTATCTGAAATATTTTAGCTTCCTGTTTTTGTCCATATTTCGCAACAAAATAACGAAAAAAACAAAAAGAATCTGAAATATTTGAGTTTTCTGTTGTTGTCCATATTTCGCAACAAAATAACGAAAAAAAAACATAAAAGTATCTGAAATATTTGAGCATTCTGTTTTTGTCCTTATTTCGCAAAAAAATAACGAAAAAAAAGTATCTGAAATATTTGAGTTTTCTGGATTTGTCCATATTTCGCAACAAAATAACGGAAAAAAACAACAAATTCTCTGAAATATTTGAGTTTTCTGTTTTTGTCCATATTTCCCAACAAAATATCTGAAATATTTTAGTTTTCTTTTTTTGTCGATATTTAGCAACTAAATATCGAAAAAAACCAAAAGAATCTAAAATATTTGAGTTTTCTGTTATTGTCCATATTTCGCAACAAATTAACAAAAAAACCTAAAAGTATCTGAAATATTTGTGCTTTCTGTTTTTGTCCATATTTCGCAACAAAATAACGAAAAAAAAAGTATCAGAAATATTTGAGTTTTCTAGTTTTGTCCATATTTCGCCACAAAATAACGGAAAAAAACAACAAATTCTCTAAAATATTTGAGTTTTCTGTTTTTGTCCATATTTCCCAACAAAATATCTGAAATATTTTAGTTTTCTTTTTTTGTCCATATTTCGCAACTAAATATCGAAAAAAACCAAAAGAATCTAAAATATTTGAGTTTTCTGTTATTGTCAATATTTCGCAACAAACTAACAAAAAAAACCTACAAGTATCTGAAATATTTATGCTTTCGGTTTTTGTCCATATTTCGCAACAAAATAACGAAAAAAAAAGTATCAGAAATATTTGAGTTTTCTAGTTTTGTCAATATTTCGCAACAAAATAACGGAAAAAAACAACAAATTCTCTAAAATATTTGAGTTTTCTGTTTTTGTCCATATTTCGCAACAACATAACGAAAAAAGCAAAAGAGTATCGGAAATCTTTTAGCTTCCTGTTTTTGTCCGTATTTCGCAACTAAATATCGACAAAAACAAAAAGAATCTGAAATATTTGAGTTTTCTGTTTCTGTCCATATTTCGCAACAATATAACGAAAAATCAACGAAAGAGTATCTGAAATATTTTAGCTTTCTGTTTTTGTCTATATTTCACAACAAAATAACGGAAAAAAACAAAAAAGTATCTGAAATATTTGAGTTTTTTTTGTCCATATTTCGCAAAAATATAACGGAAAAAAAACCAAAAAGTATCTTAAATCATTGAGTTTTCTGCTTTTGTCCATATTTCGCAAGAAAACAACGAAAAAACAACGAAAGAATATCTAAAATATTTTAGCTTTCTGGTTTTGTCCATATTTCACAACAAAATAACGAAAAAAAAACAAAAAATTATCTGAAATATTTGAGTTTTTTTTGTCCATATTTCGACATAATATAACGAAAAAAAAACCAACAAGTATCTGAAATCATTGAGTTTTCTGTTTTTGTACATATTTCGCAACAAATTAACGAAAAAATAACAAGAAAGTATAAGAAGTATTTGAGTTTTCTGTTTTTGTCCATATTTCGCAACAAAACAACGAAAAAACAACGAAAGAATATTGCAAATATTTCAGCTTTCTGTTTTTGTCCATATTTCGCAACAAAATAACGGAAAAATAACAAAAAAGTATCTGAAAGATTTGATTTTTCTGCTTTTGTCTATATTTCGCAACAAAATAACCAAAAAATAACAAAGAAGTGTCTGAAATATTTGAGTTTTCTGTTTTTGTCTATATTTCGCAACAAAATAACGAAAAGAAAACAAAAAACTATCTGAAATATTTGAGTTTTCTGTTTTTGTCCATATTTCTCAACAAAATAAGGAAAAAAAATAACAAGAAAGTATCTGAAATATTTGATTTTTCTGTTTTAGTCCATATTTCGCAAAAATCAACGAAAGAAAAATATAGACAAAATATATTTCGCAACAAAATAACGGGAAAAAAAACAAAAAAGTATCTCAAATATTTGATTTTTCTGCTTTTGTCTATATTTCGCAACAAAATAACCAAAAAATAACAAAGAAGTATCTGAAATATTTGAGTTTTCTGTTTTTGTCCATATTTCCTAACAAAATAAAGAAAAAAAAACAAAAAAATATCTAAAATATATGAGTTTTCTATTTTTGTCCATATTTCGCAACAAAACAACGAAAAAACAACGAAAGAATATTGCAAATATTTCAGCTTTCTGTTTTTGTCCATATTTCGCAACAAAATAACGGAAAAATAACAAAAAAGTATCTGAAATATTTTAGCTTTCTGTTTTTGTACATATTTCGCAACAAAATAACGGGAAAAAAACAAAAAAGTATCTGAAATATTTGATTTTTCTGCTTTTGTCTATATTTCGCAACAAAATAACCAAAAAAAACAAAAAAATATCTGAAATATTTGAGTTTTCTTTTTTGTCCATATTTCGCAACAAAATAACAAGAAAGTATCTGAAATATTTGAGTTTTCTGTTTTTGTCCATATTTCCCAACGAAATAACGAAAAAAATAACAAGAAAGTATCTGAAATATTTGAGTTTTCTGTTTTTGTCCATATTTCGCAACAAAACAACGAAAAAACAACGAAAGAGTATCTGAAATATTTTAGCTTTCTGTTTTTGTCTATATTTCACAACAAAATAACGAAAAAAAAAAAACAAAAAAGTATCTGAAATATTTGAGTTTATTTGTCCATATTTCGCAACAAAATAACGAAGAAAAACAAGAAAGTATCTGAAATATTTGAGTTCTCTAATTTTGTATATATTTCGCAACAAATTAATGAAAAAATAACAAGAAAGTATTAGAAATATTTGAGTTTTCTGTTTTTGTCCATATTTCGCAACAAAACAACGCAAAAACAACGAAAGAGTATTGGAAATATTTTAGCTTTCTGTTTTTGTCCATATTTCGAAACAAAATAACGAAAAAAAAACAAAAACATATCTGAAATATATGAGTTCTCTGTTTTAGTCCATATTTCGCAACAAAATAACGAAAAGAAAACAAAAAACTATCGGAAATATTTGAGTTTTCTGTTTTTGTCCATATTTCTCAACAAAATAAGGAAAAAAATAACAACAAAGTATCTGAAATATTTGATTTTTCTGTTTTTGTCTATATTTCGCAACAAAATAACCAAAAAATAACAAAGAAGTATATGACATATTTGAGTTTTCTGTTTTTGTCCATATTTCCCAACGAAATAACGCAAAAAACAAAAAAATATCTGAAATATTTGAGTTTTTTTTTTGTCCATATTTCGCAATAATATAATGGAAAAAATAACTAAAAACTATCTGAAATATATGAGTTTTCTGTTTTAGTCCATATTTCGCATCAAATTAACGAAAAAATAACAAGAAAATATCTGAAATATTTGAGTTTTCTGTTTTTGTCCATATTTCGAAACAAAACAACGAAAAAACAACGAAAGAGTATTGGAAATATTTTAGCTTTCTGTTTTTGTCCATATTTCGGAACAAAATAACGGAAAAAAAAACAAAAAAGTATCTGAAATATTTGATTTTTCTGTTTTTGTCTATATTTCGCAACAAAATAACCAAAAAATAACAAAGAAGTATCTGAAATATTTGAGTTTTCTGTTTTTGTCCATATTTCACAACGAAATAACGAAAAAAAAACTAAAAATATCTGCAATATTTGAGTTTTTTTTGTCCATATTTCGCAATAATATAACGAAAAAAAAACAAAAAAGTATCTGAAATATTTTGTCTTTCTGTTTTTGTCCATATTTTGCAACAAAATAATGGAAAAAGAAACAAAAAAGTTTCTGAAATATTTGATTTTTCTGTTTTTGTCTATATTTCGCAACAAAATAACCAAAAAATAACAAAGAAGTATCTGAAATATTTGAGTTTTCTGTTTTTGTCCATATTTCACACGAAATAACGAAAAAAAAAAAAAAAAATATCTGCAATCTTTGAGTTCTTTTTTGTCCATATTTCGCAATAATATAACGGAAAAAAAACGAAAAATTATCTGAAATATTTTAGCTTTCTGTTTTTGTCCATATTTTGCAACAAAAGAACGGAAAAAGAAACAAAAAAGTATCTGAAATATTTGATTTTTCTGTTTTTGGCTATATTTCGCAACAAAATAACCAAAAAATAACAAAGAAGTATCTGAAATATTTGAGTTTTCTGTTTTTGTCCATATTTCCTAACAAAATAACGAAAAAATAACAAAAAATATCTAAAATATTTGAATTTTCTTTTTTGTCCATATTTCGCAACAAAATAACAAGAAAGTATCTGAAATATTTGAGTTTTCTGTTTTGTCCATATTTCCCAACAAAATAACGAAAAAAAAACAAAAAAATATCTGAAATATTTGAATTTTCTGTTTTTGTCCCTATTTCCCAACAAAATAACGAAAAAAAACAAAAAAATATCTGAAATATTTGAGTTTTTTTTTTGTGCATATTTCGCAACAAAATAACAAGAAAGTATCTGAAATATTTGAGTTTTCTGTTTTTGTCCATATTTCCCAACAAAATAATGAAAAAAAAACAAAAAAAATATCTGAAATATTTGAGTTTTCTGTTTTTGTCCCTATTTCCCAACAAAATAACGAAAAAAAACAAAAAAATATCTGAAATATTTGAGTTTTTTTTTTGTGCATATTTCGCAACAAAATAACAAGAAAGTATCTGAAATATTTGAGTTTTCTGTTTTTGTCCATATTTCACACGAAATAACGAAAAAAAACACAAAAAAATATCTGCAATCTTTGAGTTCTTTTTTGTCCATATTTCGCAATAATATAACGGAAAAAAAACGAAAAATTATCTGAAATATTTTAGCTTTCTGTTTTTGTCCATATTTCGCAACAAAATAACGGAAAAAGAAACAAAAAAGTATCTGAAATATTTGATTTTTCTGTTTTTGTCTATATTTCGCAACAAAATAACCAAAAAATAACAAAGAAGTATCTGAAATATTTGAGTTTTCTGTTTTTGTCCATATTTCCTAACAAAATAACGAAAAAATAACAAAAAATATCTAAAATATTTGAATTTTCTTTTTTGTCCATATTTCGCAACAAAATAACAAGAAAGTATCTGAAATATTTGAGTTTTCTGTTTTTGTCCATATTTCCCAACAAAATAACGAAAAAAAAACAAAAAAATATCTGAAATATTTGAATTTTCTGTTTTTGTCCCTATTTCCCAACAAAATAACGGAAAAAAACAAAAAAGTATCTGAAATATTTTAGCTTTCTGTTTTAGTCCATATTTCGCAACAAAATAACGGAAAAAAAACAAAAATGTATCTGATGTTACACAATATTGTACTTGAGAATAAAATCAGTCCCTTTCTCAAATTGTGTAATTGCTTTGTAGTATATCCTTTCTCTATAGAAAGAGAAAGAGAGAGGCTAACGTGGGCGGTGCGATTGACTGCACGTTAGTTGTCGAATATAAAATTATAGTTTAAAAAAAAAAAGCGATTTACATTTTCAGAAGTGGGATAATAAAATCCAGTGGTTTTTTTTTTATAATTTTGCTGGAAAATTCTATACTATACTTTGTAAACAAAGAAAGTGAGTGAATGCGTAATAAAAACAAAGAAATTGAGTGTATGCGTAAAAAGGAAAATATTCCTGTTGAAACTTGTCTGAACTATTATAATTATGTTGTGCTATTAGTTGCTATAGTGTATATATTTTGTGTTTTATAAGGAATTATTTGAGGATGCGTACTTGTGCATATATTTTATTTTGTTTATGCGTAATACATTTGTTTGGATATTGAACAGCAAGCCATGCAGTTAATGCGTGATACACTATAAATTTATAAATTTATTCTAAGAAATTCTATGACGATGAACATTAATTTTTCGGTATACATAAATTTTTCTGTATACATAAATACACATACATAGATTTAAATTGCATTATTCATAAAGGATTGTGAACTTGAAAATTTTTGTTTTGTTTTGTTTATTTTGTTTACTGCTTATTTTAATGAATTAATGAGTGTATTTATTTATGAGGGTGTGAAAAGAGTTTATGATATACTTAATTTTGAGAAAAATAACAAATAATTTGAGTGTTTGTGTTAAAAAAAATATAAGAAGAACAAAGAACCTGGGAAATATTGTTGTGAAATATAAGTGAATCCTTTTGTATTTTTTTTTTTATTATTATTATGCGTAAATGAATCATACAATTTTAAGAAGTGTTAGTGAAAGATTATATAAATGAACTTGAAAAAATTGTGTTTACAATTAAAAAAAAATATATTTCTTTTTTTTTTATGATCAATTTGAATGTTTTGAGATAAAACAAGAATAACGATATCAGGTACATTATCGAAATATAAGATTAATTACAAAGAATTAATTTCAAATCAGGTTAGTGTAATTTACAATAAAATAAATATATAAATATAAAAAGGCGATAATACACTACATTGAAATGTCTAAAAGGGAAAGAATAGGGAGACCCGCGAGGTCAACTAATAATGAGAATGTTGTAGAAGTATCGTCTGAAATTAGTCCACCACAAGATAATAATACGCAAGCGAATTTAGAAGAATTACAAACAGAAATCATTAGACTTAGAGAAGAAAATGATTTATTACGACAGGAAAGTAATAATGCCAATTTTACACCAGTTTTTACTTCTACAGAACTACGAAATTCAGCAACTAATTTGGTAAATCGTTCTACTAGAAATGAAAGTTTTATGCGAATGTCTTTGACAGAGGCTCAGACATTAATTCCAACATTTGAGCCTGGAAAAATTTCTATAACAGCAGAAGATTGGGTAAATACAGTAGAAAATTTGAATAGTATTTACGGATGGGACGACTTAACGACAATGTTTTACGCTGGTAGTCAATTGAAAGGTGCAGCGAAAACATGGTATGAGTTGAAAAGAAAGGATTTGAAAGAATGGTCTGAATTTAAAATTAGTTTTTTATTGGGGTTTCCATCTGTTGAAAACAAATCGGATATGTTAGGAAAATTAATGAAGCGACAAAAATTAATGCATGAAGAGATAGAAGTTTATTTTTATGATGTTGTAGGATTATGCCAAAAATTAAATATTTCTGAAACAGAAACTATTCAATATGTAATTTCGGGATTGAATAATAAAGATTTAATTTTCCGTGTTGAAGCAGCTAAACCTACAAATTTAAATGAAACCTTAAAACAAATTAAAGTAATAGAATCATTGAATGACCATTACCAAATGCGCAAGCAATTTTTAAATTCAAATGCTATAACTAATTTAAAACGAATTTATCCTGAAAAAGAACTTCCTAATAATAAATTTCAAAGAACTTCTTACTCATCCACCATACCATACAGAAGACCACTTACATCATATAATAACAATAATTTTCAAAAATCAAGTACGTCAACTAGTAATAATTTGCAAAGGCCCAACTTTTACAGAAATTTTTCAAATGATAAACAAAAATTTGATAATTTAAAGCAAAATAATTCAAAGCCTAAATTATGTTATAGATGTGGTAAGCCAGGTCATTTTTCATTTGATTGTCGTAACAAAAATGATGGCAAAATAGACAAACGAATTAATGTACGCTCTATAAGTCAATTTTCTGATAATGAAAATGAATGTTATCAAAGAATATTAGTTGAAAATAAAGAATTAGATGCATTTATTGATTTAGGCAGTGATTGTTCAACTCTAAAATTGTCAACTGCCAATAAATTTGGTTGGTCTTTTGAGCCATGTGATTCAGTTCTAAAAGGTTTTGGAGGGGGAACATATAAATCTTTAGGTATGATGAATAAAAATATTAAAATAAATGATGTTAAGTTACCAGTTAATATAACTGTGGTAGATGATGGTTACCAAGATGTGCCCATCTTAATAGGACGAAATTTTCTTGATCACCCAGATGTGATGATCATAAAAAAATATGGCACGTTGAAAATTACACGAGATACTACAAATACATTTAATACTACCGACAGAATACAACCTAAAATAGCACGACAAATGAGAATTAAAAAAAGAGAAATTGGGTTAGAAGATGTAAATTTTGGAAGTGAAAATAGTATGGTTGACAAGGCAGCATTAATAAAAGTATTGAATAAACATAGAGATGCAACATCGCTTGATATATCTGAAATAGGAAAAGCTAAAGATACTGATATTGAAATTATTTTAAAGTCAGATGAAATTATTCGATATAAACCTTATAGAATACCATATGGACAAATTGAAATACTTGATAACATAATTAAAGAGTTATTAGATAATGATATTATTGAAGAATCAACATCTGAATATGCTAGTCCTGTAATATTAGTGAAGAAAAAAGAAGGCAGTTTTAGAATGTGTGTAGACTATAGATTTTTAAATAATATTACAAAAAAAGAATATTTTCCAACACCTAATATAGAAGAAGAATTAAATTCATTTTCTGGCTCATGTATTTTTAATACAATTGATTTGATGAGCGGGTATTATCAAGTAAATGTAGAAGAAAAATCACGACATCTTACTGCTTTTGTAACACCAAAAGGACAATATCAATTTAAACGTATGCCTTTTGGCTTAACCAACTCTGCTGCTGTTTTCATGCGTATGATGTCAAAAGTATCTAGTAAAATTAAACCACGAAAATGTTCAGTATATGTTGATGATGTTATGCTTCATTCAAAAACTATTAAAGAGAGTCTTGAAAATATTGAAATATTTCTTGAAATATTAATTGACAGAGGACTTACAATTAACTTAAAAAAATGTGTATTTTTTGCTAGCAATATTGTTTATTTGGGACATGAAATTAACGCTTGTGGAATTAAGCCAGGAAGTAGAAAAATAGATGCTGTGAAGAATTTTATTGCACCAACAAATATTACTGAAGTCCGTCGTTTTTTGGGTCTAACTGGGTATTTCCGAAAGTTTATAATGAATTATTCAATAATTGCTAAGCCTTTAAATAATTTACTAATGAAAGAATCAATTTTTGAATGGGGTGAAGAGCAACGAAAATCATTTGAAATTTTAAAAGACAAATTATGTGAAGAGCCTATATTGATATTATATGATCCAAAGTTAGAGCATGAGCTTCACACAGATGCTTGTAGTATTGGTTTGGCGGGAATGTTAATACAGGTTGATGAAAATAATAAGACAAAAGGAGTAATAGCGTATTATAGTCGTTCTACAACTGCGACAGAATCACAATACCATAGTTACGAATTAGAAGCGTTGGCTGTTGTAGATAGTTTAGAGAGGTTTAAATATTATTTATTAAATAAAAGATTTAAAATTGTGACAGATTGTGATTCATTAAAATTTACACATAGTAAGAAAACTCTTATAAGTCGTATTGGCCGTTGGTGGCTAAAAATACAAGAATACGATTTTGAAATGGTATATAGATCAGCAAAATTTATGACACATATTGATGCTTTAAGTAGGTGTCCGGTTGAAAAGGCAGTTGAATCTACAATAGTTGGTCACAGACAAATGGCGATTGGTATGGAAGAGCTTGATTGGATTTCAACTTTGCAGCGCAAAGATTTACAAATTGATAACATTGTAAAAATTCTACAAAATAATCATGAATCACCAGATAGCAAATATATAAAAAAAGAATATGAAATGAAAGATAAGAAACTTTATAAAAAGACTAAAAATGGCCTCAAATTTGTGGTACCTAGAGGATTACGATGGAAAGTAATTCAGTCTCATCATGATGATATTGGGCATTTTAGTATTGACAATACAATTGAATTAATTAGGAAAAATTATTGGTTTCCGAAAATGCATACAATTGTAAGAAAATATACGGATAGTTGTTTGGAATGTTTGTATAATAAACGTGGAAATGATGAAACTAGACATCATTTACATCCAATAGCAAAAATAGCTATTCCATTCCACACTATTCATATTGATCATGTAGGACCTTTTATTAAAAGCCGAAAACAAAATTGTTACTTAATTGGAATCATCGATGCTTTTACAAAGTATATAATACTGCGAGCTGTAAGAACTACAAATACTGCAAATGTTATTAAAACGCTCGATGATATTTCGCAATATTTTGGAATGCCAACTCGCATAATTAGTGATCGTGGAAGTGCATTTACTTCAAAAAAATTTACAATTTATTGTAAGGAAAATAATGTTTTTCATATTTTGACAGCGGTTAGAACTCCACGATCTAATGGGCAAATTGAAAGAGTATTTAGATCATTAAATAAGTCATTAGCCAGTAATACTAATGATGAAACTTCAGCTAATTGGGACGACAATTTAGTTTCAATACAATGAGGTTTAAATAACATTAAGCATGATGTTACGGGGTATACGGCCCAAAAGCTTTTATTTTCATATGAACCAGCAAATATGCTGCACAATAAGTTAAGTTTAGCTTTGCATGAATATGAAGAGAATAACAACGATTTGGAAAAAGTAAGAGAGCTGGTAGAACAACGTATAAAAGAAAAACAGACTAAAACAGCACATAATTATAACACGAGACATAAAGCACCTCAAAAGTATAATGAAGGTGATTTAATATTAATAAAAGCGGAACATCCAGCTAGTGGTCAATCACGAAAATTATTACCACGATTTAAGGGACCATATGTTGTTAAAAAAATATTGGGTAATGACAGATATGAAATAACAGATACGTCAAAAACACAAGTAACACAGAAGCCTTTTTGTTCTGTGTATGCGGCGGATAAAATGAAGCCTTGGTGTAAATTCGAGGATATATCATTCCCAGAATTAAGTTCCGAAGAAGATGATGAGGAAATTTAATTTATGATTAAAATTAAAAAAAAAAATACAATGAATTTTGATTGATGTTGAATGATGTTTATATTTTAATATTTCTTTTAATTATTTTTATTTGATTATAAAACTATGAATTTGGAGTTTATTCACATACAGGTGAAATATTTTAATAAAAGAAAGTAATGAAATGATAAAGAATAAAATTATTTATTGATGGTCATGACCAGGTAATATGGTGAATTGAAATGTTGGTTGATTTATGTCAATCCCTTTATTTGAAGTGTATATTTTTGTGATCTTTGAGTATTAGCTCGCTGGCCACATTTTTGCGCTATCAATATTAAAGGAAATGTTGTAAAATGAAGAGATATAAGTATATTAAATGATTTAAAGGAAGTTGAAATAAACAAAATGTTGTTGAAAGAATATTGAAATATTGAAAGAATTGGTCAATTATTGACCCCTTTGACTGAAGTATAATCTTGTGTAGGTTTTGAGTGTTAGCTTGATTTCCGCCTCGATTATATTGTCAGATCTAAAGGAGTTTTATATAAATTAAAAATTTATTAATATTTTTGCATGTAGTTGAAATTAGTATTAATAATATTTGATAATAATAATTAATATTTTATATTAATTATTTGTTGAAATAATTACTAACATACTTGTTTGTTGTTGTAGATTAATTAAAGCATGATAAGAATATAGTATTTAGAAAAGTGCACTTATAGATAGATATATTTAAGAAAAAAAATATATTAAATATTTTTGCATGATAAAATAATTTAGTAAGTAGTAATTTGCATGTTGAATATTAGTAGATGGATAATCATCGGGGCGATGATTATTATAGAATGGCCGAATGTTACACAATATTGTACTTGAGAATAAAATCAGTCCCTTTCTCAAATTGTGTAATTGCTTTGTAGTATATCCTTTCTCTATAGAAAGAGAAAGAGAGAGGCTAACGTGGGCGGTGCGATTGACTGACCTAGATAAGTCTTTGATTGACCATCGTAGGGTGCGCACGTTAGTTGTCGAATATAAAATTATAGTTTAAAAAAAAAAAGCGATTTACACTGATATATTTTCTGTTTTTGTCCATATTTCGCAACAAAATAACGAAAAAAAACAAAAAAATATCTAAAATATTTGAGTTTTCTTTTTTGTCCATATTTCGCAACAAAATAACAAGAAAGTATCTGAAATATTTGAGTTTTCTGTTTTTGTCCATATTTCCCAACAAAATAACGAAAAAAAAACAAAAAAAATATCTGAAATATTTGAGTTTTTTTTTGTGCATATTTCGCAATAATATAACGGAAAAAAAACAAAAAAGTATCTGAAATATTTTAGCTTTCTGTTTTTGTCCATATTTCCCAACAAAATAACGGAAAAAAAACAAAAAAGTATCTGAAATATTTTCTGTTTTTGTCCATATTTCGCAACAAAGTAACGAAAAAAAAACATAAAAATATCTACAATATTTGAGTTTTCTTTTTTGTCCATATTTCCCAACAAAATAACGAAAAAAAAACAAAAAAATATCTGAAATATTTGAGTTTTTTTTTGTGCATATTTCGCAATAATATAACGGAAAAAAAACTAAAAACTATCTGAAATATTTGAGTTTTCTGTGTTTGTCCATATTTCTCAACAAAATAACGAAAAAAAAACAAAAAAAATATCTGAAATATTTGAGTTTTTTTTTGTGCATATTTCGCAATAATATAACGGAAACAAAACAAAAAAGTATCTGAAATATTTTAGCTTTCCGTTTTTGTCCATATTTCCCAACAAAATAACGGAAAAAAAAACAAAAAAGTATCTGAAATATTT
Organism: Empis livida; assembly: GCA_963932195.1. NCBI lineage: Eukaryota > Metazoa > Arthropoda > Insecta > Diptera > Empididae > Empis > Empis livida. The sequence continues at coordinate 22,169,608 of OZ010646.1, forward strand.
TTTGTTTTTGTCCATATTTCGCAACAAAATAACGAAAAAAAAACATAAAAATATCTAAAATATTTGAGTTTTCTTTTTTGTCCATATTTCGCAACAAAATAACAAGAAAGTATCTGAAATATTTGAGTTTTCTGTTTTTGTCCATATTTCCCAACAAAATAACGAAAAAAAAACAAAAAAATATCTGAAATATTTGAGTTTTCTGTTTTTGTCCATATTTCCCAACGAAATAACGAAAAAAAACAAAAACATATCTGAAATATTTGAGTTTTTTTTGTCCATATTTCGCAATAATATAACGGAAAAAAAACTAAAAACTATCTGAAATATTTGAGTTTTCTGTGTTTGTCCATATTTCTCAACAAAATAACGAAAAAAAATAACAAGAAAGTATCTGAAATATTTTAGCTTCCTTTTTTTGTCCATATTTCGCAACAAAATAACGGAAAAAAAAACAAAAAAGTATCTGAAATATTTGATTTTTCTGCTTTTGTCTATATTTCGCAACAAAATAACCAAAAAATAACAAAGATGTATCTGAAATATTTGAGTTTTCTGTTTTTGTCTATATTTCCCAACAAAATAACGAAAAGAAAACAAAAAACTATCTGAAATATTTGAGTTTTCTGTTTTTGTCCATATTTCGCAACAAAATAACCAAAACACAACAAAGAAGTATCTGAAATATTTGAGTTTTCTGTTTTTGTCTATATTTCCCAACAAAATAACGAAAAGAAAACAAAAAAGTATCTGAAATATTTGAGTTTTCTGTTTTTGTCCATATTTCGCAACAAAATAACCAAAGCATAACAAAGAAGTATCTGAAATATTTGAGTTTTCTGTTTTTGTCTATATTTCCCAACAAAATAACGAAAAGAAAACAAAAAACTATCTGAAATATTTGTGTTTTCTGCTTTTGTCCATATTTCTCAACAAAATAACGGAAAAAAAAACAAAAAAGTATCTGAAATATTTGAGTTTTCTGTTTTTGTCCATATTTCTCAACAAAATAACGGAAAAAAAAACAAAAAAGTATCTGAAATATTTGATTTTTCTGCTTTTGTCTATATTTCCCAACAAAATAACGAAAAGAAAACAAAAAACTATCTGAAATATTTGTGTTTTCTGCTTTTGTCCATATTTCTCAACAAAATAACGGAAAACTCAAATTTGAGTTTTCTGTTTTTGTCTATATTTCCCAACAAAATAACGAAAAGAAAACAAAAAACTATCTGAAATATTTGAGTTTTCTGTTTTTGTCCATATTTCTCAACAAAATAACGAAAAGAAAACAAAAAAGTATCTGAAATATTTGAGTTTTCTGTTTTTGTCCATATTTCGCAACAAAATAACCAAAGCATAACAAAGAAGTATCTGAAATATTTGAGTTTTCTGTTTTTGTCTATATTTCCCAACAAAATAACGAAAAGAAAACAAAAAACTATCTGAAATATTTGTGTTTTCTGCTTTTGTCCATATTTCTCAACAAAATAACGGAAAAAAAAACAAAAAAGTATCTGAAATATTTGAGTTTTCTGTTTTTGTCCATATTTCTCAACAAAATAACGAAAAGAAAACAAAAAAGTATCTGAAATATTTGAGTTTTCTGTTTTTGTGCATATTTCTCAACAACATAACGGAAAAACAAACAAAAAAGTATCTGAAATATTTGATTTTTCTGCTTTTGTCTATATTTCGCAACAAAATAACCAAAAAATAACAAAGATGTATCTGAAATATTTGAGTTTTCTGTTTTTGTCTATATTTCCCAACAAAATAACGAAAAGAAAACAAAAAACTATCTGAAATATTTGAGTTTTCTGTTTTTGTCCATATTTCGCAACAAAATAACCAAAACATAACAAAGAAGTATCTGAAATATTTGAGTTTTCTGTTTTTGTCCATATTTCCCAACGAAATAACGAAAAAAAACAAAAAGATATCTGAAATATTTGAGTTTTTTTTTCTCCATATTTCTCAACAAAATAAGGAAAAAACTAACAAGAAAGTATCTGAAATATTTGAGTTTTCTGTTTTTGTCTATATTTCGCAACAAAATAACCAAAACATAACAAAGAAGTATCTGAAATATTTGAGTTTTCTGTTTTTGCCCATATTTCCCAACAAAATAACGAAAAAAAACAAAAAAATATCTGAAATATTTGAGTTTTCTGTTTTTGTCCATATTTCCCAACGAAATAACGAAAAAAAACAAGAAAGTATCTGAAATATTTGAGTTTTCTGTTTTTGTCCATATTTCGCAACAAAATAACGAAAAAAACTAGCAAGAAAGTACCTTAAATATTTCGCAACAAAATAACCAAAAAATAACAAAGAAGTATATGAAATATTTGAGTTTTCTGTTTTTGTCTATATTTCGCAACAAAACAACGAAAAAACAAGGAAAGAGTATCTGAAATATTTGAGTTTTCTGTTCTTGTCTATATTTCCCAACGAAATAACGAAAAAAAAACAAAAAAATATCTGAAATATTTGAGTTTTTTTTTGTCCATATTTCTTAACAAAATAAGGAAAAAAACTAACAAGAAAGTATCTGAAATATTTGAGTTTTCTGGTTTTGTCCATATTTCGCAACAAAATAACCAAAACATAACAAAGAAGTATCTGAAATATTTGAGTTTTCTGTTTTTGTCTATATTTCCCAACAAAATAACGAAAAGAAAACAAAAAACTATCTGAGATATTTGAGTTTTCTGTTTTTGTCCATATTTCTCAACAAAATAACGGAAAAAAAAACAAAAAAGTATCTGAAATATTTGAGTTATCTGTTTTTGTCCATATTTCGCAACAAAATAACCAAAACATAACAAAGAAGTATCTGAAATATTTGAGTTTTCTGTTTTTGTCCATATTTCGCAACAAAATAACCAAAACATAACAAAGAAGTATCTGAAATATTTGAGTTTTCTGTTCTTGTCTATATTTCCCAACGAAATAACGAAAAAAAAACAAAAAAATATCTGAAATATTTGAGTTTTTTTTTGTCCAAATTTCTCAACAAAATAAGGAAAAAAACTAACAAGAAAGTATCTGAAATATTTGAGTTTTCTGGTTTTGTCCATATTTCGCAACAAAATAACCAAAACATAACAAAGAAGTATCTGAAATATTTGAGTTTTCTGTTTTTGTCTATATTTCCCAACATAATAACGAAAAGAAAACAAAAAACTATCTGAAATATTTGAGTTTTCTGTTTTTGTCCATATTTCTCAACAAAATAACCAAAACATAACAAAGAAGTATCTGAAATATTTGAGTTTTCTGTTTTTCTCCATATATCCCAACGAAATAACGAAAAAAAACAAAAAAATATCTGGAATATTTGAGTTTTTTTTTTGTCCATATTTCTCAACAAAATAAGGAAAAAAACTAACAAGAAAGTATCTGAAATATTTGAGTTTTCTGTTTTTGTCTATATTTCGCAACAAAATAACCAAAACATAACAAAGAAGTATCTGAAATATTTGAGTTTTCTGTTTTTGTCCATATTTCACAACGAAATAACGGAAAAAAAACAAGAAAGTATCTGAAATATTTGAGTTTTCTGTTTTTGTCTATATTTCGCAACAAAATAACCAAAACATAACAAAGAAGTATCTGAAATATTTGAGTTTTCTGTTTTTGTCCATATTTCACAACGAAATAACGAAAAAAAAAACAAAAAAATATATTAAATATTTGAGTTTTTTTTTTGTGCATATTTCGCAATAATATAACGGAAAAAAAACAAAAAAGTATCTGAAATATTTTAGCTTTCTGTTTTTGTCCATATTTCGCAACAAAATAACGGAAAAAAAACAAAAATGTATCTGAAATATTTTCTGTTTTTGTCTATATTTTCCAACGAAATAACGAAAAAAAAACAAGAAAGTATCTGAAATATTTGAGTTTTCTGTTTTTGTCCATATTTCGCAACAAAATAACGAACAAAAACAAGAAAGTATCTGAAATATTTGAGTTTTCTGTTTTTGTCCATATTTCGCAACAAAATAACGAAAAAAACTAGCAAGAAAGTACCTGAAATATTTCGCAACAAAATAACCAAAAAATAACATAGAAGTATCTGAAATATTTGAGTTTTCTGTTTTTGTTTATATTTCGCAACAAAATAACCAAAACATAACAAAGAAGTATCTGAAATATTTGAGTTTTTTGTTTTTGCCCATATTTCCCAACAAAATAACGAAAAAAAACAAAAAAATATCTGAAATATTTGAGTTTTCTGTTTTTGTCCATATTTCCCAACGAAATAACGAAAAAAAACAAGAAAGTATCTGAAATATTTGAGTTTTCTGTTTTTGTCCATATTTCGCAACAAAATAACGAAAAAAACTAGCAAGAAAGTACCTGAAATATTTCGCAACAAAATAACCAAAAAATAACAAAGAAGTATATGAAATATTTGAGTTTTCTGTTTTTGTCCATATTTCGCAACAAAACAACGAAAAAACAACGAAATAGTATTGGAAATATTTTAGCTTTCTGTTTTTGTCCATATTTCGCAACAAAATAACGGAAAAAAACAAAAAAGTATCTGAAATATTTGATTTTTCTGCTTTTGTCTATATTTCTCAACAAAATAACCAAAAAATAACAAAGATGTATCTGAAATACTTGAGTTTTCTGTTTTTGTCTATATTTCCCAACAAAATAACGAAAAAAAAACAAAAAACTATCTGAAATATTTCAGTTTTCTGTTTTTGTCTATATTTCGCAACAAAATAACCAAAACATAACAAAGAAGTATCTGAAATATTTGAGTTTTCTGGTTTTGTCCATATTTCGCAACAAAATAACGAAACGAAAACAAAAAACTATCTGAAATATTTGAGTTTTCTGTTTTTGTCCATATTTCCTAACAAAATAACGAAAAAAAAAACAAAAAAGTATCTGAAATATTTGAGTTATCTGTTTTTGTCCATATTTCTCAACAAAATAACCAAAACATAACAAAGATGTATCTGAAATACTTGAGTTTTCTGTTTTTGTCTATATTTCCCAACAAAATAACGAAAAAAAAACAAAAAACTATCTGAAATATTTGAGTTTTCTGTTTTTGTCTATATTTCGCAACAAAATAACCAAAACATAACAAAGAAGTATCTGAAATATTTGAGTTTTCTGTTTTTGTCCATATTTCTCAACAAAATAAGGAAAAAAACTAACAAGAAAGTATCTGAAATATTTGAGTTATCTGTTTTTGTCCATATTTCTCAACAAAATAACCAAAACATAACAAAGATGTATCTGAAATACTTGAGTTTTCTGTTTTTGTCTATATTTCCCAACAAAGTAACGAAAAAAAAACAAAAAACTATCTGAAATATTTGAGTTTTCTGGTTTTGTCCATATTTCGCAACAAAATAACCAAAACATAACAAAGATGTATCTGAAATACTTGAGTTTTCTGTTTTTGTCTATATTTCCCAACAAAATAACGAAAAAAAAACAAAAAACTATCTGAAATATTTGAGTTTTCTGGTTTTGTCCATATTTCTCAACAAAATAACGAAAAAAAAACAAAAAAGTATCTGAAATATTTGAGTTATCTGTTTTTGTCCATATTTCTCAACAAAATAACCAAAACATAACAAAGATGTATCTGAAATACTTGAGTTTTCTGTTTTTGTCTATATTTCCCAACAAAATAACGAAAAAAAAACAAAAAACTATCTGAAATATTTGAGTTTTCTGGTTTTGTCCATATTTCGCAACAAAATAACCAAAACATAACAAAGAAGTATCTGAAATATTTGAGTTTTCTGTTTTTGTCTATATTTCCCAACAAAATAACGAAAAGAAAACAAAAAACTATCTGAAATATTTGAGTTTTCTGTTTTTGTCTATATTTCGCAACAAAATAACCAAAACATAACAAAGAAGTATCTGAAATATTTGAGTTTTCTGTTTTTGTCCATATTTCGCAACAAAACAACGAAAAAACAACGGAATAGTATTGGAAATATTTTAGCTTTCTGTTTTTGTCCATATTTCGCAACAAAATAACGGAAAAAAACAAAAAAGTATCTGAAATATTTGATTTTTCTGCTTTTGTCTATATTTCGCAACAAAATAATCAAAAAATAACAAAGATGTATCTGAAATACTTGAGTTTTCTGTTTTTGTCTATATTTCCCAACAAAATAACGAAAAAAAAAAAACAAAAAACTATCTGAAATATTTGAGTTTTCTGTTTTTGTCTATATTTCGCAACAAAATAACCAACACATAACAAAGAAGTATCTGAAATATTTGAGTTTTCTGTTTTTGTCCATATTTCTCAACAAAATAAGGAAAAAAACTAACAAGAAAGTATCTGAAATATTTGAGTTTTCTGTTTTTGTCCATATTTCGCAACAAAATAACCAAAACATAACAAAGAAGTATCTGAAATATTTGAGTTTTCTGTTTTTGTCTATATTTCCCAACAAAATAACGAAAAGAAAACAAAAAACTATCTGAAATATTTGAGTTTTCTGTTTTTGTCCATATATCCCAACGAAATAACGAAAAAAAACAAAAAAATATCTGGAATATTTGAGTTTTTTTTTTGTCCATATTTCTCAACAAAATAAGGAAAAAAACTAACAAGAAAGTATCTGAAATATTTGAGTTTTCTGTTTTTGTCTATATTTCGCAACAAAATAACCAACACATAACAAAGAAGTATCTGAAATATTTGAGTTTTCTCTTTTTGTCCATATTTCACAACGAAATAACGGAAAAAAAACAAAAAAGTATCTGAAATATTTGATTTTTCTGTTTTTGTCTATATTTCGCAACAAAATAACCAAAAAATAACAAAGAAGTATCTGAAATATTTGAGTTTTCTGTTTTTGTCCATATTTCACAACGAAATTACGAAAAAAAAACTAAAAATATCTGCAATATTTGAGTTTTTTTTTGTCCATATTTCGCAATAATATAACGAAAAAAAAACAAAAAAGTATCTGAAATATTTTGGCTTTCTGTTTTTGTCCATATTTTGCAACAAAATAACGGAAAAAGAAACAAAAAAGTTCTGAAATATTTGATTTTTCTGTTTTTGTCTATATTTCGCAACAAAATAACCAAAAAATAACAAAGAAGTATCTGAAATATTTGAGTTTTCTGTTTTTGTCCATATTTCACAACGAAATAACGAAAAAAAACAAAAAAAATATCTGCAATCTTTGAGTTCTTTTTTGTCCATATTTCGCAATAATATAACGGAAAAAAAACGAAAAAGTATCTGAAATATTTTAGCTTTCTGTTTTTGTCCATATTTCGCAACAAAATAACGGAAAAAGAAACAAAAAAGTTTCTGAAATATTTGATTTTTCTGTTTTGTCTATATTTCGCAACAAAATAACCAAAAAATAACAAAGAAGTATCTGAAATATTTGAGTTTTCTGTTTTTGTCCATATTTCCTAACAAAATAACGAAAAAATAACAAAAAATATCTAAAATATTTGAGTTTTCTTTTTTGTCCATATTTTGCAACAAAATAACAAGAAAGTATCTGAAATATTTGAGTTTTCTGTTTTTGTCCATATTTCCCAACAAAATAACGAAAAAAAAACAAAAAAATATCTGAAATATTTGAGTTTTTTTTTTGTGCATATTTCGCAATAATATAACGGAAAAAAAACAAAAAAGTATCTGAAATATTTTAGCTTTCTGTTTTTGTCCATATTTCGCAACAAAATAACGGAAAAAAAACAAAAATGTATCTGAAATATTTTCTGTTTTTGTCCATATTTCGCAATAAAATAACGAAAAAAAACAAAAAAATATCTGAAATATTTGAGTTTTCTGTTTTTGTCCATATTTCCCAACGAAATAACGAAAAAAAACAAGAAAGTATCTGAAATATTTGAGTTTTCTGTTTTTGTCCATATTTCGCAACAAAATAACGAAAAAAACTAGCAAGAAAGTACCTGAAATATTTCGCAACAAAATAACCAAAACATAACAAAGAAGTATCTGAAATATTTGAGTTTTTTGTTTTTGCCCATATTTCCCAACAAAATAACGAAAAAAAACAAAAAAATATCTGAAATATTTGAGTTTTCTGTTTTTGTCCATATTTCCCAACGAAATAACGAAAAAAAACAAGAAAGTATCTGAAATATTTGAGTTTTCTGTTTTTGTCCATATTTCGCAACAAAATAACGAAAAAAACTAGCAAGAAAGTACCTGAAATATTTCGCAACAAAATAACCAAAAAATAACAAAGAAGTATATGAAATATTTGAGTTTTCTGTTTTTGTCCATATTTCGCAACAAAACAACGAAAAAACAACGAAATAGTATTGGAAATATTTTAGCTTTCTGTTTTTGTCCATATTTCGCAACAAAATAACGGAAAAAAACAAAAAAGTATCTGAAATATTTGATTTTTCTGCTTTTGTCTATATTTCTCAACAAAATAACCAAAAAATAACAAAGATGTATCTGAAATACTTGAGTTTTCTGTTTTTGTCTATATTTCCCAACAAAATAACGAAAAAAAAACAAAAAACTATCTGAAATATTTCAGTTTTCTGTTTTTGTCTATATTTCGCAACAAAATAACCAAAACATAACAAAGAAGTATCTGAAATATTTGAGTTTTCTGGTTTTGTCCATATTTCGCAACAAAATAACCAAAACATAACAAAGAAGTATCTGAAATATTTGAGTTTTCTGTTTTTGTCTATATTTCCCAACAAAATAACGAAAAGAAAACAAAAAACTATCTGAAATATTTGAGTTTTCTGTTTTTGTCCATATTTCTCAACAAAATAACGAAAAAAAAAACAAAAAAGTATCTGAAATATTTGAGTTATCTGTTTTTGTCCATATTTCTCAACAAAATAACCAAAACATAACAAAGATGTATCTGAAATACTTGAGTTTTCTGTTTTTGTCTATATTTCCCAACAAAATAACGAAAAAAAAACAAAAAACTATCTGAAATATTTGAGTTTTCTGTTTTTGTCTATATTTCGCAACAAAATAACCAAAACATAACAAAGAAGTATATGAAATATTTGAGTTTTCTGTTTTTGTCCATATTTCTCAACAAAATAAGGAAAAAAACTAACCAGAAAGTATCTGAAATATTTGAGTTATCTGTTTTTGTCCATATTTCTCAACAAAATAACCAAAACATAACAAAGATGTATCTGAAATACTTGAGTTTTCTGTTTTTGTCTATATTTCCCAACAAAGTAACGAAAAAAAAAACAAAAAACTATCTGAAATATTTGAGTTTTCTGGTTTTGTCCATATTTCGCAACAAAATAACCAAAACATAACAAAGATGTATCTGAAATACTTGAGTTTTCTGTTTTTGTCTATATTTCCCAACAAAATAACGAAAAAAAAAACAAAAAACTATCTGAAATATTTGAGTTTTCTGGTTTTGTCCATATTTCTCAACAAAATAACGAAAAAAAAACAAAAAAGTATCTGAAATATTTGAGTTATCTGTTTTTGTCCATATTTCTCAACAACATAACCAAAACATAACAAAGATGTATCTGAAATACTTGAGTTTTCTGTTTTTGTCTATATTTCCCAACAAAATAACGAAAAAAAAACAAAAAACTATCTGAAATATTTGAGTTTTCTGGTTTTGTCCATATTTCGCAACAAAATAACCAAAACATAACAAAGAAGTATCTGAAATATTTGAGTTTTCTGTTTTTGTCTATATTTCCCAACAAAATAACGAAAAGAAAACAAAAAACTATCTGAAATATTTGAGTTTTCTGTTTTTGTCTATATTTCGCAACAAAATAACCAAAACATAACAAAGAAGTATCTGAAATATTTGAGTTTTCTGTTTTTGTCCATATTTCGCAACAAAACAACGAAAAAACAACGAAATAGTATTGGAAATATTTTAGCTTTCTGTTTTTGTCCATATTTCGCAACAAAATAACGGAAAAAAACAAAAAAGTATCTGAAATATTTGATTTTTCTGCTTTTGTCTATATTTCGCAACAAAATAATCAAAAAATAACAAAGATGTATCTGAAATACTTGAGTTTTCTGTTTTTGTCTATATTTCCCAACAAAATAACGAAAAAAAAAAAACAAAAAACTATCTGAAGTATTTGAGTTTTCTGTTTTTGTCTATATTTCGCAACAAAATAACCAACACATAACAAAGAAGTATCTGAAATATTTGAGTTTTCTGTTTTTGTCCATATTTCTCAACAAAATAAGGAAAAAAACTAACAAGAAAGTATCTGAAATATTTGAGTTTTCTGGTTTTGTCCATATTTCGCAACAAAATAACCAAAACATAACAAAGAAGTATCTGAAATATTTGAGTTTTCTGTTTTTGTCTATATTTCCCAACAAAATAACGAAAAGAAAACAAAAAACTATCTGAAATATTTGAGTTTTCTGTTTTTGTCCATATATCCCAACGAAATAACGAAAAAAAACAAAAAAATATCTGGAATATTTGAGTTTTTTTTTTGTCCATATTTCTCAACAAAATAAGGAAAAAAACTAACAAGAAAGTATCTGAAATATTTGAGTTTTCTGTTTTTGTCTATATTTCGCAACAAAATAACCAACACATAACAAAGAAGTATCTGAAATATTTGAGTTTTCTCTTTTTGTCCATATTTCACAACGAAATAACGGAAAAAAAACAAAAAAGTATCTGAAATATTTGATTTTTCTGTTTTTGTCTATATTTCGCAACAAAATAACCAAAAAATAACAAAGAAGTATCTGAAATATTTGAGTTTTCTGTTTTTGTCCATATTTCACAACGAAATTACGAAAAAAAAACTAAAAATATCTGCAATATTTGAGTTTTTTTTTGTCCATATTTCGCAATAATATAACGAAAAAAAAACAAAAAAGTATCTGAAATATTTTGGCTTTCTGTTTTTGTCCATGTTTTGCAACGAAATAACGGAAAAAAAACAAAAAAGTATCTGAAATATTTGATTTTTCTGTTTTTGTCTATATTTCGCAACAAAATAACCAAAAAATAACAAAGAAGTATCTGAAATATTTGAGTTTTCTGTTTTTGTCCATATTTCACAACGAAATTACGAAAAAAAAACTAAAAATATCTGCAATATTTGAGTTTTTTTTTGTCCATATTTCGCAATAATATAACGAAAAAAAAACAAAAAAGTATCTGAAATATTTTGGCTTTCTGTTTTTGTCCATGTTTTGCAACAAAATAACGGAAAAAGAAACAAAAAAGTTCTGAAATATTTGATTTTTCTGTTTTTGTCTATATTTCGCAACAAAATAACCAAAAAATAACAAAGAAGTATCTGAAATATTTGAGTTTTCTGTTTTTCTCCATATTTCGCAACAAAATAACGGAAAAAGAAACAAAAAAGTTTCTGAAATATTTGATTTTTCTGTTTTGTCTATATTTCGCAACAAAATAACCAAAAAATAACAAAGAAGTATCTGAAATATTTGAGTTTTCTGTTTTTGTCCATATTTCCTAACAAAATAACGAAAAAATAACAAAAAATATCTAAAATATTTGAGTTTTCTTTTTTGTCCATATTTTGCAACCAAATAACAAGAAAGTATCTGAAATATTTGAGTTTTCTGTTTTTGTCCATATTTCCCAACAAAATAACGAAAAAAAAACAAAAAAATATCTGAAATATTTGAGTTTTTTTTTTGTGCATATTTCGCAATAATATAACGGAAAAAAAACAAAAAAGTATCTGAAATATTTTAGCTTTCTGTTTTTGTCCATATTTCGCAACAAAATAACGGAAAAAAAACAAAAATGTATCTGAAATATTTTCTGTTTTTGTCCATATTTCGCAATAAAATAACGAAAAAAAACAAAAAAATATCTAAAATATTTGAGTTTTCTTTTTTGTCCATATTTCGCAACAAAATAACGAAAAAAAAACAAAAAAGATATGTGAAATATTTGAGTTTTTTTTTGTGCATATTTCGCAATAATATAACGGAAAAAAAAACAAAAAAGTATCTGAAATATTTTAGCTTTCTGTTTTTGTCCATATTTCGCAACAAAATAACGGAAAAAAAAACAAAAATGTATCTGAAATATTTTCTGTTTTTGTCCATATTTCGCAATAAAATAACGAAAAAAAACAAAAAAATATCTAAAATATTTGAGTTTTCTTTTTTGTCCATATTTCGCAACAAAATAACGAAAAAAAAACAAAAAAAATATGTGAAATATTTGAGTTTTTTTTTGTGCATATTTCGCAATAATATAACGGAAAAAAAACAAAAAAGTATCTGAAATATTTTAGCTTTCTGTTTTTGTCCATATTTCGCAACAAAATAACGGAAAAAAAACAAAAAAGTATCTGAAATATTTTCTGTTTTTGTCCATATTTCGCAACAAAATAACGAAAAAAAAAACGAAAAAAAATATCTGAAATATTTGAGTTTTTTTTTGTGCATATTTCGCAATAATATAACGGAAAAAAAACTAAAAAGTATCTGAAATATTTTAGCTTTCTGTTTTTGTCCATATTTCGCAATAAAATAACGAAAAAAAACAAAAAAATATCTAAAATATTTGAGTTTTCTTTTTTGTCCATATTTCGCAACAAAATAACGAAAAAAAAACAAAAAAAATATCTGAAATATTTGAGTTTTTTTTTGTGCATATTTCGCAATAATATAACGGAAAAAAAACAAAAAAGTATCTGAAATATTTGAGTTTTCTGTTTTTGTCCATATTTCCCAACAAAATAACGAAAAAAAAACAAAAAAAATATCTGAAATATTTGAGTTTTTTTTTTGTGCATATTTCGCAATAATATAACGGAAAAAAAACAAAAAAGTATCTGAAATATTTTAGCTTTCTGTTTTTGTCCATATTTCGCAACAAAATAACGCAAAAAAAAACAAAAAAGTATCTGAAATATTTTAGCTTTCTGTTTTTGTCCATATTTCGCAACAAAATAACGGAAAAAAAACAAAAAAGTATCTGAAATATTTGATTTTTCTGCTTTTGTCTATATTTCGCAACAAAATAACGAAAACAAAAACAAAAAACTATCTGAAATATTTGACTTTTATGTTTTTGTCCATATTTCTCAACAAAATAAGGAAAAAAAATAACAAGATAGTATCTGAAATATTTGATTTTTCTGTTTTTGTCTATATTTCGCAACAAAATAACCAAAACATAACAAAGAAGTATCTGAAATATTTGAGTTTTCTGTTTTTGTCCATATTTCCCAACGAAATAATGAAAAAAAACAAAAAAATATCTTAAATATTTTAGCTTTCTGTTTTTGTCCATATTTCGCAACAAAATAACGGAAAAAAAAACAAAAAAGGATCTGAAATATTTGATTTTTCTGCTTTTGTCTATATTTCGCAACAAAATAACCAAAAAATAACAAAGATGTATCTGAAATATTTGAGTTTTCTGTTTTTGTCTATATTTCCCAACAAAATAACGAAAAGAAAACAAAAAACTATCTGAAATATTTGAGTTTTCTGTTTTTGTCCATATTTCTCAACAAAATAAGGAAAAAAAATAACAAGAAAGTATCTGAAATATTTGATTTTTCTGTTTTTGTCTATATTTCGCAACAAAATAACCAAAACATAACAAAGAAGTATCTGAAATATTTGAGTTTTCTGTTTTTGTCCATATTTCCCAACGAAATAACGAAAAAAAACAAAAAAATATCTGAAATATTTGAGTTTTTTTTTGTCCATATTTCTCAACACAATAAGGAAAAAAACTAACAAGAAAGTATCTGAAATATTTGAGTTTTTTTTTGTCCATATTTCTCAACAAAATAAGGAAAAAAACTAACAAGAAAGTATCTGAAATATTTGAGTTTTCTGTTTTTGTCCATATTTCGCAACAAAATAACGAAAAGAAAACAAAAAACTATCTGAAATATTTGAGTTTTCTGTTTTTGTCCATATTTCTCAACAAAATAACGGAAAAAAAAACAAAAAATTATCTGAAATATTTGAGTTTTCTGTTTTTGTCCATATTTCCCAACGAAATAACGAAATAACGAAAAAAAACAAAAAGATATCTGAAATATTTGAGTTTTTTTTTTCTCCATATTTCTCAACAAAATAAGGAAAAAACTAACAAGAAAGTATCTGAAATATTTGAGTTTTCTGTTTTTGTCTATATTTCGCAACAAAATAACCAAAACATAACAAAGAAGTATCTGAAATATTTGAGTTTTCTGTTTTTGCCCATATTTTTCAACAAAATAACGAAAAAAAACAAAAAAATATCTGAAATATTTGAGTTTTCTGTTTTTGTCCATATTTCCCAACGAAATAACGAAAAAAAACAAGAAAGTATCTGAAATATTTGAGTTTTCTGTTTTTGTCCATATTTCGCAACAAAATAACGAAAAAAACTAGCAAGAAAGTACCTGAAATATTTCGCAACAAAATAACCAAAAAATAACAAAGAAGTATCTGAAATATTTGAGTTTTCTGTTTTTGTCCATATTTCCCAACGAAATAACGAAAAAAAAAAAAAATATCTGAAATATTTGAGTTTTTTTTTTGTCCTTTTTTCTCAACAAAATAAGGAAAAACACTAACAAGAAAGTATCTGAACTATTTGAGTTTTCTGTTTTTGTCCATATTTCGCAACAAAATAACGAAAAAAAACAAGAAAGTATCTGAAATATTTGAGTTTTCTGTTTTTGTCTATATTTCGCAACAAAACAACGAAAAAACAAGGAGAGAGTATCTGAAATATTTTAGCTTTCTGTTTTTGTCCATATTTCCCAACGAAATAACGAAAAAAAAACAAAATAATATCTGAAATATTTGATTTTTTTTTGTCCATATTTCGCAATAATATAACGGAAAAAAAAACTAAAAACTATCTGAAATATATTAGTTTTCTGTTTTAGTCCATATTTCGCAACAAAATAACGAAAAGAAAACAAAAAACTATCTGAAATATTTGAGTTTTCTGTTTTTGTCCATATTTCGCAACAAAACAACGAAAAAACAACGAAATAGTATTGGATATATTTTAGCTTTCTGTTTTTGTCCATATTTCGCAACAAAATAACGGAAAAAAAACAAAAAGTATCTGAAATATTTGATTTTTCTGCTTTTGTCTATATTTCGCAACAAAATAACCAAAAAATAACAAAGATGTATCTGAAATACTTGAGTTTTCTGTTTTCGTCTATATTTCCCAACAAAATAACGAAAAGAAAACAAAAAACTATATGAAATATTTGAATTTTCTGTTTTTGTCCATATTTCTCAACAAAATAACCAAAACATAACAAAGAAGTATCTGAAATATTTGAGTTTTCTGTTTTTGTCCATATTTCCTAACAAAATAACGAAAAAAAAACAAAAAAATATCTGAAATATTTGAGTTTTCTTTTTTGTCCATATTTCGCAACAAAATAATAAGAAAGTATCTGAAATATTTGAGTTTTCTGTTTTTGTCCATATTTCCCAACGAAATAACGAAAAAAAACAAAAAAATATCTGAAATATTTGAGTTTTTTTTTGTCCATATTTCTCAATAAAATAAGGAAAAAAACTAACAAGAAAGTATCTGAAATATTTTAGTTTTCTGTTTTTGTCTATATTTCGCAACAAAATAACCAAAACATAACACAGAAGTATCTGAAATATTTGAGTTTTCTGTTTATGTCCATATTTCCCAACGAAATAACGAAAAAAAACAAGAAAGTATCTGAAATATTTGAGTTTTCTGTTTTTGTCCATATTTCCTAACAAAATAACGAAAAAAAAACAAAAAAATATCTGAAATATTTGAGTTTTCTTTTTTGTCCATATTTCGCAACAAAATAATAAGAAAGTATCTGAAATATTTGAGTTTTCTGTTTTTGTCCATATTTCCCAACGAAATAACGAAAAAAAACAAAAAAATATCTGAAATATTTGAGTTTTTTTTTGTCCATATTTCTCAATAAAATAAGGAAAAAAACTAACAAGAAAGTATCTGAAATATTTGAGTTTTCTGTTTTTGTCTATATTTCGCAACAAAATAACCAAAACATAACAAAGAAGTATCTGAAATATTTGAGTTTTCTGTTTATGTCCATATTTCCCAACGAAATAACGAAAAAAAACAAGAAAGTATCTGAAATATTTTAGTTTTCTGTTTTTGTCCGTATTTCGCAACAAAATAACGGGAAAAAAACAAAAAAGTATCTGAAATATTTGAGTTTTCTGTTTTTGTCCATATATCTTAACGAAATAACGAAAAAAAACAAAAAAATATCTGGAATATTTGAGTTTTTTTTTTGTCCATATTTCTCAACAAAATAAGGAAAAAACTAACAAGAAAGCATCTGAAATATTTGATTTTTCTGTTTTTGTCTATATTTCGCAACAAAATAACCAAAACATAACAAAGAAGTATCTGAAATATTTGAGTTTTCTGTTTTTGTCCATATTTCCCAACGAAATAACGAAAAAAACAAGAAAGTATCTGAAATATTTGAGTTTTCTGTTTTTGTCCATATTTCTCAACAAAATAACCAAAACATAACAAAGAAGTATCTGAAATATTTGAGTTTTCTGTTTTTGTCCATATATCTTAACGAAATAACGAAAAAAAAACAAAAAATATCTGGAATATTTGAGTTTTTTTTTTGTCCATATTTCTCAACAAAATAAGGAAAAAAACTAACAAGAAAGTATCTGAAATATTTGAGTTTTCTGTTTTTGTCTATATTTCGCAACAAAATAACCAAAACATAACAAAGAAGTATCTGAAATATTTGAGTTTTCTGTTTTTGTCCATATTTCCTAACAAAAAAACGGGAAAAAAACAAAAAAGTATCTGAAATATTTGAGTTTTCTGTTTTTGTCCATATTTCCCAACGAAATAACGAAAAAAAAAAAAAAATATCTGAAATATTTGAGTTTTTTTTTTGTCCATATTTCTCAACAAAATAAGGAAAAAAACTAACAAGAAAGTATCTGAAATCTTTGAGTTTTCTGTTTTTGTCTATATTTCGCAACAAAATAACCAAAACATAGCAAAGAAGTATCTGAAATATTTGAGTTTTCTGTTTTTGTCCATATTTCCCAACGAAATAACGAAAAAAAACAAAAAAATATCTGAAATATTTGAGTTTTTTTTTGTCCTTATTTTTCAACAAAATAAGGAAAAAAACTAACAAGAAAGTATATGAACTATTTGAGTTTTCTGTTTTTGTCTATATTTCGCAACAAAACAACGAAAAAGCAACGAAAGAGTATCTGAAATATTTTAGCTTTCTGTTTTTGTCCATATTTCGCAACAAAATAACGGAAAAAAACAAAAAAGTACTGAAATATTTGATTTTTCTGTTTTTGTCAATATTTCTCAACAAAATAAGGAAAAAAAATAACAAGAAAGTATCTGAAATATTTGATTTTTCTGTTTTTGTCTATATTTCGCAACAAAATAACGAAAAAAAAACAAAAAACTATCTGAAATATTTGAGTTTTCTGTTTTTGTCCATATTTCTCAACAAAATAAGGAAAAAAAATAACAAGAAAGTATCTGAAATATTTGATTTTTCTGTTTTTGTCTATATTTCGCAACAAAATAACCAAAACATAACAAAGAAGTATCTGAAATATTTGAGTTTTCTGTTTTTGTCCATATTTCCTAACAAAATAACGAAAAAAAACAAAAAAATATCTGAAATATTTGAGTTTTCTTTTTTGTCCATATTTCGCAACAAAATAACAAGAAAGTATCTGAAATATTTGATTTTTCTGTTTTTGTCTATATTTCGCAACAAAATAACCAAAACATAACAAAGAAGTATCTGAAATATTTGAGTTTTCTGTTTTTGTCCATATTTCCCAACGAAATAACGAAAAAAAACAAAAAATATCTGAAATATTTGAGTTTTTTTTTGTCCATATTTCTCAACAAAATAAGGAAAAAAACTAACAAGAAAGTATCTGAAATATTTGAGTTTTCTGGTTTTGTCCATATTTCGCAACAAAATAACCAAAACATAACAAAGAAGTATCTGAAATATTTGAGTTTTCTGTTTTTGTCTATATTTCCCAACAAAATAACGAAAAGAAAACAAAAAACTATCTGAAATATTTGAGTTTTCTGTTTTTGTCCATATTTCTCAACAAAATAACGGAAAAAAAAAACAAAAAAGTATCTGAAATATTTGAGTTATCTATTTTTGTCCATATTTCTCAACAAAATAACCAAAACATAACAAAGAAGTATCTGAAATATTTGAGTTTTCTGTTTTTGTCCATATATCCCAACGAAATAACGAAAAAAAACAAAAAAATATCTGGAATATTTGAGTTTTTTTTTTGTCCATATTTCTCAACAAAATAAGGAAAAAAACTAACAAGAAAGTATCTGAAATATTTGAGTTTTCTGTTTTTGTCTATATTTCGCAACAAAATAACCAAAACATAACAAAGAAGTATCTGAAATATTTGAGTTTTCTGTTTTTGTCCATATTTCACAACGAAATAACGGAAAAAAAACAAAAAAGTATCTGAAATATTTGATTTTTCTGTTTTTGTCTATATTTCGCAACAAAATAACCAAAAAATAACAAAGAAGTATCTGAAATATTTGAGTTTTCTGTTTTTGTCCATATTTCACAACGAAATAACGAAAAAAAAACTAAAAATATCTGCAATATTTGAGTTTTTTTTTGTCCATATTTCGCAATAATATAACGAAAAAAAAACAAAAAAGTATCTGAAATATTTTGGCTTTCTGTTTTTGTCCATATATTGCAACAAAATAACGGAAAAAGAAACAAAAAAGTTTCTGAAATATTTGACTTTTCTGTTTTTGTCTATATTTCGCAACAAAATAACTAAAAAATAACAAAGAAGTATCTGAAATATTTGAGTTTTCTGTTTTTGTCCATATTTCACAACGAAATAACGAAAAAAAACAAAAAAATATCTGCAATCTTTGAGTTCTTTTTTGTCCATATTTCGCAATAGTATAACGGAAAAAAAACGAAAAAGTATCTGAAATATTTTAGCTTTCTGTTTTTGTCCATATTTCGCAACAAAATAACGGAAAAAGAAACAAAAAATGTTTCTGAAATATTTGATTTTTCTGTTTTTGTCTATATTTCGCAACAAAATAACCAAAAAATAACAAAGAAGTATCTGAAATATTTGAGTTTTCTGTTTTTGTCCTTATTTCCTAACAAAATAACGAAAAAATAACAAAAAATATCTAAAATATTTGAGTTTTCTTTTTTGTCCATATTTCGCAACAATATAACAAGAAAGTATCTGAAATATTTGAGTTTTCTGTTTTTGTCCATATTTCCCAACAAAATAACGAAAAAAAACAAAAAATATCTGAAATATTTGAGTTTTTTTTTTTGTGCATATTTCGCAATAATATAACGGAAAAAAAACAAAAAAGTATCTGAAATATTTTAGCTTTCTGTTTTTGTCCATATTTCGCAACAAAATAACGGAAAAAAAAACAAAAATGTATCTGAAATATTTGATTTTTCTGTTTTTGTCCATATTTCTCAACAAAATAAGGAAAAAAAATAACAAGAAAGTATCTGAAATATTTGAGTTTTCTGTTTTTGTCTATATTTCCCAACAAAATAACGAAAAGAAACCAAAAAAGTATCTGAAATATTTGAGTTTTCTGTTTTTGTCCATATTTCTCAACAAAATAACCAAAACATAACAAAGAAGTATCTGAAATATTTGAATTTTCTGTTTTTGTCCACATATCTTAACGAAATAACGAAAAAAAACAAAAAAATATCTGGAATATTTGAGTTTTTTTTTTGTCCATATTTCTCAACAAAATAAGGAAAAAAACTAACAAGAAAGTATCTGAAATATTTGAGTTTTCTGTTTTTGTCTATATTTCGCAACAAAATAACCAAAACATAACAAAGAAGTATCTGAAATATTTGAGTTTTCTGTTTTTGTCCATATTTCCCAACGAAATAACGAAAAAAAACAAGAAAGTATCTGAAATATTTGAGTTTTCTGTTTTTGTCCATATTTCGCAACAAAATAACGAAAAAAAACAAGAAAGTATCTGAAATATTTTAGTTTTCTGTTTTTGTCCGTATTTCGCAACAAAATAACGGGAAAAAAACAAAAAAGTATCTGAAATATTTGAGTTTTCTGTTTTTGTCCATATATCTTAACGAAATAACGAAAAAAAACAAAAAAATATCTGGAATATTTGAGTTTTTTTTTGTCCATATTTCTCAACAAAATAAGGAAAAAACTAACAAGAAAGTATCTGAAATATTTGATTTTTCTGTTTTTGTCTATATTTCGCAACAAAATAACCAAAACATAACAAAGAAGTATCTGAAATATTTGAGTTTTCTGTTTTTGTCCATATTTCCCAACAAAATAACGAAAAAAAACAAGAAAGTATCTGAAATATTTGAGTTTTCTGTTTTTGTCCATATTTCTCAACAAAATAACCAAAACGTAACAAAGAAGTATCTGAAATATTTGAGTTTTCTGTTTTTGTCCATATATCTTAACGAAATAACGAAAAAAAACCAAAAAATATCTGGAATATTTGAGTTTTTTTTTTTGTCCATATTTCTCAACAAAATAAGGAAAAAAACTAACAAGAAAGTATCTGAAATATTTGAGTTTTCTGTTTTTGTCCATATTTCCCAACGAAATAACGACAAAAAAAAAAAATATCTGAAATATTTGAGTTTTTTTTTTGTCCATATTTCTCAACAAAATAAGGAAAAAAACTAACAAGAAAGTATCTGAAATATTTGAGTTTTCTGTTTTTGTCTATATTTCGCAACAAAATAACCAAAACATAACAAAGAAGTATCTGAAATATTTGAGTTTTCTGTTTTTGTCTATATTTCGCAACAAAATAACCAAAACATAACAAAGAAGTATCTGAAATATTTGAGTTTTCTGTTTTTGTCCATATTTCCTAACAAAATAACGAAAAAAAACAAAAAAATATCTGGAATATTTGAATTTTTTTTTTGTCCATATTTCTCAACAAAATAAGGAAAAAAACTAACAAGAAAGTATCTGAAATATTTGAGTTTTCTGTTTTTGTCCATATATCTTAACGAAATAACGAAAAAAAACCAAAAAATATCTGGAATATTTGAGTTTTTTTTTTGTCCATATTTCTCAACAAAATAAGGAAAAAAACTAACAAGAAAGTATCTGAAATATTTGAGTTTTCTGTTTTTGTCTATATTTCGCAACAAAATAACCAAAACATAACAAAGAAGTATCTGAAATATTTGAATTTTCTGTTTTTGTCCAC
This sequence comes from Empis livida, assembly GCA_963932195.1. NCBI lineage: Eukaryota > Metazoa > Arthropoda > Insecta > Diptera > Empididae > Empis > Empis livida. The sequence goes on from OZ010646.1 coordinate 22,190,871, forward strand.
ATATCTTAACGAAATAACGAAAAAAAACAAAAAAATATCTGGAATATTTGAGTTTTTTTTTTGTCCATATTTCTCAACAAAATAAGGAAAAAAACTAACAAGAAAGTATCTGAAATATTTGAGTTTTCTGTTTTTGTCTATATTTCGCAACAAAATAACCAAAACATAACAAAGAAGTATCTGAAATATTTGAGTTTTCTGTTTTTGTCCATATTTCCCAACGAAATAACGAAAAAAAACAAGAAAGTATCTGAAATCTTTGAGTTTTCTGTTTTTGTCCATATTTCGCAACAAAATAACGAAAAAAAACAAGAAAGTATCTGAAATATTTGAGTTTTCTGTTTTTGTCTATATTTCGCAACAAAACAACGAAAAAGCAACGAAAGAGTATCTGAAATATTTTAGCTTTCTGTTTTTGTCCATATTTCGCAACAAAATAACGGAAAAAAACAAAAAAGTATCTGAAATATTTGATTTTTCTGTTTTTGTCCATATTTCTCAACAAAATAAGGAAAAAAAATAACAAGAAAGTATCTGAAATATTTGATTTTTCTGTTTTTGTCTATATTTCGCAACAAAATAACGAAAAAAAAACAAAAAACTATCTGAAATATTTGAGTTTTCTGTTTTTGTCCATATTTCTCAACAAAATAAGGAAAAAAAATAACAAGAAAGTATCTGAAATATTTGATTTTTCTGTTTTTGTCTATATTTCGCAACAAAATAACCAAAACATAACAAAGAAGTATCTGAAATATTTGAGTTTTCTGTTTTTGTCCATATTTCCTAACAAAATAACGAAAAAAAACAAAAAAATATCTGAAATATTTGAGTTTTCTTTTTTGTCCATATTTCGCAACAAAATAACAAGAAATTATCTGAAATATTTGATTTTTCTGTTTTTGTCTATATTTCGCAACAAAATAACCAAAACATAACAAAGAAGTATCTGAAATATTTGAGTTTTCTGTTTTTGTCCATATTTCCCAACGAAATAACGAAAAAAAACAAAAAAATATCTGAAATATTTGAGTTTTTTTTTGTCCATATTTCTCAACAAAATAAGGAAAAAAACTAACAAGAAAGTATCTGAAATATTTGAGTTTTCTGGTTTTGTCCATATTTCGCAACAAAATAACCAAAACATAACAAAGAAGTATCTGAAATATTTGAGTTTTCTGTTTTTGTCTATATTTCCCAACAAAATAACGAAAAGAAAACAAAAAACTATCTGAAATATTTGAGTTTTCTGTTTTTGTCCATATTTCTCAACAAAATAACGGAAAAAAAAACAAAAAAGTATCTGAAATATTTGAGTTATCTGTTTTTGTCCATATTTCTCAACAAAATAACCAAAACATAACAAAGAAGTATCTGAAATATTTGAGTTTTCTGTTTTTGTCCATATATCCCAACGAAATAACGAAAAAAAACAAAAAAATATCTGGAATATTTGAGTTTTTTTTTTGTCCATATTTCTCAACAAAATAAGGAAAAAAACTAACAAGAAAGTATCTGAAATATTTGAGTTTTCTGTTTTTGTCTATATTTCGCAACAAAATAACCAAAACATAACAAAGAAGTATCTGAAATATTTGAGTTTTCTGTTTTTGTCCATATTTCACAACGAAATAACGGAAAAAAAACAAAAAAGTATCTGAAATATTTGATTTTTCTGTTTTTGTCTATATTTCGCAACAAAATAACCAAAAAATAACAAAGAAGTATCTGAAATATTTTAGTTTTCTGTTTTTGTCCATATTTCACAACGAAATAACGAAAAAAAAACTAAAAATATCTGCAATATTTGAGTTTTTTTTTGTCCATATTTCGCAATAATATAACGAAAAAAAAACAAAAAAGTATCTGAAATATTTTGGCTTTCTGTTTTTGTCCATATTTTGCAACAAAATAACGGAAAAAGAAACAAAAAAGTTTCTGAAATATTTGACTTTTCTGTTTTTGTCTATATTTCGCAACAAAATAACCAAAAAATAACAAAGAAGTATCTGAAATATTTGAGTTTTCTGTTTTTGTCCATATTTCACAACGAAATAACGAAAAAAAACAAAAAAATATCTGCAATCTTTGAGTTCTTTTTTGTCCATATTTCGCAATAATATAACGGAAAAAAAACGAAAAAGTATCTGAAATATTTTAGCTTTCTGTTTTTGTCCATATTTCGCAACAAAATAACGGAAAAAGAAACAAAAAATGTTTCTGAAATATTTGATTTTTCTGTTTTTGTCTATATTTCGCAACAAAATAACCAAAAAATAACAAAGAAGTATCTGAAATATTTGAGTTTTCTGTTTTTGGCCATATTTCCTAACAAAATAACGAAAAAATAACAAAAAATATCTAAAATATTTGAGTTTTCTTTTTTGTCCATATTTCGCAACAATATAACAAGAAAGTATCTGAAATATTTGAGTTTTCTGTTTTTGTCCATATTTCCCAACAAAATAACGAAAAAAAAACAAAAAATATCTGAAATATTTGAGTTTTTTTTTGTGCATATTTCGCAATAATATAACGGAAAAAAGACAAAAAAGTATCTGAAATATTTTAGCTTTCTGTTTTTGTCCATATTTCGCAACAAAATAACGGAAAAAAAACAAAAATGTATCTGAAATATTTTCTGTTTTTGTCCATATTTCGCAATAAAATAACGAAAAAAAAACAAAAAAAATATGTGAAATATTTGAGTTTTCTTTTTTGTCCATATTTCGCAACAAAATAACGAAAAAAAAAACAAAAAAAATATGTGAAATATTTGAGTTTTTTTTTTGTGCATATTTCGCAATAATATAACGGAAAAAAACAAAAAAGTATCTGAAATATTTTAGCTTTCTGTTTTTGTCCATATTTCGCAACAAAATAACGGAAAAAAACAAAAAAGTATCTGAAATAGTTTCTGTTTTTGTCCATATTTCGCAACAAAATAACGAAAAAAAAACAAAAAAGTATCTCAAATATTTGAGTTTTCTTTTTTGTCCATATTTCGCAACAAAATAACGAAAAAAAAACAAAAAAAATATCTGAAATATTTGAGTTTTATTGTGTGCATATTTCGCAATAATAGAACGGAAAAAAACAAAAAAGTATCTGAAATATTTTAGCTTTCTGTTTTTGTCCATATTTCGCAATAATATAACGAAAAAAAACAAAAAAATATCTAAAATATTTGAGTTTTCTTTTTTGTCCATATTTCTCAACAAACTAACGAAAAAAAAAACAAAAAAATATCTAAAATATTTTAGTTTTCTTTTTTGTCCATATTTCGCAACAAAATAACAAGAAAGTATCTGAAATATTTGAGTTTTCTGTTTTTGTCTATATTTCCCAACAAAATAACGAAAAAAATAACAAGAAAGTATCTGAAATATTTTAGCTTTCTGTCTTTGTCTATATTTCCCAACAAAATAACGAAAAAAAACAAAAAAAATATCTGAAATATTTGAGTTTTTTTTGTGTGCATATTTCGCAATAATATAACGGAAAAAAAACAAAAAAGTATCTGAAATATTTTAGCTTTCTGTTTTTGTCCATATTTCGCAACAAAATAACGGAAAAAAAAACAAAAAAGTATCTGAAATATTTGAGTTTTCTGTTTTTGTCTATATTTCCCAACAAAATAACGAAAAGAAAACAAAAAACTATCTGAAATATTTGAGTTTTCTGTTTTTGTCCATATTTCTCAACAAAATAACGGAAAAAAAAACAAAAAAGTATCTGAAATATTTGAGTTTTCTGTTTTTGTCCATATTTCCCAACGAAATAACGAAATAACGAAAAAAAACAAAAAGATATCTGAAATATTTGAGTCTTTTTTTCTCCATATTTCTCAACAAAATAAGGAAAAAACTAACAAGAAAGTATCTGAAATATTTGAGTTTTCTGTTTTTGTCTATATTTCGCAACAAAATAACCAAAACATAACACAGAAGTATCTGAAATATTTGAGTTTTCTGTTTTTGCCCATATTTCCCAACAAAATAACGAAAAAAAAAACAAAAAAATATCTGAAATATTTGAATTTTCTGTTTTTGTCCATATTTCGCAACAAAATAACGAAAAAAACTAGCAAGAAAGTACCTGAAATATTTCGCAACAAAATAACCAAAAAATAACAAAGAAGTATCTGAAATATTTGAGTTTTCTGTTTTTGTCCATATTTCCCAACGAAATAACGAAAAAAAACAAAAAATATCTGAAATATTTGAGTTTTCTGTTTTTGTCTATATTTCGCAACAAAACAACGAAAAAACAAGGAGAAAGTATCTGAACTATTTGAGTTTTCTGTTTTTGTCCATATTTCGCAACAAAATAACGAAAAAAAACAAGAAAGTATCTGAAATATTTGAGTTTTCTGTTTTTGTCTATATTTCGCAACAAAACAACGAAAAAACAAGGAGAGAGTATCTGAAATATTTTAGCTTTCTGTTTTTGTCCATATTTCCCAACGAAATAACGAAAAAAAACAAAAAAATATCTGAAATATTTTAGTTTTTTTCGCAACAAAATAACGAAAAGAAAACAAAAAACTATCTGAAATATTTGAGTTTTCTGTTTTTGTCCATATTTCGCAACAAAACAACGAAAAAACAACGAAATAGTATTGGAAATATTTTAGCTTTCTGTTTTTGTCCATATTTCGCAACAAAATAACGGAAAAAAAAACAAAAAAGTATCTGAAATATTTGATTTTTCTGTTTTTGTCTATATTTCGCAACAAAATAACCAAAAAATAACAAAGATGTATCTGAAATACTTGAGTTTTCTGTTTTTGTCTATATTTCCCAACAAAATAACGAAAAGAAAACAAAAAACTATCTGAAATATTTGAATTTTCTGTTTTTGTCCATATTTCTCAACAAAATAAGGAAAAAAAATAACAAGAAAGTATCTGAAATATTTGATTTTTCTGTTTTTGTCTATATTTCGCAACAAAATAACCAAAACATAACAAAGAAGTATCTGAAATATTTGAATTTTCTGTTTTTGTCCATATTTCGCAACAAAACAACGAAGTTATTTTAGCTTTCTGTTTTTGTCCATATTTCGCAACAAAATAACGGAAAAAAAAACAAAAAAGTATCTGAAATATTTGATTTTTCTGCTTTTGTCTATATTTCGCAACAAAATAACCAAAAAATAACAAAGATGTATCTGAAATATTTGAGTTTTCTGTTTTTGTCTATATTTTCCAACAAAATAACGAAAAGAAAACAAAGAAGTATCTGAAATATTTGATTTTTCTGTTTTTGTCTATATTTCGCAACAAAATAACCAAAACATAACAAAGAAGTATCTGAAATATTTGAGTTTTCTGTTTTTGTCCATATTTCGCAACGAAATAACGAAAAAAAACAAAAAATTATCTGAAATATTTGATTTTTCTGCTTTTGTCTATATTTCGCAACAAAATAACCAAAAAATAACAAAGAAGTATCTGAAATATTTGAGTTTTCTGTTTTTGTCTATATTTCGCAACAAAACAACGAAAGAGTATCAGAAATATTTTAGCTTTCTGTTTTTGTCCATATTTCCCAACGAAATAACGAAAAAAAAACAAAAAAATATCTGAAATATTTGAGTTTTTTTTTTTGTCGATATTTCTCAACAAAATAAGGAAAAAAACTAACAAGAAAGTATCTGAACTATTTGAGTTTTCTGTTTTTGTCCATATTTCGCAACAAAATAACGAAAAAAAACAAGAAAGTATCTGAAATATTTGTGTTTTCTGTTTTTGTCTATATTTCGCAACAAAACAACGAAAGAGTATCTGAAATATTTTAGCTTTCTGTTTTTGTCTATTTCCCAACGAAATAACGAAAAAACACAAAAAAATATCTGAAATATTTGAGTTTTTTTTGTCCTTATTTCACAACAAAATAAGGAAAAAAACTAACAAGAAAGTATCTGAACTATTTGAGTTTTCTGTTTTTGTCCATATTTCGCAACAAAATAACGAAAAAAAACAAGAAAGTATCTGAAATATTTGAGTTTTCTGTTTTTGTCTATATTTCGCAACAAAATAACGAAAAAAAACAAGAAAGTATCTGAAATATTTGAGTTTTCTGTTTTTGTCTACATTTCGCAACAAAATAACCAAAACATAACAAAGAAGTATCTGAAATATTTGAGTTTTCTGTTTTTGTCCATATTTCCCAACGAAATAACGAAAAAAAACAAAAAAATATCTGAAATATTTAATTTTTTTTTGTCCATATTTCTCAACAAAATAAGGAAAAAAACTAACAAGAAAGTATCTGCAATATTTGAGTTTTCTGTTTTTGTCTATATTTCGCAACAAAATAACCAAAACATAACAAAGAAGTATCTGAAATATTTGAGTTTTTTGTTTTTGTCCATATTTCCCAACGAAATAACGAAAAAAAACAAAAAAATATCTGAAATATTTGAGTTTTTTTTTTGTCGTTATTTCTCAACAAAATAAGGAAAAAAACTAACAAGAAAGTATCTGAACTATTTGAGTTTTCTGTTTTTGTCCATATTTCGCAACAAAATAACGAAAAAAAACAAAAAAATATCTGAAATATTTGAGTCCATATTTTGCAATAAAATAACGAAAAAATAACAAGAAAGTATCTGAAATATTTGAGTTTTCTGTTTTTTTTCCCTATTTCGCAACAAAACAAGGAAAAAAAAACAAAAAACTATCTGAAATATTTGAGTTTTTTGTTTTTGGCCATATTTCGCAATCAAATAACAAAACAAAAAGTATCTGAAATATTTGAGTTTTCGGGTTTTGGCCATAGTTCGAAACAAATACCGAAAAAAAAAACAAAATAGTATCTGAAATATTTGAGTTGTCCATATTACGCAATTTCTAGCTAACCCATAAATAATTGATTTTACCTTTTTGTTGTACGAAAAATTTATTGGAAAATAGTGTTAGTACAGTGTGTTATAGGTAAAGTTGCGGAAATAAATCGAAAATATAACAAACATTAGAAATTTTTGTTCAGAAAATCCAAATTGATATAAATACCAGTTATACTTTCAAATTTAAACTATTTAATTGGAATTCTTTTATAAAATAAGGTAAAATCCTCTTTAATCTGTCCCCCTGTATTTGTTTATTACTATTTCTAGAACATGATACGAATTATTAATAGTTTTTTTTTCATCCAATTTTTCTGGAAGGACATAAATTTAATATATATGGAAAACTTTAACTACAAATTCCGACACACTAGAAGGGTTCTTTAAGTTTCTGTGAAGGGTTGTCGTTTCCATCCAATAAAAATAGCACGATAATATATTATATACTAAATTTCGACTATATAAAACCATTAATATTTTTATAGAATAATACTAAAGTTTTTTTTGAAGTAGGAATGGGGATATAATATGATAACAATCTACAATTGTCCTCCTCCCCCAAAAAAAGCCAGCAGAAAAATACAATTATATCTATTTTTCTGGATTTTAAATTAAAAAACAAGACAATAGAATAGCATCATCATCACAATCAGTGAGAAATATAGATAAAAATTCTTTACAGAAGCCAAATGCCCAAATCTTTATTAGCTAAAAAAAACAAATTTGAGATAAATAAAAGGGAATCTAAAATGATATCATTTTGTTAATTTATATTTAAAAATATTTAAAATGAATGAAGAAAATTAAATATGGTCCCATATGGTATTAAAAAAAACTTAGATATTTAATGTTCCTAAAGGCAAAATTGATTTTATATTGAAAACTTATTTCAATATCAGAAAAAAGGAAATTCTAATTCGTTTTTATTGCATATTTTGTAACATTCTTATGTTTACCAAGATTATTTGGAGGGAATGACCAAAAGTCTCATAAATATATATCTGTATTAGATGGAGAATACGCGTTCTAAATTCAAACGAAATAAAATTAATAAATTGGAGACAGTATGGCAATATCTCCTAACAATTTGGGTGAATTTAAAATTGTTATTTAAAGAAAAATTTGCTGGAAATCGATCAAGAATAGTGAACAAAAACTAAATAATAGTGAATTAATGTAGATATGGACACATTTTAACTATAATTTTATTCATTTTTTCAGAATTTTCAAGTTATATTCAGTCGTTAGTGGACATGATCACAGTACTGTAAAACGAACTGAAATCAGTACGGTTGTCTCAGACAAAATATCACAAAAGGATATGGTATACCAGTTATAATATAATTTTTGAAAATGGTTCTCTTTTGGGAGAAGATTTTTATTTAATGAACATTTTCGTTCACATGACATGGTTGTAAATTAAGCAAATAATTAGTTTAATGTGTCGAAACATATTTTTCTTAAATCTGCATCCTCTATATAGTTCATTCCTGCTTCGTTTAGATAGGTAAGTTATTTTCCAAGAAATTATAGTGCAAGCACAAATCATTTTCAGTAATTATCTTTTTTTTTAAACACAAACTACCATAAAATTAATCAAACCACGAATAATATTTAAAAACCAGCAAATTGAAATAAGATACAAGATAAATTATTGACCGAACAACATAAATTTGAAAAAAAACTGTAATTATAAAAGCTGATATAAAATTTAAAACTTTTATATAAAAATATCTGAAATATTTGAGTTTTTTTTTGTTCATATTTCGCAATAATATAACGGAAAAAAAACGAAAAAGTATCTGAAATATTTTAGCTTTCTGTTTTTGTCCATATTTCGCAACAAAATAACGGAAAACGAAACAACAAAGTTTCTGAAATATTTGGTTTTTCTGTTTTTGTCCATATTTCCTAACAAAATAACGAAAAAAAACAGAAAAATATCTAAAATATTTGAGTTTTTTTTTGTCCATATTTCGCAATAATATAACGGAAAAAAACAAAAAAGTATCTGAAATATTTTACCTTTCTGTTTTTGTCCATATTTCGCAACAAAATAACGGGAAAAAAACTTTTTTTTTTTTTATTTGAGTTTTCTGTTTTTGTCCATATTTCCCAACAAAATAACAGAAAACGAAACAAAAAAGTATCTGAGATATTTGATTTTTCTGTTTTTGTCCATATTTCCTAACAAAATAACGAAAAAAAACAAAAAAATATCTAAAATATTTGAGTTTTCTTTTTTGTCCAAATTTCGCAACAAAATAACAAGAAAGTATCTGAAATATTTTAGTTTTCTGTTTTTGTCCATATTTCTCAACAAAATAACTAAAAAATAACAAAGAAGTATCTGAAATATTTGAATTTTTTTTTATCCATATTTCGCAATAATATAACCGAAAAAAAACTAAAAACTATCTGAAATATATGAGTTTTCTGTTTTAGTCCATATTTCGCAACAAAATAACGAAAAAATAACAAGAAAGTATCTGAAATATTTGAGTTTTTTGTTTTTGTCCATATTTCGCAACAAAACAACGAAAAAACAACGAAAGAGTATTGGAAATATTTTAGCTTTCTGTTTTTGTCCATATTTCGCAACAAAATAACGGAAAAAAACAAAAAAGTATCTGAAATATTTGAGTTTTCTGTTTTTGTCCATATTTCCCAACAAAATAACGAAAAAAAACAGAATAATATCTAAAATATTTGAGTTTTTTTTGTCCATATTTCGCAATAATATAACGGAAAAAAAGCAAAAAAGTATCTGAAATATTTTAGCTTTCTGTTTTTGTCCATATTTCCCAACAAAATATCGTAAAAAAACAAAAAAATATCTGAAATATTTGAGTTTTATTTTGTCCATATTTCGCAATAATATAACGGAAAAAAACGAAAAAGTATCTGAAATAGTTTAGCTTTCTGTTTTTGTCCATATTTCGCAACAAAATAACGAAAAAAAACAGAAAAATATCTAAAATATTTGAGTTTTTTTTGTCCATATTTCGCAATAATATAACGGAAAAAAAAACTAAAAAGTATCTGAAATATTTTAGCTTTCTGTTTTTGTCCATATTTCGCAACAAAATAACGGAAAAAAGCAAAAAAGTATCTGAAATATTTGATTTTTCTGCTGTTGTCTATATTTCGCAACAAAATAACCATAAAATAACAAAGAAGTATCTAAAATATATGAGTTTTCTGTTTTTGTCCATATTTCGCAACAAAATAACGAAAAGAAAACAAAAAACTATCTGAAATATTTGAGTTTTCTGTTTTTGTCCATATTTCGCAACAAAATAAGGAAAAAAACTAACAAGAAAGTATCTGAAATATTTGAGTTTTCTGTTTTTGTCCATATTTCGCAACAAAATAACGGAAAAAAAAACAAAAAAGTATCTGAAATATTTGAGTTATCTGTTTTTGTCCATATTTCGCAACAAAATAACCAAAACATAACAAAGAAGTATCTGAAATATTTGAGTTTTCTGTTTTTGTCCATATTTCCCAACAAAATAACGAAAAGAAAACAAAAAACTATCTGAAATATTTGAGTTTTCTGTTTTTGTCCATATTTCTCAACAAAATAACGGAAAAAAAAACAAAAAAGTATCTGAAATATTTGAGTTATCTGTTTTTGTCCATATTTCTCAACAAAATAACCAAAACATAACAAAGAAGTATCTGAAATATTTGAGTTTTCTGTTTTTGTCCATATATCCCAACGAAATAACGAAAAAAAACAAAAAAATATCTGGAATATTTGAGTTTTTTTTTTGTCCATATTTCTCAACAAAATAAGGAAAAAAACTAACAAGAAAGTATCTGAAATATTTGAGTTTTCTGTTTTTGTCTATATTTCGCAACAAAATAACCAAAACATAACAAAGAAGTATCTGAAATATTTGAGTTTTCTGTTTTTGTCCATATTTCACAACGAAATAACGGAAAAAAAACAAAAAAGTATCTGAAATATTTGATTTTTCTGTTTTTGTCTATATTTCGCAACAAAATAACCAAAAAATAACAAAGAAGTATCTGAAATATTTTAGTTTTCTGTTTTTGTCCATATTTCACAACGAAATAACGAAAAAAAAACTAAAAATATCTGCAATATTTGAGTTTTTTTTTGTCCATATTTCGCAATAATATAACGAAAAAAAAACAAAAAAGTATCTGAAATATTTTGGCTTTCTGTTTTTGTCCATATTTTGCAACAAAATAACGGAAAAAGAAACAAAAAAGTTTCTGAAATATTTGACTTTTCTGTTTTTGTCTATATTTCGCAACAAAATAACCAAAAAATAACAAAGAAGTATCTGAAATATTTGAGTTTTCTGTTTTTGTCCATATTTCACAACGAAATAACGAAAAAAAACAAAAAAATATCTGCAATCTTTGAGTTCTTTTTTGTCCATATTTCGCAATAATATAACGGAAAAAAAACGAAAAAGTATCTGAAATATTTTAGCTTTCTGTTTTTGTCCATATTTCGCAACAAAATAACGGAAAAAGAAACAAAAAATGTTTCTGAAATATTTGATTTTTCTGTTTTTGTCTATATTTCGCAACAAAATAACCAAAAAATAACAAAGAAGTATCTGAAATATTTGAGTTTTCTGTTTTTGGCCATATTTCCTAACAAAATAACGAAAAAATAACAAAAAATATCTAAAATATTTGAGTTTTCTTTTTTGTCCATATTTCGCAACAATATAACAAGAAAGTATCTGAAATATTTGAGTTTTCTGTTTTTGTCCATATTTACCAACAAAATAAAAAAAAAAAAACAAAAAATATCTGAAATATTTGAGTTTTTTTTTTGTGCATATTTCGCAATAATATAACGGAAAAAAAACAAAAAAGTATCTGAAATATTTTAGCTTTCTGTTTTTGTCCATATTTCGCAACAAAATAACGGAAAAAAAACAAAAATGTATCTGAAATATTTTCTGTTTTTGTCCATATTTCGCAATAAAATAACGAAAAAAAAACAAAAAAAATATGTGAAATATTTGAGTTTTCTTTTTTGTCCATATTTCGCAACAAAATAACGAAAAAAAAAACAAAAAAAATATGTGAAATATTTGAGTTTTTTTTTTGTGCATATTTCGCAATAATATAACGGAAAAAAACAAAAAAGTATCTGAAATATTTTAGCTTTCTGTTTTTGTCCATATTTCCCAACAAAATAACGGAAAAAAAACAAAAAAGTATCTGAAATATTTTCTGTTTTTGTCCATATTTCGCAACAAAATAACGAAAAAAAAACAAAAAAATATCTAAAATATTTGAGTTTTCTTTTTTGTCCATATTTCGCAACAAAATAACGGAAAAAAAACAAAAAAAATATCTGAAATATTTGAGTTTTATTTTGTGCATATTTCGCAATAATATAACGGAAAAAAAACAAAAAAGTATCTGAAATATTTTAGCTTTCTGTTTTTGTCCATATTTCGCAATAAAATAACGAAAAAAAAACAAAAAAATATCTAAAATATTTGAGTTTTCTTTTTTGTCCATATTTCTCAACAAACTAACGAAAAAAAAAACAAAAAAATATCTAAAATATTTTAGTTTTCTTTTTTGTCCATATTTCGCAACAAAATAACAAGAAAGTATCTGAAATATTTGAGTTTTCTGTTTTTGTCTATATTTCCCAACAAAATAACGAAAAAAATAACAAGAAAGTATCTGAAATATTTTAGCTTTCTGTCTTTGTCTATATTTCCCAACAAAATAACGAAAAAAAACAAAAAAAATATCTGAAATATTTGAGTTTTTTTTGTGTGCATATTTCGCAATAATATAACGGAAAAAAAACAAAAAAGTATCTGAAATATTTTAGCTTTCTGTTTTTGTCCATATTTCGCAACAAAATAACGGAAAAAAAAAACAAAAAAATATCTAAAATATTTGAGTTTTCTGTTTTTGTCCATATTTCCCAACAAAATAACGAAAAGAAAACAAAAAACTATCTGAAATATTTGAGTTTTCTGTTTTTGTCCATATTTCTCAACAAAATAACGGAAAAAAAAACAAAAAAGTATCTGAAATATTTGAGTTTTCTGTTTTTGTCCATATTTCCCAACGAAATAACGAAATAACGAAAAAAAACAAAAAGATATCTGAAATATTTGAGTTTTTTTTTCTCCATATTTCTCAACAAAATAAGGAAAAAACTAACAAGAAAGTATCTGAAATATTTGAGTTTTCTGTTTTTGTCTATATTTCGCAACAAAATAACCAAAACATAACACAGAAGTATCTGAAATATTTGAGTTTTCTGTTTTTGCCCATATTTCCCAACAAAATAACGAAAAAAAAACAAAAAAATATCTGAAATATTTGAGTTTTCTGTTTTTGTCCATATTTCGCAACAAAATAACGAAAAAAACTAGCAAGAAAGTACCTGAAATATTTCGCAACAAAATAACCAAAAAATAACAAAGAAGTATCTGAAATATTTGAGTTTTCTGTTTTTGTCCATATTTCCCAACGAAATAACGAAAAAAAACAAAAAATATCTGAAATATTTGAGTTTTCTGTTTTTGTCTATATTTCGCAACAAAACAACGAAAAAACAAGGAGAAAGTATCTGAACTATTTGAGTTTTCTGTTTTTGTCCATATTTCGCAACAAAATAACGAAAAAAAACAAGAAAGTATCTGAAATATTTGAGTTTTCTGTTTTTGTCCATATTTCGCAACAAAATAACGAAAAAAACTAGCAAGAAAGTACCTGAAATATTTCGCAACAAAATAACCAAAAAATAACAAAGAAGTATCTGAAATATTTGAGTTTTCTGTTTTTGTCCATATTTCCCAACGAAATAACGAAAAAAAACAAAAAATATCTGAAATATTTGAGTTTTCTGTTTTTGTCTATATTTCGCAACAAAATAACCAAAACATAACACAGAAGTATCTGAAATATTTGAGTTTTCTGTTTTTGCCCATATTTCCCAACAAAATAACGAAAAAAAAACAAAAAAATATCTGAAATATTTGAATTTTCTGTTTTTGTCCATATTTCGCAACAAAATAACGAAAAAAACTAGCAAGAAAGTACCTGAAATATTTCGCAACAAAATAACCAAAAAATAACAAAGAAGTATCTGAAATATTTTAGCTTTCCGTTTTTGTCCATATTTCCCAACGAAATAACGAAAAAAAACAAAAAAATATCTGAAATATTTTAGTTTTTTTCGCAACAAAATAACGAAAAGAAAACAAAAAACTATCTGAAATATTTGAGTTTTCTGTTTTTGTCCATATTTCGCAACAAAACAACGAAAAAACAACGAAATAGTATTGGAAATATTTTAGCTTTCTGTTTTTGTCCATATTTCGCAACAAAATAACGGAAAAAAAACAAAAAAGTATCTGAAATATTTGATTTTTCTGTTTTTGTCTATATTTCGCAACAAAATAACCAAAAAATAACAAAGATGTATCTGAAATACTTGAGTTTTCTGTTTTTGTCTATATTTCCCAACAAAATAACGAAAAGAAAACAAAAAACTATCTGAAATATTTGAATTTTCTGTTTTTGTCCATATTTCTCAACAAAATAAGGAAAAAAAATAACAAGAAAGTATCTGAAATATTTGATTTTTCTGTTTTTGTCTATATTTCGCAACAAAATAACCATAACATAACAAAGAAGTATCTGAAATATTTGAGTTTTCTGTTTTTGTCCATATTTCGCAACAAAACAACGAAATAGTATTGGAAATATTTTAGCTTTCTGTTTTTGTCCATATTTCGCAACAAAATAACGGAAAAAAAAACAAAAAAGTATCTGAAATATTTGATTTTTCTGCTTTTGTCTATATTTCGCAACAAAATAACCAAAAAATAACAAAGATGTATCTGAAATATTTGAGTTTTCTGTTTTTGTCTATATTTTCCAACAAAATAACGAAAAGAAAACAAAGAAGTATCTGAAATATTTGATTTTTCTGTTTTTGTCTATATTTCGCAACAAAATAACCAAAACATAACAAAGAAGTATCTGAAATATTTGAGTTTTCTGTTTTTGTCCATATTTCGCAACGAAATAACGAAAAAAAACAAAAAATTATCTGAAATATTTGATTTTTCTGCTTTTGTCTATATTTCGCAACAAAATAACCAAAAAATAACAAAGAAGTATCTGAAATATTTGAGTTTTCTGTTTTTGTCTATATTTCGCAACAAAACAACGAAAGAGTATCAGAAATATTTTAGCTTTCTGTTTTTGTCCATATTTCCCAACGAAATAACGAAAAAAAAACAAAAAAATATCTGAAATATTTGAGTTTTTTTTTTGTCGATATTTCTCAACAAAATAAGGAAAAAAAACTAACAAGAAAGTATCTGAAATATTTGAGTTTTCTGTTTTTGTCCATATTTCGCAACAAAATAACGAAAAAAAACAAGAAAGTATCTGAAATATTTGTGTTTTCTGTTTTTGTCTATATTTCGCAACAAAACAACGAAAGAGTATCTGAAATATTTTAGCTTTCTGTTTTTGTCCATATTTCCCAACGAAATAACGAAAAAACACAAAAAAATATCTGAAATATTTGAGTTTTTTTTGTCCTTATTTCACAACAAAATAAGGAAAAAAACTAACAAGAAAGTATCTGAACTATTTGAGTTTTCTGTTTTTGTCCATATTTCGCAACAAAATAACGAAAAAAAACAAGAAAGTATCTGAAATATTTGAGTTTTCTGTTTTTGTCTATATTTCGCAACAAAATAACGAAAAAAAACAAGAAAGTATCTGAAATATTTGAGTTTTCTGTTTTTGTCTACATTTCGCAACAAAATAACCAAAACATAACAAAGAAGTATCTGAAATATTTGAGTTTTCTGTTTTTGTCCATATTTCCCAACGAAATAACGAAAAAAAAAACAAAAAAATATCTGAAATATTTTAGTTTTTTTTTGTCCATATTTCTCAACAAAATAAGGAAAAAAACTAACAAGAAAGTATCTGCAATATTTGAGTTTTCTGTTTTTGTCTATATTTCGCAACAAAATAACCAAAACATAACAAAGAAGTATCTGAAATATTTGAGTTTTTTGTTTTTGTCCATATTTCCCAACGAAATAACGAAAAAAAACAAAAAAATATCTGAAATATTTGAGTTTTTTTTTTGTCGTTATTTCTCAACAAAATAAGGAAAAAAACTAACAAGAAAGTATCTGAACTATTTGAGTTTTCTGTTTTTGTCCATATTTCGCAACAAAATAACGAAAAAAAACAAAACAATATCTGAAATATTTGAGTCCATATTTTGCAATAAAATAACGAAAAAATAACAAGAAAGTATCTGAAATATTTGAGTTTTCTGTTTTTTTCCCTATTTCGCAACAAAACAAGGAAAAAAAAACAAAAAACTATCTGAAATATTTGAGTTTTTTGTTTTTGGCCATATTTCGCAATCAAATAACAAAACAAAAAGTATCTGAAATATTTGAGTTTTCGGGTTTTGGCCATAGTTCGAAACAAATACCGAAAAAAAAACAAAATAGTATCTGAAATATTTGAGTTGTCCATATTTCGCAATTTCTAGCTAACCCATAAATAATTGATTTTACCTTTTTGTTGTACGAAAAATTTATTGGAAAATAGTGTTAGTACAGGGTGTTATAGGTAAAGTTGCGGAAATAAATCGAAAATATAACAAACATTAGAAATTTTTGTTCAGAAAATCCAAATTGATATAAATACCAGTTATACTTTCAAATTTAAACTATTTAATTGGAATTCTTTTATAAAATAAGGTAAAATCCTCTTTAATCTGTCCCCCTGTATTTGTTTATTACTATTTCTAGAACATGATACGAATTATTAATAGTTTTTTTTTCATCCAATTTTTCTGGAAGGACATAAATTTAATATATATGGAAAACTTTAACTACAAATTCCGACACACTAGAAGGGTTCTTTAAGTTTCTGTGAAGGGTTGTCGTTTCCATCCAATAAAAATAGCACGATAATATATTATATACTAAATTTCGACTATATAAAACCATTAATATTTTTATAGAATAATACTAAAGTTTTTTTTGAAGTAGGAATGGGGATATAATATGATAACAATCTACAATTGTCCTCCTCCCCCAAAAAAAGCCAGCAGAAAAATACAATTATATCTATTTTTCTGGATTTTAAATTAAAAAACAAGACAATAGAATAGCATCATCATCACAATCAGTGAGAAATATAGATAAAAATTCTTTACAGAAGCCAAATGCCCAAATCTTTATTAGCTAAAAAAAACAAATTTGAGATAAATAAAAGGGAATCTAAAATGATATCATTTTGTTAATTTATATTTAAAAATATTTAAAATGAATGAAGAAAATTAAATATGGTCCCATATGGTATTAAAAAAAACTTAGATATTTAATGTTCCTAAAGGCAAAATTGATTTTATATTGAAAACTTATTTCAATATCAGAAAAAAGGAAATTCTAATTCGTTTTTATTGCATATTTTGTAACATTCTTATGTTTACCAAGATTATTTGGAGCGAATGACCAAAAGTCTCATAAATATATATCTGTATTAGATGGAGAATACGCGTTCTAAATTCAAACGAAATAAAATTAATAAATTGGAGACAGTATGGCAATATCTCCTAACAATTTGGGTGAATTTAAAATTGTTATTTAAAGAAAAATTTGCTGGAAATCGATCAAGAATAGTGAACAAAAACTAAATAATAGTGAATTAATGTAGATATGGACACATTTTAACTATAATTTTATTCATTTTTTCAGAATTTTCAAGTTATATTCAGTCGTTAGTGGACATGATCACAGTACTGTAAAACGAACTGAAATCAGTACGGTTGTCTCAGACAAAATATCACAAAAGGATATGGTATACCAGTTATAATATAATTTTTGAAAATGGTTCTCTTTTGGGAGAAGATTTTTATTTAATGAACATTTTCGTTCACATGACATGGTTGTAAATTAAGCAAATAATTAGTTTAATGTGTCGAAACATATTTTTCTTAAATCTGCATCCTCTATATAGTTCATTCCTGCTTCGTTTAGATAGGTAAGTTATTTTCCAAGAAATTATAGTGCAAGCACAAATCATTTTCAGTAATTATCTTTTTTTTTAAACACAAACTACCATAAAATTAATCAAACCACGAATAATATTTAAAAACCAGCAAATTGAAATAAGATACAAGATAAATTATTGACCGAACAACATAAATTTGAAAAAAAACTGTAATTATAAAAGCTGATATAAAATTTAAGACTTTTATATAAAAATATCTGAAATATTTGAGTTTTTTTTTGTTCATATTTCGCAATAATATAACGGAAAAAAAACGAAAAAGTATCTGAAATATTTTAGCTTTCTGTTTTTGTCCATATTTCGCAACAAAATAACGGAAAACGAAACAACAAAGTTTCTGAAATATTTGGTTTTTCTGTTTTTGTCCATATTTCCTAACAAAATAACGAAAAAAAACAGAATAATATCTAAAATATTTGAGTTTTTTTTGTCCATATTTCGCAATAATATAACGGAAAAAAAACAAAAAAGTATCTGAAATATTTTAGCTTTCTGTTTTTGTCCATATTTCGCAACAAAATAACCAAAAAGTAACAAAGAAGTATCTGAAATATTTGAGTTTTCTGTTTTTGTCCATATTTCCTAACAAAATAACGAAAAAAAACAGAAAAATATCTAAAATATTTGAGTTTTTTTTTGTCCATATTTCGCAATAATATAACGGAAAAAAACAAAAAAGTATCTGAAATATTTTACCTTTCTGTTTTTGTCCATATTTCGCAACAAAATAACGGGAAAAAAACTTTTTTTTTTTTTATTTGAGTTTTCTGTTTTTGTCCATATTTCCCAACAAAATAACAGAAAACGAAACAAAAAAGTATCTGAGATATTTGATTTTTCTGTTTTTGTCCATATTTCCTAACAAAATAACGAAAAAAAACAAAAAAATATCTAAAATATTTGAGTTTTCTTTTTTGTCCAAATTTCGCAACAAAATAACAAGAAAGTATCTGAAATATTTTAGTTTTCTGTTTTTGTCCATATTTCTCAACAAAATAACTAAAAAATAACAAAGAAGTATCTGAAATATTTGAATTTTTTTTTATCCATATTTCGCAATAATATAACCGAAAAAAAACTAAAAACTATCTGAAATATATGAGTTTTCTGTTTTAGTCCATATTTCGCAACAAAATAACGAAAAAATAACTAGAAAGTATCTGAAATATTTGAGTTTTTTGTTTTTGTCCATATTTCGCAACAAAACAACGAAAAAACAACGAAAGAGTATTGGAAATATTTTAGCTTTCTGTTTTTGTCCATATTTCGCAACAAAATAACGGAAAAAAACAAAAAAGTATCTGAAATATTTGAGTTTTCTGTTTTTGTCCATATTTCCCAACAAAATAACGAAAAAAAACAGAATAATATCTAAAATATTTGAGTTTTTTTTGTCCATATTTCGCAATAATATAACGGAAAAAAAACAAAAAAGTATCTGAAATATTTTAGCTTTCTGTTTTTGTCCATATTTCCCAACAAAATATCGTAAAAAAACAAAAAAATATCTGAAATATTTGAGTTTTATTTTGTCCATATTTCGCAATAATATAACGGAAAAAAACGAAAAAGTATCTGAAATAGTTTAGCTTTCTGTTTTTGTCCATATTTCGCAACAAAATAACGAAAAAAAACAGAAAAATATCTAAAATATTTGAGTTTTTTTTGTCCATATTTCGCAATAATATAACGGAAAAAAAACTAAAAAGTATCTGAAATATTTTAGCTTTCTGTTTTTGTCCATATTTCGCAACAAAATAACGGAAAAAAGCAAAAAAGTATCTGAAATATTTGATTTTTCTGCTGTTGTCTATATTTCGCAACAAAATAACCATAAAATAACAAAGAAGTATCTAAAATATATGAGTTTTCTGTTTTTGTCCATATTTCGCAACAAAATAACGAAAAGAAAACAAAAAACTATCTGAAATATTTGAGTTTTCTGTTTTTGTCCATATTTCGCAACAAAATAAGGAAAAAAACTAACAAGAAAGTATCTGAAATATTTGAGTTTTCTGTTTTTGTCCATATTTCGCAACAAAATAACGAAAAAAAACAAGAAAGTAACTGAAATATTTGAGTTTTCTGTTTTTGTCGATATTTCGCAACAAAACAACGAAAGAGTATCTGAAATATTTTAGCTTTCTGTTTTTGTCCATATTTCACAACAAAATAACGAAAAAGAACAAAAAATTATCTGAAATATTTGATTTTTTTTGTCCATATTTCGGAACAAATTAACGAAAAAATAACAAGAAAGTATCTGAAATATTTGAGTTTTTTGTTTTTGTCCATATTTCGCAACAACACAACGAAAAAACAACGAAAGAGTATTGGAAATATTTTAGTTTTAAAAAAGTATCTGAAATATAACAAAAAAGTATCTGAAATATTTGATTTTTCTGTTTTTGTCTATATTTTGCAACAAAATAACCAAAAAATAACAAAGAAGTATCTGAAATATTTGAGTTTTCTGTTTTTGTCCATATTTCGCAACAAAATAACCAAAAAATAACAAAGAAGTATCTGAAATATTTGAGTTTTCTTTTTTTGTCCATATTTCGCAACAAAACAACGAAAAAACAACGAAAGAGTATCCGAAATATTTTAGCTTTCTGTTTTTGTCCATATTTCGCAACAAAATAACGGAAAAAAAACAAAAAAGTATCTGAAATATTTGATTTTTATGCTTTTGTCTATATTTCGCAACAAAATAACCAAAAAATAACAAAGAAGTATCTGAAATATTTGAGCTTTCTGTTTTTGTCCATATTTCGCAATAATATAATGGAAAAAAAACTATAAACTATCTGAAATATATGAGTTTTCTGTTTTAGTCCATATTTCGCAACAAAATATCGAAAAGAAAACAATATACTATCTGAAATATTTGAGTTTTCTGTTTTTCTCCATATTTCGCAACAAAATAACGAAAAGAAAACAAAAAACTATCTGAAATATTTGAGTGTTCTGTTTTTGTCCATATTTCTCAACAAATTAACGAAAAAATAACAAGAAAGTATAAGAAATATTTGAGTATTCTGTTTTTGTCCATATTTCGCAACAAAACAACAAAAAAACAACGAAAGAGTATTGGAAATATTTTAGCTTTCTGTTTTTGTCCATATTTCGCAACAAAATAACGGAAAAAAAACAAAAAAGTATCTGAAATATTTGATTTTTCTGCTGTTGTCTATATTTCGCAACAAAATAACCAAAAAATAACAAAGAAGTATCTGAAATATTTGAGTTTTCTGTTTTTTCCATATTTCCCAACAAAATAACGAAAAAAAAACAAAAAAATATCTGAAATATTTGAGTTTTTTTTGTCCATATTTCGCAATAATATAACGGAAAAAAAACAAAAAAGTATCTGAAATATTTTAGCTTTCTGTTTTTGTACATATTTCGCAACAAAATAACGGCATAAGAAACAAAAAAGTATCTGAAATATTTGGTTTTTCTGTTTTTGTCCATATTTCCTAACAAAATAACGAAAAAAAACAATAAAATATATGAAATATTTGAGTTTTCTTTTTTGTCCATAGTTCGCAACAAAATAACAAAGAAGTATCTAAAATATATGAGTTTTCTGTTTTTGTCCATATTTCCCAACAAATAACGAAAAAAACAAAAAAATATCTGAAATATTTGAGTTTTTTTTTGTCCATATTTCGCAATAATATAATGGAAAAAAAATTAAAAACTATCTGAAATATATGAGTTTTCTGTTTTAGTCCATATTTCGCAACAATATAACGAAAAGAAAACAAAAAACTATCTGAAATATTTGAGTTTTCTGTTTTTGTCCATATTTCGCAACAAGATAAGGAAAAAAACTAACAAGAAAGTATCTGAAATATTTGAGTTTTCTGTTTTTGTCCATATTTCGCAACAAAATAACGAAAAAAAAACAAGAAAGTAACTGAAATATTTGAGTTTTCTGTTTTTGTTGATATTTCGCAACAAAACAACGAAAGAGTATCTGAAATATTTTAGCTTTCTGTTTTTGTCCATATTTCACAACAAAATAACGAAAAAGAACAAAAAATTATCTGAAATATTTGATTTTTTTTTGTCTATATTTCGCAATAATATAACGAAAAAAAAACAAAAAAAGTATCTGAAATCATTGAGTTTTTTGTTTTTGTACATATTTCGGAACAAATTAACGAAAAAATAACAAGAAAGTATCAGAAATATTTGAGTTTTTTGTTTTTGTCCATATTTCGCAACAACACAACGAAAAAACAACGAAAGAGTATTGGAAATATTTTAGCTTTCTGTTTTTGTCCATATTTCGCAACAAAATAACGGAAAAAAAAACAAAAAAGTATCTGAAATATTTGATTTTTCTGCTGTTGTCTATATTTCGCAACAAAATAACCAAAAAATAACGAAGAAGTATCTGAAATATTTGAGTTTTCTGTTTTTTCCATATTTCCCAACAAAATAACGAAAAAAAAACAAAAAAATATCTGAAATATTTGAGTTTTTTTTGTCCATATTTCGCAATAATATAACGGGAAAAAAACAAAAAAGTATCTGAAATATTTTAGCTTTCAAAATAACCAAAAAATATGTTTTTGTACATATTTCGCAACAAAATAACGGCAAAAGAAACAAAAAAGTATCTGAAATATTTGATTTTTCTCTTTTTGTCCATATTTCCTAACAAAATAACGAAAAAAACAATAAAATATATGAAATATTTGAGTTTTCTTTTTTGTCCATAGTTCGCAACAAAATAACAACAAAGTATCTGAAATATTTGCGTTTTCTGTTTTTGTCCATATTTCCCAACGAAATAACAAAAAAAAACAAAAAAAATATCTGAAATATTTGAGTTTTTTTGTCCATATTTCGCAATAATATAACGGAAAAAACTAAAAACTATCTGAAATATATGAGTTTTCTGTTTTAGTCCATATTTCGCAACAAAATAACGAAAAGAAAACAAAAAACTATCTGAAATATTTGAGTTTTCTGTTTTTGTCCATATTTCTCAACAAATTAACGAAAAAATAACAAGAAAGTATAAGAAATATTTGAGTATTCTGTTTTTGTCCATATTTCGCAACAAAACAACGAAAAAACAACGAAAGAGTATTGGAAATATTTTAGCTTTCTGTTTTTGTCCATATTTCGCAACAAAATAACGGAAAAATAACAAAGAAGTATCTGAAATATTTGAGCTTTCTGTTTTTGTCCATATTTCCCAACGAAATAACAAAAAAAAACAAAAAAATATCTGAAATATTTGAGATTTTTTGTCCATATTTCGCAATAATATAACGGAAAAAAACAAAAAAGTATCTGAAATATTTAAGAAGTATCTGAAATATTTGAGTTTTCTGTTTTAAAATAACGAAAAAAAACAAGAAAGTAACTGAAATATTTGAGTTTTCTGTTTTTGTCGATATTTCGCAACAAAACAACGAAAGAGTATCTGAAATATTTTAGCTTTCTGTTTTTGTCCATATTTCACAACAAAATAACGAAAAAGAACAAAAAAGTATCTGAAATATTTTATTTTTTTTTGTCCATATTTCGCAACAATATAACGAAAATAAAACAAAAAAGTATCTGAAATCATTGAGTTTTTTGTTTTTGTACATATTTCGGAATAAATTAACGAAAAAATAACAAGAAAGTATCTGAAATATTTGAGTTTTTTGTTTTTGTCCATATTTCGCAACAAAACAACGAAAAAACAACGAAAGAGTATTGGAAATATTTTAGCTTTCTGTTTTTGTCCATATTTCGCAACAAAATAACGGAAAAAAAACAAAAAAGTATCTGAAATATTTGATTTTTCTGTTTTTGTCTATATTTCGCAACAAAATAACCAAAAAATAACAAAGAAGTACCTGAAATATTTGAGTTTTCTGGTTTTGTCCATATTTCGCAACAAAATAACGGGAAAAAAACAAAAAAGGATCTGAAATATTGGATTTTTATGCTTTTGTCTATATTTCGCAACAAAATAACCAAAAAATAACAAAGAAGTATCTGAAATATTTGAGTTTTCTTTTTTTGTCCATATTTCGCAACAAAACAACGAAATAGTATTGGAAATATTTTAGCTTTCTGTCTTTGTCCATATTTCGCAACAAATTAACGAAAAAATAACAAGAAAGTATAAGAAATATTTGAGTATTCTGTTTTTGTCTATATTTCCCAACGAAATAACAAACAAAAAAAAAACAATATCTGCAATATTTGACTTTTTTGTACATATTTCGCAATAATATAACGGAAAAAAAAAAAAAGTATCTGAAATATTTAATTTTTCTGTTTTTGTCTATATTTCGCAACAAAATAACCAAAAAATAACAAAGAAGTATCTGAAATATTTGAGTTTTCTGTTTTTGTCCATATTTCCTAACAAAATAACGGGAAAAAAACAAAAAAGGATCTGAAATATTGGATTTTTATGCTTTTGTCTATATTTCGCAACAAAATAACCAAAAAATAACAAAGAAGTATCTGAAATATTTGAGTTTTCTTTTTTTGTCCATATTTCGCAACAAAACAACGAAAAAACAACGAACGAGTATCTGAAATATTTTAGCTTTCTGTTTTTGTCCATATTTCGCAACAAATTAACGAAAAAATAACAAGAAAGTATAAGAAATATTTGAGTATTCTGTTTTTGTCCTATATTTCGCAACAAAACAACGAAAAAACAACGAAAGAGTATTGGAAATATTTTAAATTTCTGTTTTTGTCCATATTTCACAACAAAATAACGGAAAAAAAAACAAAAAAGTATCTGAAATATTTGATTTTTATGCTTTTGTCTATATTTCGCAACAAAATAACCAAAAAATAAAAAAGAAGTATCTGAAATATTTGAGCTTTCTGTTTTTGTCTATATTTCGCAATAATATAATGGAAAAAAACTATAAACTATCTGAAATATATGAGTTTTCTGTTTTAGTCCATATTTCGCAACAAAATATCGAAAAGAAAACAATATACTATCTGAAATATTTGAGTTTTCTGTTTTTCTCCATATTTCGCAACAAAATAACGAAAAGAAAACAAAAAACTATCTGAAATATTTGAGTTTTCTGTTTTTGTCCATATTTCTCAACAAATTAACGAAAAAATAACAAGAAAGTATAAGAAATATTTGAGTATTCTGTTTTTGTCCATATTTCGCAACAAAACAACGAATAAACAACTAAAGAGTATTGGAAATATTTTAGCTTTCTATTTTTGTCCATATTTCGCAACAAAATAACGAAAAAAAACAAAAAAGTATCTGAAATATTTGATTTTTCTGCTGTTGTCTATATTTCGCAACAAAATAACCAAAAACTAACAAAGAAGTATCTGAAATATTTGAGTTTTCTGTTTTTTCCATATTTCCCAACAAAATAACGAAAAAAAAACAAAAAAATATCTGAAATATTTGAGTTTTTTTTGTCCATATTTCGCAATAATATAACGGAAAAAAAACAAAAAAGTATCTGAAATATTTAGCTTTCTGTTTTTGTACATATTTCGCAACAAAATAACGGCAAAAGAAACAAAAAAGTATCTGAAATATTTGATTTTTCTGTTTTTGTCTATATTTCGCAACAAAATAACCAAAAAATAACAAAGAAGTATCTGAAATATTTGAGTTTTCTGTTTTTGTCAATATTTCCCAACGAAATAACAAACAAAAAAAAAAACAATATCTGCAATATTTGAGTTTTTAGTCCATATTTCGCAATAATATAACGGAAAAAAAAAAAAAGTATCTGAAATATTTAATTTTTCTGTTTTTGTCTATATTTCGCAACAAAATATCCAAAAAATAACAAAGAAGTATCTGAAATATTTGAGTTTTCTTTTTTTGTCCATATTTCCCAACGAAATAACAAACAAAAAAAAAACAATATCTGCAATATTTGAGTTTTTTGTCCATATTTCGCAATAATATAACGGAAAAAAAAAAGTATCTGAAATATTTGTTTTTTCTGTTTTTGTCTATATTTCGCAACAAAATAACCAAAAAATAACAAAGAAGTATCTGAAATATTTGAGTTTTCTGTTTTTGTCCATATTTCCCAACGAAATAACAAACAAAAAAAAAACAATATCTGCAATATTTGAGTTTTTTGTCCATATTTCGCAATAATATAACGGAAAAAAAAAAGTATCTGAAATATTTGTTTTTTCTGTTTTTGTCTATATTTCGCAAAAAAATAACCAAAAAATAACAAAGAAGTATCTGAAATATTTGAGTTTTCTGTTTTTGTCAATATTTCCCAACGAAATAACAAACAAAAAAAAAAACAATATCTGCAATATTTGAGTTTTTAGTCCATATTTCGCAATAATATAACGGAAAAAAAAAAAAGTATCTGAAATATTTAATTTTTCTGTTTTTGTCTATATTTCGCAACAAAATATCCAAAAAATAACAAAGAAGTATCTGAAATATTTGAGTTTTCTGTTTTTGTCCATATTTCCTAACAAAATAACGGGAAAAACAAAAAAGGATCTGAAATATTGGATTTTTATGCTTTTGTCTATATTTCGCAACAAAATAACCAAAAAATAACAAAGAAGTATCTGAAATATTTGAGTTTTCTTTTTTTGTCCATATTTCGCAACAAAACAACGAAAAAACAACGAACGAGTATCTGAAATATTTTAGCTTTCTGTTTTTGTCCATATTTCGCAACAAATTAACGAAAAAATAACAAGAAAGTATAAGAAATATTTGAGTATTCTGTTTTTGTCTATATTTCGCAACAAAACAACGAAAAAACAACGAAAGAGTATTGGAAATATTTTAAATTTCTGTTTTTGTCCATATTTCGCAACAAAATAACGGAAAAAAAACAAAAAAGTATCTGAAATATTTGATTTTTATGCTTTTGTCTATATTTCGCAACAAAATAACCAAAAAATAAAAAAGAAGTATCTGAAATATTTGAGCTTTCTGTTTTTGTCCATATTTCGCAATAATATAATGGAAAAAAACTATAAACTATCTGAAATATATGAGTTTTCTGTTTTAGTCCATATTTCGCAACAAAATATCGAAAAGAAAACAATATACTATCTGAAATATTTGAGTTTTCTGTTTTTCTCCATATTTCGCAACAAAATAACGAAAAGAAAACAAAAAACTATCTGAAATATTTGAGTTTTCTGTTTTTGTCCATATTTCTCAACAAATTAACGAAAAAATAACAAGAAAGTATAAGAAATTTTTGAGTATTCTGTTTTTGTCCATATTTCGCAACAAAACAACGAATAAACAACTAAAGAGTATTGGAAATATTTTAGCTTTCTGTTTTTGTCCATATTTCGCAACAAAATAACGGAAAAAAACAAAAAAGTATCTGAAATATTTGATTTTTCTGCTGTTGTCTATATTTCGCAACAAAATAACCAAAAACTAACAAAGAAGTATCTGAAATATTTGAGTTTTCTGTTTTTTCCATATTTCCCAACAAAATAACGAAAAAAAACAAAAAATATCTGAAATATTTGAGTTTTTTTTGTCCATATTTCGCAATAATATAACGGAAAAAAAACAAAAAAGTATCTGAAATATTTTAGCTTTCTGTTTTTGTACATATTTCGCAACAAAATAACGGCAAAAGAAACAAAAAAGTATCTGAAATATTTGATTTTTCTGTTTTTGTCTATATTTCGCAACAAAATAACCAAAAAATAACAAAGAAGTATCTGAAATATTTGAGTTTTCTCTTTTTGTCCATATTTCCCAACGAAATAACGAAAAAAAACAAAAAAAGTATCTGATATATCTGAGTTTTTTTGTCCATATTTCGCAATAATATAACGGAAAAAACTAAAAACTATCTGAAATATATGAGTTTTTTGTTTTAGTCCATATTTCGCAACAAAATAACGAAAAGAAAACAAAAAACTATCTGAAATATTTGAGTTTTCTGTTTTTGTCCATATTTCTCAACAAAATAACAAAGAAGTATCTGAAATATTTGAGTTTTCTGTTTTTGTCCATATTTCGCAACAGAATAACAAAAAAAATTAAAAACTATCTGAAATATATGAGTTTTCTGTTTTAGTCCATATTTCGCAACGAAATAACGGAAAAAAAACAAAAAAGTATCTGAAATATTTGATTTTTCTGCTGTTGTCTATATTTCGCAACAAAATAACCAAAAAATAACAAAGAAGTATCTAAAATATATGAGTTTTTTGTTTTTGTCCATATTTCCCAACAAATAACGAAAAAAAACAAAAAAATATCTGAAATATTTGAGTTTTTTTTTGTCCATATTTCGCAATAATATAACGGAAAAAAAACTAAAAACTATCTGAAATATATGAGTTTTCTGTTTTAGTCCATATTTCACAACAAAATAACGAAAAAGAACAAAAAAGTATCTGAAATATTTGATTTTTTTTTGTCCATATTTCGCAATAATATAACGAAAAAAAAAACAAAAAAGTATCTGAAATCATTGACTTTTTTGTTTTTGTCCATATTTCGCAACATAACAACGAAAAAACAACGAAAGAGTATTGGAAATATTTTAGCTTTCTGTTTTTGTCCATATTTGGCAACAAAATAACGTAAAAAAAACAAAAAAGTATCTGAAATATTTGATTTTTCTGTTTTTGTCTATATTTCGCAACAAAATAACCAAAAAATAACAAAGAAGTATCTGAAATATTTGAGTTTTCTGTTTTTGTCCATATTTCCCAACGAGATAAAAACAAAAAAACAAAAAAATATCTGCAATATTTGAGTTTTTTGTCCATATTTCGCAATAATATAACGGAAAAAAACAAAAAAGTATCTGAAATATTTAATTTTTCTGTTTTTGTCTATATTTCGCAACAAAATAACCAAAAACTAACAAAGAAGTATCTGAAATATTTGAGTTTTCTGTTTTTTCCATATTTCCCAACAAAATAACGAAAAAAAACAAAAAATATCTGAAATATTTGAGTTTTTTTTGTCCATATTTCGCAATAATATAACGGAAAAAAAACAAAAAAGTATCTGAAATATTTTAGCTTTCTGTTTTTGTACATATTTCGCAACAAAATAACGGCAAAAGAAACAAAAAAGTATCTGAAATATTTGATTTTTCTGTTTTTGTCTATATTTCGCAACAAAATAACCAAAAAATAACAAAGAAGTATCTGAAATATTTGAGTTTTCTCTTTTTGTCCATATTTCCCAACGAAATAACGAAAAAAAACAAAAAAAGTATCTGATATATCTGAGTTTTTTTGTCCATATTTCGCAATAATATAACGGAAAAAACTAAAAACTATCTGAAATATATGAGTTTTTTGTTTTAGTCCATATTTCGCAACAAAATAACGAAAAGAAAACAAAAAACTATCTGAAATATTTGAGTTTTCTGTTTTTGTCCATATTTCTCAACAAAATAACAAAGAAGTATCTGAAATATTTGAGTTTTCTGTTTTTGTCCATATTTCGCAACAGAATAACAAAAAAAATTAAAAACTATCTGAAATATATGAGTTTTCTGTTTTAGTCCATATTTCGCAACAAAATAACGGAAAAAAAAACAAAAAAGTATCTGAAATATTTGATTTTTCTGCTGTTGTCTATATTTCGCAACAAAATAACCAAAAAATAACAAAGAAGTATCTAAAATATATGAGTTTTTTGTTTTTGTCCATATTTCCCAACAAATAACGAAAAAAAACAAAAAAATATCTGAAATATTTGAGTTTTTTTTTGTCCATATTTCGCAATAATATAACGGAAAAAAACTAAAAACTATCTGAAATATATGAGTTTTCTGTTTTAGTCCATATTTCACAACAAAATAACGAAAAAGAACAAAAAAGTATCTGAAATATTTGATTTTTTTTTGTCCATATTTCGCAATAATATAACGAAAAAAAAAACAAAAAAGTATCTGAAATCATTGACTTTTTTGTTTTTGTCCATATTTCGCAACATAACAACGAAAAAACAACGAAAGAGTATTGGAAATATTTTAGCTTTCTGTTTTTGTCCATATTTGGCAACAAAATAACGTAAAAAAAACAAAAAAGTATCTGAAATATTTGATTTTTCTGTTTTTGTCTATATTTCGCAACAAAATAACCAAAAAATAACAAAGAAGTATCTGAAATATTTGAGTTTTCTGTTTTTGTCCATATTTCCCAACGAGATAAAAACAAAAAAACAAAAAAATATCTGCAATATTTGAGTTTTTTGTCCATATTTCGCAATAATATAACGGAAAAAAACAAAAAAGTATCTGAAATATTTAATTTTTCTGTTTTTGTCTATATTTCGCAACAAAATAACCAAAAAATAACAAAGAAGTATCTGAAATATTTGAGTTTTCTGTTTTTGTCCATATTTCCTAACAAAATAACGAAAAAAAAACAAAAAAATATCTAAAATATTTGAGTTTTCTTTTTTGTCCATATTTCGCAACAAAATAACAAGAAAGTATCTGAAATATTTGAGTTTTCTGTTTTGTCCATATTTCCCAACGAAATAACGAAAATAAACAAAAAAATATCTGAAATATTTGAGTTTTTTTTTGTCCATATTTCGCAATAATATAACGGAAAAAAAACAAAAAAGTATCTGAAATATTTAAGCTTTCTGTTTTTGTCCACATTTCGCAACAAAATAACGAAAAAATAACAAGAAAGTAAATGAAATATTTGAGTTTTCTGTTTTTGTCCATATTTCGCAACAAAATAACGGAAAAAAAACAAAAAAGCATCTGAAATATTGGATTTTTCTGTTTTTGTCTATATTTCGCAACAAAATAACCAAAAAATAACAAAGAAGTATCTGAAATATTTGAGTTTTCTGTTTTTGTCCATATTTCCTAACAAAATAACGAAAAAAAACAAAAAAATATCTGAAATATTTGAGTTTTCTTTTTTGTCCATATTTCGCAACAAAATAACAAGAAAGTATCTGAAATATTTGAGTTTTCTGTTTTTGTCCATATTTCGCAACAAAATAACGAAAAAACAACGAAAGAGTATCTGAAATATTTTAGCTTTCTGTTTTTGTCCATATTTCACAACAGAATAACGAAAAAAACAAAAAAGTATCTGAAATATTTTAGTTTTTTTTGTCCATATTTCCCAATAATATAATAAAAAAAAACCAAAAAGTATCTGAAATCATTGAGTTTTCTTGTTTTGTACATATTTCGCAACAAATTAACGAAAAAATAACAAGAAAGTATAAGAAATATTTGAGTATTCTGTTTTTGTCCATATTTCGCAACAAAACAACGAAAAAACAACGAAGAGTATTGGAAATATTTTAGCTTTCTGTTTTTGTCCATATTTCGCAACAAAATAACGGGAAAAAAAAACAAAAAAGTATCTGAAATATTTGATTTTTATGCTTTTGTCTATATTTCGCAACAAAATAACCAAAAAATAACAAAGAAGTATCTGAAATATTTGAGCTTTCTGTTTTTGTCCATATTTCGCAATAATATAATGGAACAAAAACTATAAACTATCTGAAATATATGAGTTTTCTGTTTTAGTCCATATTTCGCAACAAAATATCGAAAAGAAAACAAAATACTATCTGAAATATTTGAGTTTTCTGTTTTTGTCCATATTTCTCAACAAAATAAGGAAAAAAACTAACAAGAAAATATATTTCTCAACAAAATAACCAAAAAATAACAAAGAAGTATCTGAAATATTTGAGTTTTCTGTTTTTGTCCATATTTCTCAAACAAATAAGGAAAACAAACTAACAACAAAGTATATTTTTCAACAAATAACCAAAAAATAACAAAGAAGTATCTGAAATATTTGAGTTTTCTGTTTTTGTCCATATTTCCCAACAAATAACGAAAAAAACAAAAAAATATCTGAAATATTTTAGTTTTTTTTTGTCCATATTTCGCAATAATATAACGGAAAAAAAACTAAAAACTATCTGAAATATATGAGTTTTCTCTTTTAGTCCAAATTTCGCAACAAAATAACGAAAAGGAAACAAAAAACTATCTGAAATATTTGAGTTTTCTGTTTTTGTCCATATTTCTCAACAAAATAACGAAAAGAAAACAAAAAAATATCTGAAATATTCGAGTTTTTTTTGTCCATATTTCGCAATAATATAACGGAAAAAAGCTAAAAACTATCTGAAATATATGAGTTTTCTGTTTTAGTCCATATTTCGCAAAAAATTAACGAAAAGAAAACAAAAACTATCTGAAATATTTGAGTTTTCTGTTTTTGTCCATATTTCTCAACAAAATAAGGAAAAAAACTAACAAGAAAGAATCTGAAATATATGAGTTTTCTGTTTTAGTCCATATTTCGCAACAAAATAACGAAAAGAAAACAAAAAACTATCTGAAATATTTGAGTTTTCTGTTTTTGTCCATATTTCTCAACAAAATAAGGAAAAAAACTAACAAGAAAGTATCTGAAATATTTGAGTTTTCTGTTTTTGTCCATATTTCTCAACAAAATAAGGAAAAAAACTATCAAGAAAGTATCTGAAATATTTGAGTTTTCTGTTTTTGTCCATATTTCGCAACAAAATAACGAAAAGAAAACAAAAAAATATCTGAAATATTCGAGTTTTTTTTGTCCATATTTCGCAATAATATAACGGAAAAAAGCTAAAAACTATCTGAAATATATGAGTTTCCTGTTTTAGTCCATATTTCGCAAAAAATTAACGAAAAGAAAACAAAAAACTATCTGAAATATTTAAGTTTTCTGTTTTTGTCCATATTTCTCAACAAAATAAGGAAAAAAACTAACAAGAAAGTATCTGAAATATATGAGTTTTCTGTTTTAGTCCATATTTCGCAACAAAATAACGAAAAGAAAACAAAAAACTATCTGAAATATTTGAGTTTTCTGTTTTTGTCCATATTTCTCAACAAAATAAGGAAAAAAACTAACAAGAAAGTATCTGAAATATTTGAGTTTTCTGTTTTTGTCCATATTTCCCAACAAATAACGAAAAAAAACAAAAAAATATCTGAAATATTTGAGTTTTTTGTCCATATTTCGCAATAATATAACGGAAAAAAAACTAAAAACTATCTGAAATATATGAGTTTTCTGTTTTAGTCCATATTTCGCAACAAAATAACGAAAAGAAAACAAAAAACTATCTGAAATATTTGAGTTTTCTGTTTTTGTCCATATTTCTCAACAAAATAAGGAAAAAATCTAACAAGAAAGTATCTGAAATATATGAGTTTTCTGTTTTAGTCCATATTTCGCAACAAAATAACGAAAAGAAAACAAAAAACTATCTGAAATATTTGAGTTTTCTGTTTTTGTCCATATTTCTCAACAAAATAAGGAAAAAAACTAACAGGAAAGTATCTGAAATATTTGAGTTTTCTGTTTTTGTCCATATTTCCCAACAAATAACGAAAAAAAAACAAAAAAATATTTAAGTTTTCTTTTTTGTGCATTTTTGCAACAAAATAACAAGAAAGTATCTGAAATATTTGAATTTTCTGTTTTGTCCATATTTCCCAACGAAATAACGAAAAAAAACCAAAAAATATCTGAAATATTTGAGTTTTTTTTTTGACCATATTTCGCAACAAAATAACGGGAAAAAACAAAAAAGTATCTGAAATATTTGATTTTTCTGCTTTTGTCTACATTTCGCAACAAAATAACCAAAAAATAACAAAGAAGTATCTGAAATATTTGAGTTTTCTGTTTTTGTCCATATTTCCCAACAAATAACGAAAAAAAACAAAAAAATATCTGAAATATTTGAGTTTTTTGTCCATATTTCGCAATAATATAACGGAAAAAAAACTAAAAACTATCTGAAATATATGAGTTTTCTGTTTTAGTCCATATTTCGCAACAAAATAACGAAAAGAAAACAAAAAACTATCTGAAATATTTGAGTTTTCTGTTTTTGTCCATATTTCTCAACAAAATAAGGAAAAAATCTAACAAGAAAGTATCTGAAATATATGAGTTTTCTGTTTTAGTCCATATTTCGCAACAAAATAACGAAAAGAAAACAAAAAACTATCTGAAATATTTGAGTTTTCTGTTTTTGTCCATATTTCTCAACAAAATAAGGAAAAAAACTAACAGGAAAGTATCTGAAATATTTGAGTTTTCTGTTTTTGTCCATATTTCCCAACAAATAACGAGAAAAAACAAAAAAATATTTAAGTTTTCCTTTTTGTCCATTTTTGCAACAAAATAACAAGAAAGTATCTGAAATATTTGAATTTTCTGTTTTGTCCATATTTCCCAACGAAATAACGAAAAAAAAACAAAAAAATATCTGAAATATTTGAGTTTTTTTTGACCATATTTCGCAACAAAATAACGGGAAAAAAACAAAAAAGTATCTGAAATATTTGATTTTTCTGCTTTTGTCTACATTTCGCAACAAAATAACCAAAAAATAACAAAGAAGTATCTGAAATATTTGAGTTTTCTGTTTTTGTCCATATTTCCCAACTAAATAACGAAAAAAAACAAAAAAATATCTAAAATATTTGAGTTTTCTTTTTTGTCCATTTTTGCAACAAAATAACAAGAAAGTATCTGAAATATTTGAATTTTCTGTTTTGTCCATATTTCCCAACGAAATAACGAAAAAAAACAAAAAAATATCTGAAATATTTGAGTTTTTTTTTTGTCCATATTTCGCAATAATATAACGGAAAAAAACCAAAAAGTATCTGAAATATTTAAGCTTTCTATTTTTGTCCATATTTCGCAACAAAATAACGAAAAAATAACAAGAAAGTAAATGAAATATTTGAGTTTTCTGTTTTTGTCCATATTTCGCAACAAAATAACGGAAAAAAACAAAAAAGCATCTGAAATATTTGATTTTTGTGTTTTTGTCTATATTTCGCAACAAAATAACAAGAAAGTATCTGAAATATTTGAGTTTTCTGTTTTTGTCCATATTTCGCAACAAAATAACGAAAAAACAACGAAAGAGTATCTGAAATATTTTAGCTTTCTAAAATATTTCAGATACTCTTTTTTAGCTGAAATATTTTAGCTTTTTTTTTTGTCCATATTTTACAACAAAATAACGAAAAAAAAAACAATAAAGTATCTGAAATTTTTGAGTTTTCTTCTTTTGTCCATATTTCTCAACAAAATAACCAAAAAATAACAAAGAAGTATCTGAAATATTTGAGTTTTCTGTTTTTGTCCATATTTCCCAATAAAATAACGAAAAAAAACAAAAAAATATCTGAAATATTTGAGTTTTTTTTTGTCCATATTTTGCAACAAAATAACGGAAAAAGAAACAAAAAAGTATCTGAAATATTTGGTTTTTCTGTTTTTGTCCATATTTCCTAACAAAATAACGAAAAAAAACAAAAAAATATCTGAAATATTTGAATTTTATTTTTTGTCCATATTTCGCAACAAAATAACAAAAAGTATCTGAAATATTTGAGTTTTCCGTTTTTGTCCATATTTCGCAACAAAATAACGAAAAACAACGAAAGAGTATCTGAAATATTTTAGCTTTCTGTTTTTGTCCATATTTTACAGCAAAATAACGAGAAAAAAACAATAAAGTATCTGAAATATTTGAGTTTTCTGCTTTTGTCCATATTTCTCAACAAAATTAGAAAAAAAACAAACAAAAAGTATCTGAAATATTTTGGTTTTTTATTTTTGTACATATTTCGCAACAAAATAACGAAAAAATAACAAGAAAGTAAATGAAATATTTGAGTTTTCTGTTTTTGTCCATATTTCGCAACAAAATAACGGAAAAAAAACAAAAAAGTATCTGAAATATTTGATTTTTCTGTTTTTGTCCATATTTCGCAACAAAATAATGAAAATATTTGAGTTTTTTGTTTTTGTCCATATTTCGCAACAAAACAACGAAAAAACATTTGAGTTTTTTTGAAATATTTGAGTTTTTTGTTTTTGTCCATATTTCGCAACAAAACAACGAAAAAACAACGAAAGAGTATTGGAAATATTTTAGCTTTCTGTTTTTGTCCATATTTCGCAACAAAATGAAGGAAAAAAAAACAAAAAAGTATCTGAAATATTTGATTTTTCTGTTTTTGTCCATATTTCACAACAAAATAACGAAAAAAAAACAAGAAAGTATCTGAAATCATTGAGTTTTCTGTTTTTGTACATGTTTCGGAACAAATTAACGAAAAAATAACAAGAAAGTATCTGACATATTTGAGTTTTTTGTTTTTGTCCATATTTCGCAACAAAACAACGAAAAAACAACGAAAGAGTATTGGAAATATTTTATCTTTCTGTTTTTGTCCATATTTCGCAACAAAATGAAGGAAAAAAAAACAAAAAAGTATCTGAAATATTTGATTTTTCTGTTTTTGTCCATATTTCACAACAAAATAACGAAAAAAAAACAAGAAAGTATCTGAAATCATTGAGTTTTCTGTTTTTGTACATGTTTCGGAACAAATTAACGAAAAAATAACAAGAAATTATCTGAAATATTTGATTTTTCTGTTTTTGTCTATATTTCGCAACAAAATAACCAAAAAATAACAAAGAAGTATCTGAAATATTTGAGTTTTCTGTTTTTGTTCATATTTCCCAACGAAATAACAAAAAAACAAAAAAATATCTGCAATATTTGAGTTTTTTTTTTGCCCATATTTCGCAATAATATAACGGAAAAAAAACAAAAAAGTATCTGAAATATTTTAGCTTTCTGTTTTTGTCCATATTTCGCAACAAAATAACGGGAAAAAAACAAAAAAGTATCTGAAATATTTGATTTTTCTGCTTTTGTCTACATTTCGCAACAAAATAACCAAAAAATAACAAAGAGGTATCTGAAATATTTGAGTTTTCTGTTTTTGTCCATATTTCCCAACTAAATAACGAAAAAAAACAAAAAAATATCTGAAATATTTGAGTTTTTTTGTCCATATTTCGCAATAATATAACGGAAAAAAAGCTAAAAACTATCTGAAATATATGAGTTTTGTGTTTTAGTCCATATTTCGCAACAAAATAACGAAAAGAAAACAAAAAACTATCTGAAATATTTGAGTTTTCTGTTTTTGTCCATATTTCTCAACAAAATAAGGAAAAAATCTAACAAGAAAGTATCTGAAATATATGAGTTTTCTGTTTTAGTCCATATTTCTCAACAAAATAACGAAAAGAAAACAAAAAACTATCTGAAATATTTGAGTTTTCTGTTTTTGTCCATATTTCTCAACAAAATAGGGAAAAAACTAACAGGAAAGTATCTGAAATATTTGAGTTTTCTGTTATTGTCCATATTTCCCAACAAATAACGAAAAAAAACAAAAAAATATCTGAAATATTTAAGTTTTCTCTTTTTGTCCATATTTCTTAACAAAATAACGAAACAAAAATTCTCTGAAATATTTGAGATTTCTGTTTTTGTCCATATTTCGCAACAAAATATAGGAAAAATATCAAGAAAGTATCTGAAATATTTGAGTTTTTTGTTTTTGTCCATATTTCGCAACAAAACAACGAAAGAGTATTGGAAATATTTTACCTTTCGGATTTTATCCATATTTCGCAACAAAATAACGGAAAAAAAAGACAAAAAAGTATCTGAAATATTTGATTTTTCTTTTTTGTCTATATTTCGCAACAAAATAACCAAAAAATAACAAAGAAGTATTTGAAATATTTGAGTTTTCTGTTTTTGTCCATATTTCCCAACTAAATAACGAAAAAAAACAAAAAAATATCTGAAATATTTGAGTTTGTTTTTGTCCATATTTCGCAATAATATAACGGAAAAAAAAACGAAAAAGAATCTGAAATGTTTTAGCTTTCTGTTTTTGTCCATATTTCGCAACAAAATAACGGAAAAAGAAACAAAAAAGTTTCTGAAATATTTGATTTTTCTGTTTTTGTCTATATTTCGCTACAAAATAACCAAAAAATAACAAAGAAGTATCTGAAATATTTGAGTTTTCTGTTTTTGTCCATATTTCCTAACAAAATAACGAAAAGAAAACAAAAAACTATCTGAAATATTTGAGTTTTCTGTTTTTGTCCATATTTCTCAACAAAATAAGGAAAAAAACTAACAAGAAAGTATCTGAAATATTTGAGTTTTCTGTTTTTGTCCATATTTCCCAACAAATAACGAAAAAAAACAAAAAAATATCTGAAATATTTGAGTTTTTTGTCCATATTTCGCAATAATATAACGGAAAAAAAACTAAAAACTATCTGAAATATATGAGTTTTCTGTTTTAGTCCATATTTCGCAACAAAATAACGAAAAGAAAACAAAAAACTATCTGAAATATTTGAGTTTTCTGTTTTTGTCCATATTTCCCAACAAAATAAGGAAAAAATCTAACAAGAAAGTATCTGAAATATATGAGTTTTCTGTTTTAGTCCATGTTTCGCAACAAAATAACGAAAATAAAACAAAAAACTATCTGAAATATTTGAGTTTTCTGTTTTTGTCCATATTTCTCAACAAAATAAGGAAAAAAACTAACAGGAAAGTATCTGAAATATTTGAGTTTTCTGTTTTTGTCCATATTTCCCAACAAATAACGAAAAAAAACAAAAAAATATCTGAAATATTTAAGTTTTCTCTTTTTGTCCATATTTCTTAACAAAATAACGAAACAAAAATTCTCTGAAATATTTGAGATTTCTGTTTTTGTCCATATTTCGCAACAAAATATAGGAAAAATATCAAGAAAGTATCTGAAATATTTGAGTTTTTTTGTTTTTGTCCATATTTCGCAACAAAACAACGAAACAGTATTGGAAATATTTTACCTTTCAGATTTTATCCATATTTCGCAACAAAATAACGGAAAAAAAAGACAAAAAAGTATCTGAAATATTTGATTTTTCTTTTTTGTCTATATTTCGCAACAAAATAACCAAAAAATAACAAAGAAGTATTTGAAATATTTGAGTTTTCTGTTTTTGTCCATATTTCCCAACTAAAGAACGAAAAAAAACAAAAAAATATCTGAAATATTTGAGTTTGTTTTTGTCCATATTTCGCAATAATATAACGGAAAAAAAACGAAAAAGAATCTGAAATATTTTAGCTTTCTGTTTTTGTCCATATTTCGCAACAAAATAACGGAAAAAGAAACAAAAACGAAACAAAAATTCTCTGAAATATTTGAGATTTCTGTTTTTGTCCATATTTCGCAACAAAATATAGGAAAAATATCAAGAAAGTATCTGAAATATTTGAGTTTTTTGTTTTTGTCCATATTTCGCAACAAAACAACGAAAGAGTATTGGAAATATTTTACCTTTCGGATTTTATCCATATTTCGCAACAAAATAACGGAAAAAAAAGACAAAAAAGTATCTGAAATATTAGATTTTTCTTTTTTGTCTATATTTCGCAACAAAATAACCAAAAAATAACAAAGAAGTATCCGAAATATTTGAGTTTTCTGTTTTTGTCCATATTTCCTAACAAAATAACGAAAAAAAAAACAAAAAAATATCTAAAATATTTGAGTTTTATTTTTTATCCATATTTCGCAACAAAATAACAAGAAAGTATCTGAAATATTTGAGTTTTCTGTTTTTGTCCATATTTCCCAACTAAATAACGAAAAAAAACAAAAAAATATCTAAAATATTTGAGTTTTCTTTTTTGTCCATTTTTGCAACAAAATAACAAGAAAGTATCTGAAATATTTGAATTTTCTGTTTGTCCATATTTCCCAACGAAATAACGAAAAAAAACAAAAAAATATCTGAAATATTTGAGTTTTTTTTTTGACCATATTTCGCAACAAAATAACGGGAAAAAAACAAAAAAGTATCTGAAATATTTGATTTTTCTGTTTTTGTCTATATTTCGCAACAAAATAACCAAAAAATAACAAAGAAGTATCTGAAATATTTGAGTTTTCTGTTTTTGTTCATATTTCCCAACGAAATAACAAAAAAACAAAAAAATATCTGCAATATTTGAGTTTTTTTTGTCCATATTTCGCAATAATATAACGGAAAAAAAATAAAAAAGTATCTGAAATATTTGATTTTTCTGTTTTTGTCTATATTTCGCAACAAAATAACCAAAAAATAACAAAGAAGTATCTGAAATATTTGAGTTTTCTGTTTTTGTCCATATTTCCCAACGAAATAACGAAAAAAAACAAAAAAATATCTGCAATATTTGAGTTTTTTTTGTCCATATTTCGCAATAATATAACGGAAAAAAAATAAAAAAGTATCTGAAATATTTGATTTTTCTGTTTTTGTCTATATTTCGCAACAAAATAACCAAAAAATAACAAAGAAGTATCTGAAATATTTGAGTTTTCTGTTTTTGTTCATATTTCCCAACGAAATAACAAAAAAACAAAAAAATATCTGCAATATTTGAGTTTTTTTTGTCCATATTTCGCAATAATAGAACGGAAAAAAAATAAAAAAGTATCTGAAATATTTGATTTTTCTGTTTTTGTCTATATTTCGCAACAAAATAACCAAAAAATAACAAAGAAGTATCTGAAATATTTGAGTTTTCTGTTTTTGTCCATATTTCCCAACGAAATAACGAAAAAAAACAAAAAAATATCTGAAATATTTGAGTTTTTTTTTTGCCCATATTTCGCAATAATATAACGGAAAAAAAACAAAAAAGTATCTGAAATATTTTAGCTTTCTGTTTTTGTCCATATTTCGCAACAAAATAACGGGAAAAAAACAAAAAAGTATCTGAAATATTTGATTTTTCTGCTTTTGTCTACATTTCGCAACAAAATAACCAAAAAATAACAAAGAAGTATCTGAAATATTTGAGTTTTCTGTTTTTGTCCATATTTCCCAACTAAATAACGAAAAAAAACAAAAAAATATCTGAAATATTTGAGTTTTTTTGTCCATATTTCGCAATAATATAACGGAAAAAAAGCTAAAAACTATCTGAAATATATGAGTTTTCTGTTTTAGTCCATATTTCGCAACAAAATAACGAAAAGAAAACAAAAAACTATCTGAAATATTTGAGTTTTCTGTTTTTGTCCATATTTCTCAACAAAATAAGGAAAAAATCTAACAAGAAAGTATCTGAAATATATGAGTTTTCTGTTTTAGTCCATATTTCGCAACAAAATAACGAAAAGAAAACAAAAAACTATCTGAAATATTTGAGTTTTCTGTTTTTGTCCATATTTCTCAACAAAATAGGGAAAAAAACTAACACGAAAGTATCTGAAATATTTGAGTTTTCTGTTATTGTCCATATTTCCCAACAAATAACGAAAAAAAACAAAAAAAATATCTGAAATATTTAAGTTTTCTCTTTTTGTCCATATTTCTTAACAAAATAACGAAACAAAAATTCTCTGAAATATTTGAGATTTCTGTTTTTGTCCATATTTCGCAACAAAATATAGGAAAAATATCAAGAAAGTATCTGAAATATTTGAGTTTTTTGTTTTTGTCCATATTTCGCAACAAAACAACGAAAGAGTATTGGAAATATTTTACCTTTCGGATTTTATCCATATTTCGCAACAAAATAACGGAAAAAAAAGACAAAAAAGTATCTGAAATATTTGATTTTTCTTTTTTGTCTATATTTCGCAACAAAATAACCAAAAAATAACAAAGAAGTATTTGAAATATTTGAGTTTTCTGTTTTTGTCCATATTTCCCAACTAAATAACGAAAAAAAACAAAAAAATATCTGAAATATTTGAGTTTGTTTTTGTCCATATTTCGCAATAATATAACGGAAAAAAAACGAAAAAGAATCTGAAATGTTTTAGCTTCTGTTTTTGTCCATATTTCGCAACAAAATAACGGAAAAAGAAACAAAAAAGTTTCTCAAATATTTGATTTTTCTGTTTTTGTCTATATTTCGCTACAAAATAACCAAAAAATAACAAAGAAGTATCTGAAATATTTGAGTTTTCTGTTTTTGTCCATATTTCCTAACAAAATAACGAAAAGAAAACAAAAAACTATCTGAAATATTTGAGTTTTCTGTTTTTGTCCATATTTCTCAACAAAATAAGGAAAAAAACTAACAAGAAAGTATCTGAAATATTTGAGTTTTCTGTTTTTGTCCATATTTCCCAACAAATAACGAAAAAAAACAAAAAAATATCTGAAATATTTGAGTTTTTTGTCCATATTTCGCAATAATATAACGGAAAAAAAACAAAAAAGTATCTCAAATATTTGATTTTTCTTTTTTTGTCTATATTTCGCAACAAAATAACCAAAAAATAACAAAGAAGTATCTGAAATATTTGAGTTTTCTGTTTTTGTCCATATTTCCCAACTAAATAACGAAAAAAAACAAAAAAATAGCTGAAATATTTGAGTTTTTTTTTGTCCATATTTCGCAATAATATAACGGAAAAAAATGGAAAAGAATCTGAAATATTTTAGCTTTCTGTTTTTGTCCATATTTCGCAACAAAATAACGGAAAAAAAACAAAAAAGTATCTGAAATATTTGATTTTTCTGTTTTTGTCCATATTTCGCAACAAAATAATGAAAATATTTGAGTTTTTTGTTTTTGTCCATATTTCGCAACAAAACAACGAAAAAACATTTGAGTTTTTTTGAAATATTTGAGTTTTTTGTTTTTGTCCATATTTCGCAACAAAACAACGAAAAAACAACGAAAGAGTATTGGAAATATTTTAGCTTTCTGTTTTTGTCCATATTTCGCAACAAAATGAAGGAAAAAAAAACAAAAAAGTATCTGAAATATTTGATTTTTCTGTTTTTGTCCATATTTCACAACAAAATAACGAAAAAAAAAACAAGAAAGTATCTGAAATCATTGAGTTTTCTGTTTTTGTACATGTTTCGGTACAAATTAACGAAAAAATAACAAGAAAGTATCTGACATATTTTAGTTTTTTGTTTTTGTCCATATTTCGCAACAAAACAACGAAAAAACAACGAAAGAGTATTGGAAATATTTTATCTTTCTGTTTTTGTCCATATTTCGCAACAAAATGAAGGAAAAAAAAACAAAAAAGTATCTGAAATATTTGATTTTTCTGTTTTTGTCCATATTTCACAACAAAATAACGAAAAAAAAACAAGAAAGTATCTGAAATCATTGAGTTTTCTGTTTTTGTACATGTTTCGGAACAAATTAACGAAAAAATAACAAGAAATTATCTGAAATATTTGATTTTTCTGTTTTTGTCTATATTTCGCAACAAAATAACCAAAAAATAACAAAGAAGTATCTGAAATATTTGAGTTTTCTGTTTTTGTTCATATTTCCCAACGAAATAACAAAAAAACAAAAAAATATCTGCAATATTTGAGTTTTTTTTTTGCCCATATTTCGCAATAATATAACGGAAAAAAAACAAAAAAGTATCTGAAATATTTTAGCTTTCTGTTTTTGTCCATATTTCGCAACAAAATAACGGGAAAAAAAACAAAAAAGTATCTGAAATATTTGATTTTTCTGCTTTTGTCTACATTTCGCAACAAAATAACCAAAAAATAACAAAGAA
Organism: Empis livida; assembly: GCA_963932195.1. Taxonomy (NCBI): domain Eukaryota; kingdom Metazoa; phylum Arthropoda; class Insecta; order Diptera; family Empididae; genus Empis; species Empis livida. The sequence continues at coordinate 22,234,268 of OZ010646.1, forward strand.
GTATCTGAAATATTTGAGTTTTCTGTTTTTGTCCATATTTCCCAACTAAATAACGAAAAAAAACAAAAAAATATCTGAAATATTTGAGTTTTTTTGTCCATATTTCGCAATAATATAACGGAAAAAAAGCTAAAAACTATCTGAAATATATGAGTTTTCTGTTTGAGTCCATATTTCGCAACAAAATAACGAAAAGAAAACAAAAAACTATCTGAAATATTTGAGTTTTCTGTTTTTGTCCATATTTCTCAACAAAATAAGGAAAAAATCTAACAAGAAAGTATCTGAAATATATGAGTTTTCTGTTTTAGTCCATATTTCGCAACAAAATAACGAAAAGAAAACAAAAAACTATCTGAAATATTTGAGTTTTCTGTTTTTGTCCATATTTCTCAACAAAATAGGGAAAAAAACTAACAGGAAAGTATCTGAAATATTTGAGTTTTCTGTTATTGTCCATATTTCCCAACAAATAACGAAAAAAAAACAAAAAAATATCTGAAATATTTAAGTTTTCTCTTTTTGTCCATATTTCTTAACAAAATAACGAAACAAAAATTCTCTGAAATATTTGAGATTTCTGTTTTTGTCCATATTTCGCAACAAAATATAGGAAAAATATCAAGAAAGTATCTGAAATATTTGAGTTTTTTGTTTTTGTCCATATTTCGCAACAAAACAACGAAAGAGTATTGGAAATATTTTACCTTTCGGATTTTATCCATATTTCGCAACAAAATAACGGAAAAAAAAGACAAAAAAGTATCTGAAATATTTGATTTTTCTTTTTTGTCTATATTTCGCAACAAAATAACCAAAAAATAACAAAGAAGTATTTGAAATATTTGAGTTTTCTGTTTTTGTCCATATTTCCCAACTAAATAACGAAAAAAAACAAAAAAATATCTGAAATATTTGAGTTTGTTTTTGTCCATATTTCGCAATAATATAACGGAAAAAAAACGAAAAAGAATCTGATATGTTTTAGCATTTCAGATTCTGTTTTTGTCCATATTTCGCAACAAAATAACGGAAAAAGAAACAAAAAAGTTTCTGAAATATTTGATTTTTCTGTTTTTGTCTATATTTCGCTACAAAATAACCAAAAAATAACAAAGAAGTATCTGAAATATTTGAGTTTTCTGTTTTTGTCCATATTTCCTAACAAAATAACGAAAAGAAAACAAAAAAATATCTGAAATATTTGAGTTTTTTGTCCATATTTCGCAATAATATAACGGAAAAAAAACTAAAAACTATCTGAAATATATGAGTTTTCTGTTTTAGTCCATATTTCGCAACAAAATAACGAAAAGAAAACAAAAAACTATCTGAAATATTTGAGTTTTCTGTTTTTGTCCATATTTCCCAACAAAATAAGGAAAAAATCTAACAAGAAAGTATCTGAAATATATGAGTTTTCTGTTTTAGTCCATATTTCGCAACAAAATAACGAAAATAAAACAAAAAACTATCTGAAATATTTGAGTTTTCTGTTTTTGTCCATATTTCTCAACAAAATAAGGAAAAAAACTAACAGGAAAGTATCTGAAATATTTGAGTTTTCTGTTTTTGTCCATATTTCCCAACAAATAACGAAAAAAAAACAAAAAAATATCTGAAATATTTAAGTTTTCTCTTTTTGTCCATATTTCTTAACAAAATAACGAAACAAAAATTCTCTGAAATATTTGAGATTTCTGTTTTTGTCCATATTTCGCAACAAAATATAGGAAAAATATCAAGAAATTATCTGAAATATTTGAGTTTTTTGTTTTTGTCCATATTTCGCAACAAAACAACGAAACAGTATTGGAAATATTTTACCTTTCGGATTTTATCCATATTTCGCAACAAATTAACGGAAAAAAAAGACAAAAAAGTATCTGAAATATTTGATTTTTCTTTTTTGTCTATATTTCGCAACAAAATAACCAAAAAATAACAAAGAAGTATTTGAAATATTTGAGTTTTCTGTTTTTGTCCATATTTCCCAACTAAAGAACGAAAAAAAACAAAAAAATATCTGAAATATTTGAGTTTGTTTTTGTCCATATTTCGCAATAATATAACGGAAAAAAAACGAAAAAGAATCTGAAATATTTTAGCTTTCTGTTTTTGTCCATATTTCGCAACAAAATAACGGAAAAAGAAACAAAAACGAAACAAAAATTCTCTGAAATATTTGAGATTTCTGTTTTTGTCCATATTTCGCAACAAAATATAGGAAAAATATCAAGAAAGTATCTGAAATATTTGAGTTTTTTGTTTTGGTCCATATTTCGCAACAAAACAACGAAAGAGTATTGGAAATATTTTACCTTTCGGATTTTATCCATATTTCGCAACAAAATAACGGAAAAAAAAAGACAAAAAAGTATCTGAAATATTAGATTTTTCTTTTTTGTCTATATTTCGCAACAAAATAACCAAAAAATAACAAAGAAGTATCCGAAATATTTGAGTTTTCTGTTTTTGTCCATATTTCCTAACAAAATAACGAAAAAAAAACAAAAAAATATCTAAAATATTTGAGTTTTATTTTTTATCCATATTTCGCAACAAAATAACAAGAAAGTATCTGAAATATTTGAGTTTTCTGTTTTTGTCCATATTTCCCAACTAAATAACGAAAAAAAACAAAAAAATATCTAAAATATTTGAGTTTTCTTTTTTGTCCATTTTTGCAACAAAATAACAAGAAAGTATCTGAAATATTTGAATTTTCTGTTTTGTCCATATTTCCCAACGAAATAACGAAAAAAAACAAAAAAATATCTGAAATATTTGAGTTTTTTTTTTGACCATATTTCGCAACAAAATAACGGGAAAAAAAACAAAAAAGTATCTGAAATATTTGATTTTTCTGTTTTTGTCTATATTTCGCAACAAAATAACCAAAAAATAACAAAGAAGTATCTGAAATATTTGAGTTTTCTGTTTTTGTTCATATTTCCCAACGAAATAACAAAAAAACAAAAAAATATCTGAAATATTTGAGTTTTTTGTCCATATTTCGCAATAATATAACGGAAAAAAAACAAAAAAAGTATCTGAAATATTTGATTTTTCTGTTTTTGTCTATATTTCGCAACAAAATAACTAAAAAATAACAAAGAAGTATCTGAAATATTTGAGTTTTCTGTTTTTGTCCATATTTCCCAACGAAATAACGAAAAAAAAACAAAAAAATATCTGAACTATTTGAGTTTTTTTTGTCCATATTTCGCAATAATATAACGGAAAAAAAATAAAAAAGTATCTGAAATATTTGATTTTTCTGTTTTTGTCTATATTTCGCAACAAAATAACCAAAAAATAACAAAGAAGTATCTGAAATATTTGAGTTTTCTGTTTTTGTTCATATTTCCCAACGAAATAACAAAAAAACAAAAAAATATCTGCAATATTTGAGTTTTTTTTTGTCCATATTTCGCAATAATAGAACGGAAAAAAAATAAAAAAGTATCTGAAATATTTGATTTTTCTGTTTTTGTCTATATTTCGCAACAAAATAACCAAAAAATAACAAAGAAGTATCTGAAATATTTGAGTTTTCTGTTTTTGTCCATATTTCCCAACGAAATAACGAAAAAAAACAAAAAAATATCTGAAATATTTGAGTTTTTTTTTTGCCCATATTTCGCAATAATATAACGGAAAAAAAACAAAAAAGTATCTGAAATATTTTAGCTTTCTGTTTTTGTCCATATTTCGCAACAAAATAACGGGAAAAAAACAAAAAAGTATCTGAAATATTTGATTTTTCTGCTTTTGTCTACATTTCGCAACAAAATAACCAAAAAATAACAAAGAAGTATCTGAAATATTTGAGTTTTCTGTTTTTGTCCATATTTCCCAACTAAATAACGAAAAAAAACAAAAAAATATCTGAAATATTTGAGTTTTTTTGTCCATATTTCGCAATAATATAACGGAAAAAAAGCTAAAAACTATCTGAAATATATGAGTTTTCTGTTTTAGTCCATATATCGCAACAAAATAACGAAAAGAAAACAAAAAACTATCTGAAATATTTGAGTTTTCTGTTTTTGTCCATATTTCTCAACAAAATAAGGAAAAAATCTAACAAGAAAGTATCTGAAATATATGAGTTTTCTGTTTTAGTCCATATTTCGCAACAAAATAACGAAAAGAAAACAAAAAACTATCTGAAATATTTGAGTTTTCTGTTTTTGTCCATATTTCTCAACAAAATAGGGAAAAAAACTAACAGGAAAGTATCTGAAATATTTGAGTTTTCTGTTATTGTCCATATTTCCCAACAAATAACGAAAAAAAACAAAAAAAATATCTGAAATATTTAAGTTTTCTCTTTTTGTCCATATTTCTTAACAAAATAACGAAACAAAAATTCTCTGAAATATTTGAGATTTCTGTTTTTGTCCATATTTCGCAACAAAATATAGGAAAAATATCAAGAAAGTATCTGAAATATTTGAGTTTTTTGTTTTTGTCCATATTTCGCAACAAAACAACGAAAGAGTATTGGAAATATTTTACCTTTCGGATTTTATCCATATTTCGCAACAAAATAACGGAAAAAAAAGACAAAAAAGTATCTGAAATATTTGATTTTTCTTTTTTGTCTATATTTCGCAACAAAATAACCAAAAAATAACAAAGAAGTATTTGAAATATTTGGGTTTTCTGTTTTTGTCCATATTTCCCAACTAAATAACGAAAAAAAACAAAAAAATATCTGAAATATTTGAGTTTGTTTTTGTCCATGTTTCGCAATAATATAACGGAAAAAAAACGAAAAAGAATCTGAAATGTTTTAGCTTTCTGTTTTTGTCCATATTTCGCAACAAAATAACGGAAAAAGAAACAAAAAAGTTTCTGAAATATTTGATTTTTCTGTTTTTGTCTATATTTCGCTACAAAATAACCAAAAAATAACAAAGAAGTATCTGAAATATTTGAGTTTTCTGTTTTTGTCCATATTTCCTAACAAAATAACGAAAAGAAAACAAAAAACTATCTGAAATATTTGAGTTTTCTGTTTTTGTCCATATTTCTCAACAAAATAAGGAAAAAAACTAACAAAAAAATATCTGAAATATTTGAGTTTTCTGTTTTTGTCCATATTTCCCAACAAATAAGGAAAAAAACAAAAAAATATCTGAAATATTTGAGTTTTTTGTCCATATTTCGCAATAATATAACGGAAAAAAAACTAAAAACTATCTGAAATATATGAGTTTTCTGTTTTAGTCCATATTTCGCAACAAAATAACGAAAAGAAAACAAAAAACTATCTGAAATATTTGAGTTTTCTGTTTTTGTCCATATTTCCCAACAAAATAAGGAAAAAATCTAACAAGAAAGTATCTGAAATATATGAGTTTTCTGTTTTAGTCCATATTTCGCAACAAAATAACGAAAATAAAACAAAAACCTATCTGAAATATTTGAGTTTTTTGTTTTTGTCCATATTTCTCAACAAAATAAGGAAAAAAACTAACAGGAAAGTATCTGAAATATTTGAGTTTTCTGTTTTTGTCCATATTTCCCAACAAATAACGAAAAAAAACAAAAAAATATCTGAAATATTTAAGTTTTCTCTTTTTGTCCATATTTCTTAACAAAATAACGAAACAAAAATTCTCTGAAATATTTGAGATTTCTGTTTTTGTCCATATTTCGCAACAAAATATAGGAAAAATGTCAAGAAAGTATCTGAAATATTTGAGTTTTTTGTTTTTGTCCATATTTCGCAACAAAACAACGAAAGAGTATTGGAAATATTTTACCTTTCGGATTTTATCCATATTTCGCAACAAAATAACGGAAAAAAAAGACAAAAAAGTATCTGAAATATTTGATTTTTCTTTTTTGTCTATATTTCGCAACAAAATAACCAAAAAATAACAAAGAAGTATTTAAAATATTTGAGTTTTCTGTTTTTGTCCATATTTCCCAACTAAAGAACGAAAAAAAACAAAAAAATATCTGAAATATTTGAGTTTGTTTTTGTCCATATTTCGCAATAATATAACGGAAAAAAAACGAAAAAGAATCTGAAATATTTTAGCTTTCTGTTTTTGTCCATATTTCGCAACAAAATAACGGAAAAGGAAACAAAAACGAAACAAAAATTCTCTGAAATATTTGAGATTTCTGTTTTTGTCCATATTTCGCAACAAAATAAAGGAAAAATATCAAGAAAGTATCTGAAATATTTGAGTTTTTTGTTTTTGTCCATATTTCGCAACAAAACAACGAAAGAGTATTGGAAATTTTTACCTTTCGGATTTTATCCATATTTCGCAACAAAATAACGGAAAAAAAAGACAAAAAAGTATCTGAAATATTAGATTTTTCTTTTTTGTCTATATTTCGCAACAAAATAACCAAAAAATAACAAAGAAGTATCCGAAATATTTGAGTTTTCTGTTTTTGTCCATATTTCCTAACAAAATAACGAAAAAAAAAACAAAAAAATATCTAAAATATTTGAGTTTTATTTTTTATCCATATTTCGCAACAAAATAACAAGAAAGTATCTGAAATATTTGAGTTTTCTGTTTTTGTCCATATTTCCCAACTAAATAACGAAAAAAAACAAAAAAATATCTAAAATATTTGAGTTTTCTTTTTTGTCCATTTTTGCAACAAAATAACAAGAAAGTATCTGAAATATTTGAATTTTCTGTTTTGTCCATATTTCCCAACGAAATAACGAAAAAAAACAAAAAAATATCTGAAATATTTGAGTTTTTTTTTTGACCATATTTCGCAACAAAATAACGGGAAAAAAACAAAAAAGTATCTGAAATATTTGATTTTTCTGTTTTTGTCCATATTTCCCAACTAAATAACGAAAAAAAACAAAAAAATATCGAAAATATTTGAGTTTTCTTTTTTGTCCATTTTTGCAACAAAATAACAAGAAAGTATCTGAAATATTTGAATTTTCTGTTTTGTCCATATTTCCCAACGAAATAACGAAAAAAAACAAAAAAATATCTGAAATATTTGAGTTTTTTTTTTGTCCATATTTCGCAATAATATAACGGAAAAAAACCAAAAAGTATCTGAAATATTTAAACTTTCTATTTTTGTCCATATTTCGCAACAAAATAACGAAAAAATAACAAGAAAGTAAATGAAATATTTGAGTTTTCTGTTTTTGTCCATATTTCGCAACAAAATAACGGAAAAAAAACAAAAAAGCATCTGAAATATTTGATTTTTGTGTTTTTGTCTATATTTCGCAACAAAATAACAAGAAAGTATCTGAAATATTTGAGTTTTTTGTTTTTGTCCATATTTCGCAACAAAACAACGAAAGAGTATTGGAAATATTTTACCTTTCGGATTTTATCCATATTTCGCAACAAAATAACGGAAAAAAAAGACAAAAAAGTATCTGAAATATTTGATTTTTCTTTTTTGTCTATATTTCGCAACAAAATAACCAAAAAATAACAAAGCAGTATCTGAAATATTTGAGTTTTCTGTTTTTGTCCATATTTCCCAACTAAATAACGAAAAAAAACAAAAAAATATCGAAAATATTTGAGTTTTCTTTTTTGTCCATTTTTGCAACAAAATAACAAGAAAGTATCTGAAATATTTGAATTTTCTGTTTTGTCCATATTTCCCAACGAAATAACGAAAAAAAACAAAAAAATATCTGAAATATTTGAGTTTTTTTTTTGTCCATATTTCGCAATAATATAACGGAAAAAAACCAAAAAGTATCTGAAATATTTAAACTTTCTATTTTTGTCCATATTTCGCAACAAAATAACGGAAAAAGAAACAAAAAAGTTTCTGAAATATTTGATTTTTCTGTTTTTGTCTATATTTCGCTACAAAATAACCAAAAAATAACAAAGAAGTATCTGAAATATTTGAGTTTTCTGTTTTTGTCCATATTTCCTAACAAAATAACGAAAAGAAAACAAAAACTATCTGAAATATTTGAGTTTTCTGTTTTTGTCCATATTTCTCAACAAAATAACGAAAAAAACTAACAAGAAAGTATCTGATAATATTTGAGTTTTCTGTTTTTGTCCATATTTCCCAACAAATAACGAAAAAAAACAAAAAAATATCTGAAATATTGAGTTTTTTTGTCCATATTTCGCAATAATATAACGGAAAAAAAACTAAAACTATCTGAAATATATGAGTTTTCTGTTTTAGTCCATAATTCGCAACAAAATAACGAAAAGAAAACAAAAAACTATCTGAAATATTTGAGTTTTCTGTTTTTGTCCATATTTCCCAACAAAATAAGGAAAAATCTAACAAGAAAGTATCTGAAATATATGAGTTTTCTGTTTTAGTCCATATTTCGCAACAAAATAACGAAAATAAAACAAAAAACTATCTGAAATATTTGAGTTTTCTGTTTTTGTCCATATTTCTCAACAAAATAAGGAAAAAAACTAACAGGAAAGTATCTGAAATATTTGAGTTTTCTGTTTTTGTCCATATTTCCCAACAAATAACGAAAAAAAACAAAAAAAATATCTGAAATATTTAAGTTTTCTCTTTTTGTCCATATTTCTTACAAAATAACGAAACAAAAATTCTCTGAAATATTTGAGATTTCTGTTTTTGTCCATATTTCGCAACAAAATATAGGAAAAATATCAAGAAAGTATCTGAAATATTTGAGTTTTTTGTTTTTGTCCATATTTCGCACAAAACAACGAAAGAGTATTGGAAATATTTTACCTTTCGGATTTTATCCATATTTCGCAACAAAATAACGGAAAAAAAAGACAAAAAAGTATCTGAAATATTTGATTTTTCTTTTTTGTCTATATTTCGCACAAAATAACCAAAAAATAACAAAGAAGTATTTGAAATATTTGAGTTTTCTGTTTTTGTCCATATTTCCCAACTAAAGAACGAAAAAAAACAAAAAAATATCTGAAATATTTGAGTTTGTTTTTGTACATATTTCGCAATAATATAACGGAAAAAAAACGAAAAAGAATCTGAAATATTTTAGCTTTCTGTTTTTGTCCATATTTCGCAACAAAATAACGGAAAAAGAAACAAAAACGAAACAAAAATTCTCTGAAATATTTGAGATTTCTGTTTTTGTCCATATTTCGCAACAAAATATAGGAAAAATATCAAGAAAGTATCTGAAATATTTGAGTTTTTTGTTTTTGTCCATATTTCGCAACAAAACAACGAAAGAGTATTGGAAATATTTTACCTTTCGGATTTTATCCATATTTCGCAACAAATAACGGAAAAAAAGACAAAAAAGTATCTGAAATATTAGATTTTTCTTTTTTGTCTATATTTCGCACAAAATAACCAAAAAATAACAAAGAAGTATCCGAAATATTTGAGTTTTCTGTTTTTGTCCATATTTCCTAACAAAATAACGAAAAAGAAACAAAAAAATATCTAAAATATTTGAGTTTTATTTTTATCCATATTTCGCAACAAAATAACAAGAAAGTATCTGAAATATTTGAGTTTTCTGTTTTTGTCCATATTTCCCAACTAAATAACGAAAAAAATCAAAAAAATATCTAAAATATTTGAGTTTTCTTTTTTGTCCATTTTTGCAACAAAATAACAAGAAAGTATCTGAAATATTTGAATTTTCTGTTTTGTCCATATTTCCCAACGAAAAAAAACAAAAAAATATCTGAAATATTTGAGTTTTTTTTTTGACCATATTTCGCAACAAAATAACGGAAAAAAAACAAAAAAGTATCTGAAATATTTGATTTTTCTGTTTTTGTCCATATTTCCCAACTAAATAACGAAAAAAAACAAAAAAATATCGAAAATATTTGAGTTTTCTTTTTTGTCCATATTTCGCAATAATATAACGGAAAAAAACCAAAAAGTATCTGAAATATTTAAACTTTCTATTTTTGTCCATATTTCGCAACAAAATAACGAAAAAATAACAAGAAAGTAAATGAAATATTTGAGTTTTCTGTTTTTGTCCATATTTCGCAACAAAACAACGGAAAAAAAACAAAAAAGCATCTGAAATATTTGATTTTTGTGTTTTTGTCTATATTTCGCAACAAAATAACAAGAAAGCTATCTGAAATATTTGAGTTTTTTGTTTTTGTCCATATTTCGCAACAAAACAACGAAAGAGTATTGGGAATATTTTACCTTTCGGATTTTATCCATATTTCGCAACAAAATAACGGAAAAAAAAGACAAAAAAGTATCTGAAATATTTGATTTTTCTTTTTTGTCTATATTTCGCAACAAAATAACCAAAAAATAACAAAGAAGTATCTGAAATATTTGAGTTTTCTGTTTTTGTCCATATTTCCCAACTAAATAACGAAAAAAAACAAAAAAATATCGAAAATATTTGAGTTTTCTTTTTTGTCCATTTTTGCAACAAAATAACAAGAAAGTATCTGAAATATTTGAATTTTCTGTTTTGTCCATATTTCCCAACGAAATAACGAAAAAAAACAAAAAAATATCTGAAATATTTGAGTTTTTTTTTTGTCCATATTTCGCAATAATATAACGGAAAAAAACCAAAAAGTATCTGAAATATTTAAACTTTCTATTTTTGTCCATATTTCGCAACAAAATAACGAAAAAATAACAAGAAAGTAAATGAAATATTTGAGTTTTCTGTTTTTGTCCATATTTCACAACAAAATAACGGAAAAAAAAACAAAAAAGCATCTGAAATATTTGATTTTTGTGTTTTTGTCTATATTTCGCAACAAAATAACAAGAAAGTATCTGAGATATTTGAGTTTTCTGTTTTTGTCCATATTTCGCAACAAAATAACGAAAAAACAACGAAAGAGTATCTGAAATATTTTAGCTTTCTGTTTTTGTCCATATTTTACAACAAAATAACGAAAAAAAAAACAATATAGTATCTGAAATTTTTGAGTTTTCTTCTTTTGTCCATATTTCTCAACAAAATAACCAAAAAATAACAAAGAAGTATCTGAAATATTTGAGTTTTCTGTTTTTGTCCATATTTCCCAATAAAATAACGAAAAAAAACAAAAAAATATCTGAAATATTTTGAGTTTTTTTTTGTCCATATTTCGCAACAAAATAACGGAAAAAGAAACAAAAAAGTATCTGAAATATTTGGTTTTTCTGTTTTTGTCCATATTTCCTAACAAAATAACGAAAAAAAACAAAAAAAAATCTGAAATATTTGAATTTTATTTTTTGTCCATATTTCGCAACAAAATAACAAAAAGTATCTGAAATATCTGAGTTTTCCGTTTTTGTCCATATTTCGCAACAAAATAACGAAAAACAACGAAAGAGTATCTGAAATATTTTAGCTTTCTGTTTTTGTCCATATTTTACAGCAAAATAACGAAAAAAAAACAATAAAGTATCTGAAATATTTGAGTTTTCTGCTTTTGTCCATATTTCTCAACAAAATTAGAAAAAAAACAAACAAAAAGTATCTGAAATATTTTGGTTTTTTATTTTTGTACATATTTCGCAACAAAATAACGAAAAAATAACAAGAAAGTAAATGAAATATTTGAGTTTTCTGTTTTTGTCCATATTTCGCAACAAAATAACGGAAAAAAACAAAAAGTATCTGAAATATTTGATTTTTCTGTTTTTGTCCATATTTCGCAACAAAATAATGAAAATATTTGAGTTTTTGTTTTTGTCCATATTTCGCAACAAAACAACGATAAAACATTTGAGTTTTTTTGAAATATTGAGTTTTTTGTTTTTGTCCATATTTCGCAACAAACAACGAAAAAACAACGAAAGAGTATTGAAAATATTTTATCTTTCTGTTTTTGTCCATATTTCGCAACAAATAAAGGAAAAAAAAAAACAAAAAATTATCTGAAATCTTTGATTTTTCTGTTTTTGTCTATATTTCGCAACAAAATAACCAAAAAATAACAAAGAAGTATCTGAAATATTTGAGTTTTCGGTTTTTGTTCATATTTCCCAACGAAATAACAAAAAAACAAAAAATATCTGCAATATTTGAGTTTTTTTTGTCCATATTTCGCAATAATATAACGGAAAAAAAACAAAAAAGTATCTGAAATATTTGATTTTTCTTTTTTTGTCTATATTTCGCAACAAAATAACCAAAAATAACAAAGGAAGTATCTGAAATATTTGAGTTTTCTGTTTTTGTCCATATTTCCCAACTAAATAACGAAAAAAAACAAAAAATAGCTGAAATATTTGAGTTTTTTTTGTCCATATTTCGCAATAATATAACGGAAAAAAAATGGAAAAGAATCTGAAATATTTTAGCTTTCTGTTTTTGTCCATATTTCGCAACAAAATAACGGAAAAAAAACAAAAAAGTATCTGAAATATTTGATTTTTCTGTTTTTGTCCATATTTTGCAACAAAATAATGAAAATATTGAGTTTTTTGTTTTTGTCCATATTTCGCAACAAACAACGAAAAAACATTTGAGTTTTTTGAAATATTTGAGTTTTTTGTTTTTGTCCATATTTCGCAACAAAACAACGAAAAAACAACGAAACAGTATTGGAAATATTTTAGCTTTCTGTTTTTGTCCATATTTCGCAACAAAATGAAGGGAAAAAAAACAAAAAAGTATCTGAAATATTTGATTTTTCTGTTTTTGTCCATATTTCACAACAAAATAACGAAAAAAAAACAAGAAAGTATCTGAAATCATTGAGTTTTCTGTTTTTGTACATGTTTCGGAACAAATTAACGAAAAAATAACAAGAAAGTATCTGAAATATTTGAGTTTTCTGTTTTTGTTCATATTTCCCAACGAAATAACAAAAAAACAAAAAAAAATCTGCAATATTTGAGTTTTTTGTCCATATTTCGCAATAATATAACGGAAAAAAATATAAAAGTATCTGAAATATTTGATTTTTCTGTTTTTGTCTATATTCGCAACAAAATAACCAAAAAATAACAAAGAAGTATCTGAAATATTTGAGTTTTCTGTTTTTGTCCATATTTCCCAACTAAATAACGAAAAAAAAACAAAAAAATAGCTGAAATATTTGAGTTTTTTTTTGTCCATATTTCGCAATAATATAACGGAAAAAAATTGAAAAAGAATTTGAAATATTTTAGCTTTCTGTTTTTGTCCATATTTCGCAACAAAATACCGGAAAAAGAAACAAAAAAGTTTTTGAAATATTTGATTTTTCTGTTTTTGTCTATATTTCGCAACAAAATAACCAAAAAATAACAAAGAAGTATCTAAAATATTTGAGTTTTCTGTTTTTGTCCATATTTCCTAACAAAATAACGAAAAAAAACTAAAAAATATCTAAAATATTTGAGTTTTCTTTTTTGTCCATATTTAGCAACAAAATAACAAGAAAGTATCTGAAATATTTGAGTTTTCTGTTTTTGTCCATATTTCCCAACGAAATAACGAAAAAAAACAAAAAAATATCTGAAATATTTGAGTTTTGTTTTTGCCCATATTTCGCAATAATATAACGGAAAAAAAACAAAAAAGTATCTGAAATATTTTAGCTTTCTGTTTTTGTCCATATTTCGCAACAAAATAACGGGAAAAAACAAAAAAGTATCTGAAATATTTGATTTTTCTGCTTTTGTCTACATTTCGCAACAAAATAACCAAAAAATAACAAAGAAGTATCTGAAATATTTGAGTTTTCTGTTTTTGTCCATATTTCCCAACTAAATAACGAAAAAAAACAAAAAAATATCTAAAATATTTGAGTTTTCTTTTTTGTCCATTTTTGCAAGAAAATAACAAGAAAGTATCTGAAATATTTGAGTTTTCTGTTTTGTCCATATTTCCCAACGAAATAACGAAAAAAAACAAAAAAATATCTGAAATATTTGAGTTTTTTTTTGTCCATATTTCGCAACAAAATAACGGAAAAAGAAACAAAAAAGTATCTGAAATATTTGATTTTTCTGTTTTTGTCCATATTTCCCAATAAAATAACGAAAAAAACAAAAAATATCTGAAATATTTGAATTTTATTTTGTGTCCATATTTCGCAACAAAATAACGAAAAAATAACAAGAAAGTAAATGAAATATTTGAGTTTTCTGTTTTTGTCCATATTTCGCAACAAAATAACGGAAAAAAAAACAGAAAAGCATCTGAAATATTTGATTTTTCTATTTTTGTCTATATTCGCAACAAAATAACCAAAAAATAACAAAGAAGTATCTGAAATATTTGATTTTTCTATTTTTGTCCATATTTCCTAACAAAATAACGAAAAAAAAACAAAAAAATATCTGAAATATTTGAGTTTTCTTTTTTGTCCATATTTCGCAACAAAATAATAAGAAAGTATCTGAAATATTTGAGTTTTCTGTTTTTGTCCATATTTCGCAACAAAATAACGAAAAAACAACGAAATTATATCTGAAATATTTTAGCTTTCTGTTTTTGTCCATATTTTACAACAAAATAACGAAAAAAAAAGAATAAAGTATCTGAAATATTTGAGTTTTCTTCTTTTGTCCATATTTCTCAACAAAATAACCATAAAATAACAAAGAAGTATCTGAAATATTTGAGTTTTCTGTTTTTGTCCATATTTCCCAATAAAATAACGAAAAAAAACAAAAAAATATCTGAAATTTTTGAGTTTTTTTTTTGTCCATATTTCGCAACTAAATAACGGAAAAAGAAACAAAAAAGTATCTGAAATATTTGATTTTTCTGTTTTTTGTCCATATTTCCCAATAAAATAACGAAAAAAACATAAAAATATCTGAAATATTTGAATTTTATTTTTTGTCCATATTTCGCAACAAAATAACAAAAAGTATCTGAATATTTGAGTTTTTTTTGTGTCCATATTTCGCAATAATATAACGGAAAAAAAAACGAAAAAGAATCTGAAATATTTTAGCTTTCTGTTTTTGTCCATATTTTGCAACAAAATAACGGAAAAAAAACAAAAAAGTATCTGAAATATTTTAGCTTTCAGTTTTTGTCCATATTTCGCAACAAAATAACGGAAAAAGAAACAAAAAAGTATCTGAAATATTTGATTTTTCTGTTTTTGTCCATATTTCCTAACAAAAGAACGAAAAACAAGAAAAAAAATATCTGAAATATTTGAGTTTTCATTTTTGTCCATATTTCGCAACAAAATAACCAAAAAAATAACAAAGAAGTATCTGAAATATTTGAGTTTTCTGTTTTTGTCCATATTTCCTAACAAAATAACGAAAAAAAACAAAAAAATATCTGAAATATTTGAGTTTTCTTTTTTGTCCATTTTTCGCAACAAAATAACGAAAAAATAACAAGAAAGTAAATGAAATATTTGAGTTTTATGTTTTTGTCCATATTTCGCAACAAAATAACGAAAAAAAACAAAAAAGTATTTGAAATATTTGATTTTTCTGTTTTTGTCTATATTTCGCAACAAAATAACCAAAAAATAACAAAGAAGGATCTGAAATATTTTAACTTTCTGTTTTTGTCCATATTTCGCAACAAAATAACGAAAAAAAACAAAAAAATATCTGAAATATTTGATTTTTCTGTTTTTGTCTATATTTCGCAACAAAATAACCAAAAAATAACAAAGAAGTATCTAAAATATTTAAGGTTTCTGTTTTTGTCCATATTTCCTAACAAAATAACGAAAAAAAACAAAAAAATATCTGAAATATTTGAGTTTTCTTTTTTGTCCATATTTCGCAACAAACTAACAAGAAAGTATCAGAAATATTTCAGTTTTCTGTTTTTGTCCATATTTCGCTACAAAATAACGCAAAAACAACGAATGAGTATCTGAAATATTTTAGCTTTCTGTTTTTGTCCATATTTCACAACAGAATAACGAAAAAAAAACAATAAAGTATCTGAAATATTTGAGTTTCTGCTTTTGTCCATATTTCTCAACAAAATTAGGAAAAAAACAAACAAAAAATATCTGAAATATTTTAGTTTTCTGGTTTTTGTACATATTTCGCAACAAAATAACGAAAAAATAACAAGAAAGTATCTGAAATATTTGAGTTTTCTGTTTTTGTCCATATTTCGCAACAAAACAACGAAAAAAAAAGCAAAAACTATCTGAAAAATTTGAGTTTTTGTTTTTGTCCTTATTTAGCAACAAAATAACGGAAAAAGAAACAAAAAAGTATCTGAAATATTTGATTTTTCTGTTTTTGTCCATATTTCCTAACAAAAGAACGAAAAACAAGAAAAAAAATATCTGAAATATTTGAGTTTTCATTTTTGTCCATATTTCGCAACAAAATAACCAAAAAATAACAAAGAAGTATCTGAAATATTTGAGTTTTCTGTTTTTGTCCATATTTCCTAACAAAATAACGAAAAAAAAACAAAAAAGTATTTGAAATATTTGATTTTTCTGTTTTTGTCTATATTTCGCAACAAAATAACCAAAAAATAACAAAGAAGGATTAAATATTTTAACTTTCTGTTTTTGTCCATATTTCGCAACAAAATAACGAAAAAAAACAAAAAATATCTGAAATATTTGATTTTTCTGTTTTTGTCTATATTTCGCAACAAAATAACCAAAAAATAACAAAGAAGTATCTAAAATATTTAAGTTTTCTGTTTTTGTCCATATTTCCTAACAAAATAACGTTTTGTCCTAACAAAATAACGTTTTCTGTTTTTGTCCATATTTCCTAACAAAAAAAAAACAAAAAAATATCTGAAATATTTGAGTTTTCTTTTTTGTCCATATTTCGCAACAAACTAACAAGAAAGTATCAGAAATATTTCAGTTTTCTGTTTTGTCCATATTTCGCTACAAAATAACGCAAAAACAATGAATGAGTATCTGAAATATTTTAGCTTTCTGTTTTTGTCCATATTTCACAACAGAATAACGAAAAAAAAAACAATAAAGTATCTGAAATATTTTAGCTTTCTGTTTTTGTCCATATTTCACAACAGAATAACGAAAAAAAAAACAATAAAGTATCTGCAATATTTGAGTTTTCTGCTTTTGTCCATATTTCTCAACAAAATTAGGAAAAAAACAAACAAAAAGTATCTGAAATATTTTAGTTTTCTGTTTTTGTACATATTTCGCAACAAAATAACGAAAAAATAACAAGAAAGTATCTGAAATATTTGAGTTTTCTGTTTTTGTCCATATTTCGCAACAAAACAACGAAAAAAAAGCAATAAACTATCTGAAAAATTTGAGTTTTTTGTTTTTGTCCATATTTAGCGACAAAATAACAAAACAAAAAGTATCTGAAATATTTGAGTTTTCTGTTTTTCTCCATATTTCGCAACAAAATAATGAAAAAAAACCAAAAAAGTATCTAAAATATTTGAGCTTTCTTTCTTTGTCCACATTTCGGAACCAAATAAAGAAAAAAAAAACAAAAAAACTATCTGAAATATTTGAGTTTTCTGTTTTAGTCCATATTTCGCAACAAAATAACGAAAAAATAACAAGGAAGTATCTGCAATATTTGAGTTTTCTGGTTTTATCCATATTTCTCAACAAAATAACGGGAAAAAACAACAAATTCTCTGAAATATTTGAGTTTCCTGTTTTTCTCCATATTTCTCAACAAAATAAGGAAAAAAACAACCAAAAAAGTGTCTGAAATATTTTAGTTTTTTGTTTTTGTCCATATTTCGCAACACAATAACGAAAAAAAAAGTATATGAAATATTTGAGATTTCTGGTTTTGTCCATATTTCTCAACAAAATAAGGAAAAAAAAACAAAAAACTATCTGAATTATCTGAAATAACGGAAAAAAAAACAAAAAAGTATCTGAAATATTTGATTTTTCTGTTTTTGTCTATATTTCGCAACAAAATAACCAAAAAATAACAAAGAAGGATCTGAAATATTTTAGCTTTCTGTTTTTGTCCATATTTCGCAACAAAATAACGGAAAAAGAAACAAAGAAGTATCTGAAATATTTGATTTTTCTGTTTTTGTCTATATTTCGCAACAAAATAACCAAAAAATAACAAAGAAGTATCTAAAATATTTGAGTTTTCTGTTTTTGTCCATATTTCCTAACAAAATAACGAAAAAAAAACAAAAAAATATCTGAAATATTTGAGTTTTCTTTTTTGTCCATATTTCGCAACAAACTAACAAGAAAGTATCAGAAATATTTCAGTTTTCTGTTTTTGTCCATATTTCGCAACAAAATAACGCAAAAACAACGAATGAGTATCTGAAATATTTTAGCTTTCTGTTTTTGTCCATATTTCACAACAGAATAACGAAAAAAAAACAATAAAGTATCTGAAATATTTGAGTTTTCTGCTTTTGTCCATATTTCTCAACAAAATTAGGAAAAAAACAAACAAAAAGTATCTGAAATATTTTAGTTTTCTGTTTTTGTACATATTTCGCAACAAAATAACGAAAAAATAACAAGAAAGTATCTGAAATATTTGAGTTTTCTGTTTTTGTCCATATTTCTCAACAAAATAAGGAAAAAACAACCAAAAAAGTGTATGAAATATTTTAGTTTTCTGTTTTTGTCCATATTTCGCAACACAATAACGAAAAAAAAAGTATCTGAAATATTTGAGTTTTCTGGTTTTGTCCATATTTCTCAACAAAACAAGGAAAAAAAAACAAAAAACTATCTGAATTATCTGAAATAACGGAAAAAAAACAAAAAAGTATCTGAAATATTTGATTTTTCTGTTTTTGTCTATATTTCGCAACAAAATAACCAAAAAATAACAAGGAAGTACCTGAAATATTTGAGTTTTCTGGTTTTGTCCATACAAAATAACGGGAAAAAACAACAAATTCTCTGAAATATTTGAGTTTTCTGCTTTTGTACATATTTCGTAACAACATAACGAAAAAATGACAAAAAAGAATCTGAAATATTTGAGTTTTCTGTTTTTGGCCATATTTCCCAACAAAATGACGAAAACAAAAACAAAACAATATCTGAAATATTTGAGTTTTTTTTTTGTCCATATTTCGCAACAAAATAACGAAAAAAAAACAAAAAAGTATCTGAAATATTGGAGTTTTCTGATTTTGTCCATATTTCGCAACAAAATAACGAAAAAAAAACCAAAAAAGTATCTGAAATATTTGAGCTTTCTGTTTTTGTCCACATTTCGGAACCAAATAAAGAAAAAAAAACAAAAAACTATCTGAAATATTTGAGTTTTCTGTTTTTGTCCATATTTCGCAACAAAATAACGAAAAAATAACAAGGAAGTATCTGAAATATTTGAGTTTTCTGGTTTTGTCCATATTTCTCAACAAAATAAGGAAAAAAACAACCAAAAAAGTGTCTAAAATATTTTAGGTTTGTGTTTTTGTCCATATTTCGCAACAAAATAACGAAAAAAACGTATCTGAAATATTTGAGTTTTCTGGTTTTGTCCATATTTCTCAACAAAATAAGGAAAAAAACAAAAAACTATCTGAAATATTTTAGTTTTCTGTTTTTTTCCATATTTCGCAACAAAATAACGGGAAAAAAACAACAAATTCTCTGAAATATTTGAGTTTTCTGCTTTTGTACATATTTCGTAACAACATAACGAAAAAATGACAAAAAATATCTGAAATATTTGAGTTTCCTGTTTGTGTCCATATTGCTCAACAAAATAAGGAAAAAAACAACCAAAAAAGTGTCTGAAATATTTTAGTTTTCTGGTTTTATCCATAATTCTCAACAAAATAAGGAAAAAAAACAAAAAACTATCTGAAATAACGAAAAAGTAACAAGAAAGTATCTGAAATATTTGAGTTTTCTGGTTTTGTACATATTTCGCAACAAAATAACGGGAAAAAACAACAAATTCTCTGAAATATTTGAGTTTTCTGTTTTTGTACATATTTCGCTACAAATTAACGAAAAAAAAAACAAAAAAGTATTTGAAATATTTGAGTTTTCTGGTTTTGTCCATATTTCGCAACACAATAACGAAAAAAAAAGTATCTGAAATTTTTGAGTTTTCTGGTTTTATCCATAATTCTCAACAAAATAAGGAAAAAAAACAAAAAACTATCTGAAATAACGAAAAAGTAACAAGAAAGTATCTGAAATATTTGAGTTTTCTGGTTTTGTCCATATTTCGCAACACAATAACGGGAAAAAACAACAAATTCTCTGAAATATTTGAGTTTTCTGTTTTTGTACATATTTCGCTACAAATTAACGAAAAAAAAAACAAAAAAGTATTTGAAATATTTGAGTTTTCTGATTTTGTCCATATTTCGCAACAAAATAACGAAAAAAAAACCAAAAAAGTATCTGAAATATTTGAGCTTTCTGTTTTTGTCCACATTTCGGAACCAAATAAAGAAAAAAAAACAAAAAACTATCTGAAATATTTGAGTTTTCGGCCTTTGTCCTTATTTCTCAACGAAATAAGGAAAAAAAAAACCAAAAACTATCTAAAATATTTTAGTTTTCTGTTTTTGTCCATATTTCGCAACAAAATAACGAAAAAATAACAAGGAAGTATCTGAAATATTTGAGTTTTCTGTTTTTGTCTATATTTCGCAACAAAATAACGAAAAAAGTGTCTAAAATATTTTAGGTTTGTGTTTTTGTCCATATTTCGCAACACAATAACGAAAAAAACGTATCTGAAATATTTGAGTTTTCTGGTTTTGTCCATATTTCTCAACAAAATAAGGAAAAAAACAAAAAACTATCTGAAATATTTCAGTTTTCTGTTTTTTTCCATATTTCGCAACAAAATAACGAAAAAATAACAAGAAAGTATCTGAAATATTTGAGTTTTCTGGTTTTGTCCATATTTCGCAACAAAATAACGAAAACAAACCAAAAAAGTATCTGAAATATTTGAGCTTTCTGTTTTTGTCCACATTTCGGAACTAAATAAAGAAAAAAAAACAAAAAACTATCTGAAATATTTGAGTTTTCGGGCTTTATCCTTATTTCTCAACAAAATAAGGAAAAAAAAAACAAAAATCTATCTGAAATATTTTATTTTTCTGTTTTTGTCCATGTTTCGCAACAAAATAAAGAACAAATAACAAGTAAGTATCTGAAATATTTGAGTTTTCTGGTTTTGTCCAAATTTCTCAACAAAATAAGGAAAAAAACAACCAAAAAAGTGTCTAAAATATTTTAGGTTTGTGTTTTTGTCCATATTTCGCAACACAATAACGAAAAAAAACGTATCTGAAATATTGGAGTTTTCTGGTTTTATCCATATTTCTCAACAAAATAAGGAAAAAAAAAAAAACTTTCTGAAATATTTTAGCTTTCTGTTTTTTCCAAATTTTGCAACACAATAACGAAAAAAAAAGTATCTGAAATATTTGAGTTTTCTGGTTTTGTCCATATTTTTGAACAAAATAAGGAAAAAAAAACAAAAAACTATCTGAAATATTTTAGTTTTCTGTTTTTTTCCATATTTCGCAACAAAATAACGAAAAAATAACAAGGAAGTACCTGAAATATTTGAGTTTTCTGGTTTTGTCCATATTTCGCAACAAAATAACGGGAAAAAACAACAAATTCTCTGAAATATTTGAGTTTTCTGCTTTTGTACATATTTCGTAACAACATAACGAAAAAATGACAAAAAATATCTGAAATATTTTAGTTTTCTGTTTTTGTCCATATTTCGCAACACAATAACGAAAAAAAAAGTATCTGAAATTTTTGAGTTTTCTGGTTTTGTACATATATCGCAACAAAATAACGGGAAAAAACAACAAATTCTCTGAAATATTTGAGTTTTCTGTTTTTGTACATATTTCGCTACAAATTAACGAAAAAAAAAACAAAAAAGTATCTGAAATATTTGAGTTTTTTGGTTTTTTCCATATTTCGCAACAAAATAACGAACAAAAAACCAAAAAAGTATCTGAAATATATGAGCTTTCTGTTTTTGTCCACATTTCGGAACCAAATAAAGAAAAAAAAAACAAAAAACTATCTGAAATATTTGAGTTTTCGGGCTTTGTCCTTATTTCTCAACGAAATAAGGAAAAAAAAACCAAAAACTATCTGAAATATTTTAGTTTTCTGTTTTTGTCCATGTTTCGCAACAAAATAACGAAAAAATAACAAGGAAGTATCTGAAATATTTGAGTTTTCTGGTTTTGTCCATATTTCTCAACAAAATAAGGAAAAAAACAACCAAAAAAGTGTCTAAAATATTTTAGGTTTTTGTCCATATTTCGCAACACAATAACGAAAAAAACGTATCTGAAATATTGGAGTTTTCTGGTTTTGTCCATATTTCTCAACAAAATAAGGAAAAAAACAACCAAAAAAGTGTCTAAAATATTTTAGGTTTGTGTTTTTGTCCATATTTCGCAACAAAATAACGAAAAAAACGTATCTGAAATATTTGAGTTTTCTGGTTTTGTCCATATTTCTCAACAAAATAAGGAAAAAAACAAAAAACTATCTGAAATATTTTAGTTTTCTGTTTTTTTCCATATTTCGCAACAAAATAACGGGAAAAAACAACAAATTCTCTGAAATATTTGAGTTTTCTGCTTTTGTACATATTTCGTAACAACATAACGAAAAAATGACAAAAAATATCTGAAATATTTGAGTTTCCTGTTTGTGTCCATATTGCTCAACAAAATAAGGAAAAAAACAACCAAAAAAGTGTCTGAAATATTTTAGTTTTCTGGTTTTATCCATAATTCTCAACAAAATAAGGAAAAAAAACAAAAAACTATCTGAAATAACGAAAAAGTAACAAGAAAGTATCTGAAATATTTGAGTTTTCTGGTTTTGTACATATTTCGCAACAAAATAACGGGAAAAAACAACAAATTCTCTGAAATATTTGAGTTTTCTGTTTTTGTACATATTTCGCTACAAATTAACGAAAAAAAAAACAAAAAAGTATTTGAAATATTTGAGTTTTCTGATTTTGTCCATATTTCGCAACACAATAACGAAAAAAAAAGTATCTGAAATTTTTGAGTTTTCTGGTTTTATCCATAATTCTCAACAAAATAAGGAAAAAAACAAAAAACTATCTGAAATAACGAAAAAGTAACAAGAAAGTATCTGAAATATTTGAGTTTTCTGGTTTTGTCCATATTTCGCAACAAAATAACGGGAAAAACAACAAATTCTCTGAAATATTTGAGTTTTCTGTTTTTGTACATATTTCGCTACAAAATAACGAAAAAAAAAACAAAAAAGTATTTGAAATATTTGAGTTTTCTGATTTTGTCCATATTTCGCAACAAAATAACGAAAAAAAAACCAAAAAAGTATCTGAAATATTTGAGCTTTCTGTTTTTGTCCACATTTCGGAACCAAATAAAGAAAAAAAAACAAAAAACTATCTGAAATATTTGAGTTTTCGGCCTTTGTCCTTATTTCTCAACGAAATAAGGAAAAAAAAACCAAAAACTATCTAAAATATTTTAGTTTTCTGTTTTTGTCCATATTTCGCAACAAAATAACGAAAAAATAACAAGGAAGTATCTGAAATATTTGAGTTTTCTGGTTTTGTCCATATTTCTCAACAAAATAAGGAAAAAAACAACCAAAAAAGTGTCTAAAATATTTTAGGTTTGTGTTTTTGTCCATATTTCGCAACACAATAACGAAAAAAACGTATCTGAAATATTTGAGTTTTCTGGTTTTGTCCATATTTCTCAACAAAATAAGGAAAAAAACAAAAAACTATCTGAAATATTTCAGTTTTCTGTTTTTTTCCATATTTCGCAACAAAATAACGAAAAAATAACAAGAAAGTATCTGAAATATTTGAGTTTTCTGGTTTTGTCCATATTTCGCAACAAAATAACGAAAACAAACCAAAAAAGTATCTGAAATATTTGAGCTTTCTGTTTTTTGTCCACATTTCGGAACTAAATAAAGAAAAAAAAACAAAAAACTATCTGAAATATTTGAGTTTTCGGGCTTTGTCCTTATTTCTCAACAAAATAAGGAAAAAAAAAACCAAAATCTATCTGAAATATTTTAGTTTTCTGTTTTTGTCCATGTTTCGCAACAAAATAAAGAACAAATAACAAGGAAGTATCTGAAATATTTGAGTTTTCTGGTTTTGTCCAAATTTCTCAACAAAATAAGGAAAAAAACAACCAAAAAAGTGTCTAAAATATTTTAGGTTTGTGTTTTTGTCCATATTTCGCAACACAATAACGAAAAAAACGTATCTGAAATATTGGAGTTTTCTGGTTTTGTCCATATTTCTCAACAAAATAAGGAAAAAAAAAAAAACTTTCTGAAATATTTTAGCTTTCTGTTTTTTTCCAAATTTTGCAACACAATAACGAAAAAAAAAGTATCTGAAATATTTGAGTTTTCTGGTTTTGTCCATATTTTTGAACAAAATAAGGAAAAAAAAACAAAAAACTATCTGAAATATTTTAGTTTTCTGTTTTTTTCCATATTTCGCAACAAAATAACGAAAAAATAACAAGGAAGTACCTGAAATATTTGAGTTTTCTGGTTTTGTCCATATTTCGCAACAAAATAACGGGAAAAAACAACAAATTCTCTGAAATATTTGAGTTTTCTGCTTTTGTACATATTTCGTAACAACATAACGAAAAAATGACAAAAAATATCTGAAATATTTTAGTTTTCTGTTTTTGTCCATATTTCGCAACACAATAACGAAAAAAAAAGTATCTGAAATTTTTGAGTTTTCTGGTTTTGTACATATATCGCAACAAAATAACGGGAAAAAACAACAAATTCTCTGAAATATTTGAGTTTTCTGTTTTTGTACATATTTCGCTACAAATTAACGAAAAAAAAAACAAAAAAGTATCTGAAATATTTGAGTTTTTTGGTTTTTTCCATATTTCGCAACAAAATAACGAAAAAAAAACCAAAAAAGTATCTGAAATATATGAGCTTTCTGTTTTTGTCCACATTTCGGAACCAAATAAAGAAAAAAAAACAAAAAACTATCTGAAATATTTGAGTTTTCGGGCTTTGTCCTTATTTCTCAACGAAATAAGGAAAAAAAAACCAAAAACTATCTGAAATATTTTAGTTTTCTGTTTTTGTCCATGTTTCGCAACAAAATAACGAAAAAATAACAAGGAAGTATCTGAAATATTTGAGTTTTCTGGTTTTGTCCATATTTCTCAACAAAATAAGGAAAAAAACAACCAAAAAAGTGTCTAAAATATTTTAGGTTTTTGTCCATATTTCGCAACACAATAACGAAAAAAACGTATCTGAAATATTTGAGTTTTCTGGTTTTGTCCATATTTCTCAACAAAATAAGGAAAAAAACAAAAAACTATCTGAAATATTTCAGTTTTCTGTTTTTTTCCATATTTCGCAACAAAATAACGAAAAAAAAAACAAAAAAGTATCTGAAATATTTGAGTTTTCTGATTTTGTCCATATTTCGCAACAAAATAAAGGAAAAAAAACCAAAAAAGTATCTGAAATATTTGAGCTTTCTGTTTTTGTCCACATTTCGGAACCAAATAAAGAAAAAAAAACAAAAAACAATCTGAAATATTTGAGTTTTCTGGTTTTGTCCATTTTTCTCAACAAAATAAGGAAAAAAACAACCAAAAAAGTGTCTGAAATATTTTAGTTTTCTGTTTTTGTCCATATTTCGCAACAAAATAACGAAAAAATAACAAGGAAGTATCTGAAATATTTGAGTTTTCTGGTTTTATCCATATTTCTCAACAAAATAAGGAAAAAAACAACCAAAAAAGTATCTTAAATATTTTAGGTTTGTGTTTTTGTCCATATTTCGCAACAAAATAACGAAAAAAAAAACAAAAAAGTATCTGAAATATTTGAGTTTTCTGATTTTGTCCATATTTCGCAACAAAATAAAGGAAAAAAAACCAAAAAAGTATCTGAAATATTTGAGCTTTCTGTTTTTGTCCACATTTCGGAACCAAATAAAGAAAAAAAAACAAAAAACAATCTGAAATATTTGAGTTTTCTGGTTTTGTCCATTTTTCTCAACAAAATAAGGAAAAAACAACCAAAAACTATCTGAAATATTTTAGTTTTCTGTTTTTGTCCATGTTTCGCAACAAAATAACGAAAAAATAACAAGGAAGTATCTGAAATATTTGAGTTTTCTGGTTTTGTCCATATTTCTCAACAAAATAAGGAAAAAAACAACCAAAAAAGTGTCTAAAATATTTTAGGTTTTTGTCCATATTTCGCAACACAATAACGAAAAAAACGTATCTGAAATATTTGAGTTTTCTGGTTTTGTCCATATTTCTCAACAAAATAAGGAAAAAAACAAAAAACTATCTGAAATATTTCAGTTTTCTGTTTTTTTCCATATTTCGCAACAAAATAACGAAAAAAAAAACAAAAAAGTATCTGAAATATTTGAGTTTTCTGATTTTGTCCATATTTCGCAACAAAATAAAGGAAAAAAAACCAAAAAAGTATCTGAAATATTTGAGCTTTCTGTTTTTGTCCACATTTCGGAACCAAATAAAGAAAAAAAAACAAAAAACAATCTGAAATATTTGAGTTTTCTGGTTTTGTCCATTTTTCTCAACAAAATAAGGAAAAAAACAACCAAAAAAGTGTCTGAAATATTTTAGTTTTCTGTTTTTGTCCATATTTCGCAACAAAATAACGAAAAAATAACAAGGAAGTATCTGAAATATTTGAGTTTTCTGGTTTTGTCCATATTTCTCAACAAAATAAGGAAAAAAACAAAAAACTATCTGAAATATTTCAGTTTTCTGTTTTTTTCCATATTTCGCAACAAAATAACGAAAAAAAAAACAAAAAAGTATCTGAAATATTTGAGTTTTCTGTTTTTGTACATATTTCGCAACAACATAACGAAAAAATGACAAAAAAGTATCTGAAATATTTGAGTTTTCTGTTTTTGTCCATATTTCTCAACAAAATAAGGAAAAAAACAACCAAAAAAGTGTCTGAAATATTTTAGTTTTCTGTTTTTGTCCATATTTCGCAACACAATAACGAAAAAAAAATTATCTGAAATATTTGAGTTTTCTGGTTTTGTCCATATTTCTCAACAAAATAAGGAAAAAAAACAAAAAACTATCTGAAATATTTTAGTTTTCTTTTTTTTTCTATATTTCGCAACAAAATAACGAAAAAATAACAAGAAAGTATCTGAAATATTTGAGTTTTCTGGTTTTGTCCATATTTCGCCACAAAATAACGGGAAAAAACCACAAATTCTCTGAAATATTTGAGGTTTCTGTTTTTGTACATATTTCGCAACAAATTAGCGAAAAAATGAGAAAAAAGTATCTGAAATATTTGAGTTTTCTGTTTTTGTCCATATTTCGCAACAAAATAACGGAAAAAACGACGAAATATCTGAAATATTTGAGTTTTCATTTTTTGTCCATATTTCGCCATAAAATAACGAAAAAATAAGAAGAAAGTATATGAAATATTATAGGTTTCTGTTTTTGTCCATATTTCGTAACAAACTAACAAAAAAATAACAAGGAAGTATCTGAAATATTTGAGTTTTCTGGTTTTGTCCATATTTCGCAACAAAATAACGGGAAAAAATTACAAATCCTCTGAAATATTTGAGTTTTCTGTTTTTGTCCATATTTCGCAACAAAATAACGGAAAAAAAGGACAAAGTATCTGAAATATTTGAGTTTTCTGTTTTTGTCCATATTTCGCAACAAAATAACGAAAAAACAACAAAAGAGTATCTGAAATATTTTAGCTTTCTGTTTTTGTCCATATTTCACAACAAAATAACGAAAAAAACAATAAAGTAAAATATTTGAAATATTTGAGTTTTCTGCTTTTGTCCATATTTCTCAACAAAATTAGGAAAAAATCAAACAAAAAGTATCTGAAATATTTTAATTTTCTGTTTTTGTACTTATTTCGCAACAAAATAACGAAAAAATAACAAGAAAGTATCTGGTATATTTTAGTTTTCTGTTTTTGTCCATATTTCGCAACAAAATAACGAACAAATAACAAGGAAGTATCTGAAATATTTGAGTTTTCTGGTTTTGTCCATATTTCTCAACAAAATAAGGAAAAAAACAACCAAAAAAGTGTCTAAAATATTTTAGGTTTGTGTTTTTGTCCATATTTCGCAACACAATAACGAAAAAAGCGTATCTGAAATATTGGAGTTTTCTGGTTTTGTCCATATTTCTCAACAAAATAAGGAAAAAAAAAAAACTTTCTGAAATATTTTAGCTTTCTGTTTTTTTCCAAATTTTGCAACATAATAACGAAAAAAAAAGTATCTGAAATATTTGAGTTTTCTGGTTTTGTCCATATTTTTGAACAAAATAAGGAAAAAAAACAAAAAACTATCTGAAATATTTTAGTTTTCTGTTTTTTTCCATATTTCGCAACAAAATAACGAAAAAATAACAAGGAAGTACCTGAAATATTTGAGTTTTCTGGTTTTGTCCATATTTCGCAACAAAATAACGGGAAAAAAACAACAAATTCTCTGAAATATTTGAGTTTTCTGCTTTTGTACATATTTCGTAACAACATAACGAAAAAATGACAAAAAATATCTGAAATATTTGAGTTTTCTGTTTTTGTCCATATTGCTCAACAAAATAAGGAAAAAAACAACCAAAAAAGTGTCTGAAATATTTTAGTTTTCTGTTTTTGTCCATATTTTGCAACACAATAACGAAAAAAAAGTATCTGAAATTTTTGAGTTTTCTGGTTTTTGTACATATATCGCAACAAAATAACGGGAAAAAACAACAAATTCTCTGAAATATTTGAGTTTTCTGTTTTTGTACATATTTCGCTACAAATTAACGAAAAAAAAAACAAAAAAGTATCTGAAATATTTGAGTTTTCTGATTTTGTCCATATTTCGCAACAAAATAACGAAAAAAAAACCAAAAAAAGTATCTGAAATATTTGAGCTTTCTGTTTTTGTCCACATTTCGGAACCAAATAAAGAAAAAAAAAACAAAAAACTATCTGAAATATTTGAGTTTTCGGGCTTTGTCCTTATTTCTCAACAAAATAAGGAAAAAAAAAAACCAAAATCTATCTGAAATATTTTAGTTTTCTGTTTTTGTCCATGTTTCGCAACAAAATAACGAAAAAATAACAAGGAAGTATCTGAAATATTTGAGTTTTCTGGTTTTGTCCATATTTCTCAACAAAATAAGGAAAAAAACAACCAAAAAAGTGTCAAAAATATTTTAGGTTTGTGTTTTTGTCCATATTTCGCAAAACAAAAACGAAAAAAACGTATCTGAAATATTGGAGTTTTCTGGTTTTGTCCATATTTCTCAACAAAATAAGGAAAAAAACAAAAAACTATCTGAAATATTTCAGTTTTCTGTTTTTTTCCATATTTCGCAACAAAATAACGAAAAAATAACAAGAAAGTATCTGAAATATTTGAGTTTTCTGGTTTTGTCCATATTTCGCAACAAAATAACGAAAAAAAACCAAAAAAGTATCTGAAATATTTGAGCTTTCTGTTTTTGTCCACATTTCGGAACTAAATAAAGAAAAAAAAACAAAAAACTATCTGAAATATTTGAGTTTTCGGGCTTTGTCCTTATTTCTCAACAAAATAAGGAAAAAAAAAACCAAAATCTATCTGAAATATTTTAGTTTTCTGTTTTTGTCCATGTTTCGCAACAAAATAACGAAAAAATAACAAGGAAGTATCTGAAATATTTGAGTTTTCTGGTTTTGTCCATATTTCTCAACAAAATAAGGAAAAAAACAACCAAAAAAGTGTCAAAAATATTTTAGGTTTGTGTTTTTGTCCATATTTCGCAACACAAAAACGAAAAAAACGTATCTGAAATATTGGAGTTTTCTGGTTTTGTCCATATTTCTCAACAAAATAAGGAAAAAAACAAAAAACTTTCTGAAATATTTTAGTTTTCTGTTTTTTTCCATATTTCGCAACAAAATAACGAAAAAATAACAAGAAAGTATCTGAAATATTTGAGTTTTCTGGTTTTGTCCATATTTCGCAACAAAATAACGAAAAAAAACCAAAAAAGTATCTGAAATATTTGAGCTTTCTGTTTTTGTCCACATTTCGGAACCAAATAACGAAAAAAAAACAAAAACCTATCTGAAATATTTGAGTTTTCTGTTTTTGTCCATATTTCGCAACACAATAACGAAAAAAAAAGTATCTGAAATATTTGAGTTTTCTGGTTTTGTCCATTTTTCTCAACAAAATAAGGAAAAAAACAACCAGAAAAGTGTCTGAAATATTTTAGTTTTCTGTTTTTGTCCATATTTTGCAACACAATAACGAAAAAAAAGTATCTGAAATATTTGAGTTTTCTGGTTTTGTCCATATTTTTGAACAAAATAAGGAAAAAAAAACAAAAAACTATCTGAAATATTTGAGTTTTCTGTTTTTGTACATATTTCGCAACAACATAACGAAAAAATGACAAAAAAGTATCTGAAATATTTGAGTTTTCTGTTTTTGTCCATATTTCTCAACAAAATAAGGAAAAAAAACAACCAAAAAAGTGTCTGAAATATTTTAGTTTTCTGTTTTTGTCCATATTTCGCAACACAATAACGAAAAAAAAAGTATCTGAAATATTTGAGTTTTCTGGTTTTGTCCATATTTCTCAACAAAATAAGGAAAAAAAAACAAAAAACTATCTGAAATATTTTAGTTTTCTTTTTTTTTTATATTTCGCAACAAAATAACGAAAAAATAACAAGAAAGTATCTGAAATATTTGAGTTTTCTGGTTTTGTCCATATTTCGCCACAAAATAACGGGAAAAAACCACAAATTCTCTGAAATATTTGAGGTTTCTGTTTTTGTACATATTTCGCAACAAATTAGCGAAAAAATGAGAAAAAAGTATCTGAAATATTTGAGTTTTCTGTTTTTGTCCATATTTCGCAACA
Organism: Empis livida; assembly: GCA_963932195.1. NCBI lineage: Eukaryota > Metazoa > Arthropoda > Insecta > Diptera > Empididae > Empis > Empis livida. The sequence continues at coordinate 22,265,043 of OZ010646.1, forward strand.
AAATAACGGAAAAAATGACGAAATATCTGAAATATTTGAGTTTTCATTTTTTGTCCATATTTCGCCATAAAATAACGAAAAAATAAGAAGAAAGTATATGAAATATTATAGTTTTCTGTTTTTGTCCATATTTCGTAATAAACTAACAAAAAAATAACAAGGAAGTATCTGAAATATTTGAGTTTTCTGGTTTTGTCCATATTTCGCAACAAAATAACGGGAAAAAACTACAAATCCTCTGAAATATTTGAGTTTTCTGTTTTTGTTCATATTTCGCAACAAAATAACGGAAAAAAAGGACAAAGTATCTGAAATATTTGAGTTTTCTGTTTTTGTCCATATTTCGCAACAAAATAACGAAAAAACAACAAAAGCGTATCTGAAATATTTTAGCTTTCTGTTTTTGTCCATATTTCACAACAAAATAACGAAAAAACAATAAAGTAAAATATTTGAAATATTTGAGTTTTTTGCTTTTGTCCATATTTCTCAACAAAATTAGGAAAAAAACAAGCAAAAAGTATCTGAAATATTTTAATTTTCTATTTTTGTACTTATTTCGCAACAAAATAACGAAAAAATAACAAGAAAGTATCTGATATATTTTAGTTTTCTGTTTTTGTCCATATTTCGCAACAAAACAACGAAAAAAAAAACAAAAAACTATCTGAAAAATTTGAGTTTATTGTTTTTGTCCATATTTCGGAACCAAATAACGAAAAAAAAACCAAAAAAGTATCTGAAATATTTGAGTTTTCTGATTTTGTCCACATTTCGGAACCAAATAACGAAAAAAAAACAAAAACCTATCTGAAATATTTGAGTTTTCTGTTTTTGTCCATATTTCGCTACAAAATACCGAAACAAAAAACAAAAAAATATCTGAAATATTTGAGTTTTTTTTTGTCCATATTTAGCAACAAAATTACAAAACAAAAAGTATCTGAAATATTTTAGTTTTCTGTTTTTGTCCATATTTCGCAACAAAATAACGAAAAAAAAAACAAAAAAGTATCTGAAATATTTGAGTTTTCTGATTTTGTCCATATTTCGGAACCAAATAACGAAAAAAAAACCAAAAAAGTATCTGAAATATTTGAGTTTTCTGATTTTGTCCACATTTCGGAACCAAATAACGAAAAAAAAACAAAAACCTATCTGAAATATTTGAGTTTTCTGTTTTTGTCCATATTTCGCTACAAAATAACGAAAAAATAACAAGGAAGTATCTGAAATATTTGAGTTTTCAGGTTTTGTCCATATTTCTCAACAAAATAAGGAAAAAAAAACATAAAACTATCTGAAATATTTTAGTTTTCTGTTTTTTTTTCCATATTTCGCAACAAAATAATGGAAAAATGAGAAAACAGTACCTGAAATATTTGAGTTTTCTGTTTTTATCCATATTTCGCAACAAAAAAAGGGAAAAAAACGACGAAGTATCTGAAATATTTGAGTTTTTATTTTTTGTCCATATTTCGCTATAAAATAACGAACAAATAAGAAGAAAGTATCTGAAATATTGTAGTTTTCTGTTTTTGTCCATATTTCGTAACAAAGTAACGAAAAAATAACAAGGAAGTATCTGAAATATTTGAGTTTTCTGGTTTTGTAGATATTTCACAACAAAATAACGGGAAAAAACAACAAATTCTCTGAAATATTTGATTTTTCTGTTTTTGTCTATATTTCGCAACGAAATAACCGAAAAATAACAAACAAGTATCTGAAATATTTGAGTTTTCTGTTTTTGTCCGTATTTCCCAACGAAATAACGACCAAAAATTAAAAAGTATCTGAAATATTTGATTTTTCTGCTTTTGTCCATATTTCTCAACAAAATTAGGAAAAAAACCAACAAAAAGTATCTGAAATATTTTAGTTTTCTTTTTTTGTACATATTACGGAACAAAATAACGAAAAAATAACAAGAAAGTATCTGAAATATTTGAGTTTTCTGTTTTTGTCCATATTTCGCAACAAAACAACGCAAAAAAACAAAACACTATCTGAAAAATTTGAGTTTTTTGTTCTTGTCCATATTTAGCAACAAAATAACAAAACAAAACGTATCTGAAATATTTGAGTTTTCTGTTTTTGGCCATATTTCCCAAAAAAATAACGAAAAAAAAACAAAAAAGTATCTGAAATATTTGAGTTTTCTGATTTTGTCCATATTTCGCATCAAAATAACGAAAAAAAACCAAAAAAGTAATTGAAATATTTGAGCATTTCGGAATCAAATAACGAAAAAAAAAAAAAAGTATTTGAAATATATGAGTTTTCTGTTTTTGTCCATATTTGTCAACAAAATAAGGAAAAAAAACAAACAAAAAAGTATCTGAAATATTTTAGTTTTCTGTTTTTGTCCATATTTCGCAACAAAATAACGAAAAAAAAACAAAAAAGTATCTGAAATATTTGAGTTTTCTGCTTTTATCCATATTTGTCAACAAAATTAGGAAAAAAAACAAACAAAAAGTATCTGCAATATTTTAGTTTTCTGTTTTTGTACATATTACGCAACAAAATAACGAAAAAATAACAAGAAAATATCTGAAATATTTGAGTTTTCTGTTTTTGTCCATATTTCGCAACAAAACAACGCAAAAAACAAAACACTATCTGAAATATTTGATTTTTTTGTTTTTGTTCATATTTAGCAACAAAATAACAAAACAAAAAGTATGTGAAATATTTGAGTTTTCTGTTTTTGGCCATATTTCCAAACAAAATAACGAAAAAAAAAACAAAAAAGTATCTAAAATATTTGAGTTTTCTGATTTTGTCCATATTTCGCATCAAAATAACGAAAAAAAACCAACAAAGTATATGAAATATTTGAACTTTCTGTTTTTGTCCACATTTAGGAACCAAATAACGAAAAAAAAAACAAAAAAATATCTGAAATATTTGTTTTTTTTTTGTCCATATTTCGCAATAATATAACGAAAAAAAACAAAAAAGTATTTGAAATATATGAGTTTTCTGTTTTTGTCCATATTTGTCAACAAAATAAGGAAAAAAAACCAACAAAAAAGTATCTGAAATATTTTAGTTTTCTGTTTTTGTCTATATTTCGCATCAAAATAAGGAAAAAAACCCAAAAAAGGATCTGAAACAAAATAACGGAAAAAACAACAAATTCTCTAAAATATTTGAGTTTCCTGTTTTTGTCTATATTTCGCAACAAAATAACCAAAAAATAACAAAGAAGTATCTGAAATATTTGAGTTTTCTGTTTTTGTCCATATTTCCCAACGAAATAATGAAAAAAAATAAAAAAGTATCTGAAATATTTGACTTTTTTTGTCCATATTTCGCAATAATATAAAGGGAAAAAAACAAAAAAGTATCTGAAATATTTTAGCTTTCTGTTTTTGTCAATATTACGCAACAAAATAACGGAAAAAGAAACAAAAAAGTATCTGAAATATTTGATTTTTCTATATTTGTCTATATTTCGCAACAAAATAACTAAAAAATAACAAAGAAGTATCTGAAATATTTGAGTTTTCTGTTTTTGTCCATATTTCGCAACAAAACAACGCAAAAAAAAAAACATTATCTGAAAAATTTGAGTTTTTTGTTTTTGTCCATATTTAGCAACAAAATAACAAAACAAAAAGTATCTGAAATATTTGAGTTTTCTGTTTTTAGCCATATTTCCCAACAAAATAACGAAAAAAAAACAAAAAAGTATCTGAAATATTTGAGTTTTCTGATTTTGTCCATATTTCGCATCAAAATAACAAAAAAAAAAAAAAATATCTGAAATATTTGAGTTTTCTGATTTTGTCCATATGTCGCAACAAAATAACGGAAAAACAACAAATTCTCTAAAATATTTTAGTTTCCTGTTTTTGTCTATATTTCTCAACAAAATAAGGAAAAAAACAACCAAAAAAAGGTCTGAAATATTTTAGTTTTCTATTTTTGTACATATTTCGCAACACAATAACGAAAAAAAAAGTATCTGAAATATTTGAGTTTTCTGGTTTTGTCCATATTTCTCAACAAAATAAGCAAAAAAAACAAAAAACTATCTGAAATATTTTAGTTTTCTGTTTTTGTCCAGATTTCGCCACAAAATAACGAAAAAATAACAAGGAAGTATCTGAAATATTTGAGTTTTCTGGTTTTGTCCATATTTCGCAAGAAAATAACGCGAAAAAACAACAAATTCTCTGAAATATTTGAGTTTTCTGTTTTTGTCCATATTTCTCAATAAAATAAGGAAAAAAAACAAAAAACTATCTGAAATATTTTAGCTTTCTTTTTTTTTCCTTATTTCGCAACAAAATAACGAAAAAATAACAAGAAAGTATCTGAAATATTTGAGTTTTCTGGTTTTGTCCATATTTCGCAACAAAATAACGGGAAAAAACAACAAATTCTCTGAAATATTTGAGTTTTCTGTTTTTGTACATATTTCGCAACAAAATAACGAAAAAATGAGAAAAAAGTACCTGAAATATTTGAGTTTTCTGATTTTGTCCATATGTCGCAACAAAATAACGGAAAAACAACAAATTCTCTAAAATATTTGAGTTTCCTGTTTTTGTCTATATTTCTCAACAAAATAAGAAAAAAAACAACCAAAAAAAGGTCTGAAATATTTTAGTTTTCTGTTTTTGTCCATATTTCGCAACACAATAACGAAAAAAAAGTATCTGAAATATTTGATTTTTCTGGTTATGTCAATATTTCTCAACAAAATAAGGAAAAAAAAACAAAAAACTATCTGAAATATTTTAGCTTTCTTTTGTTTTCCTTATTTCGCAACAAAATAACGCAAAAATAACAAGAAAGTATCTGAAATATTTGAGTTTTCTGGTTTTGTCCATATTTCGCAACAAAATAACGAAAAAAAACAAGAAAGTATCTGAAATATTTCAGTTTTCTTGTTTTGTCCATATTTCGCAACAAAATAACGGGAAAAAACAACAAATTCTCTGAAATATTTGAGTTTTCTGTTTTTGTACATATTTCGCAACAAAATAACGGAAAAATAGGACAAAGTATCTGAAATATTTGAGTTTTCTGTTTTTGTCCATATTTCCTAACAAAATAACGAAAAAAAAAACAAAAAAATATCTGAAATATTTGAGTTTTCTTTTTTTCCATATTTCGCAACAAAATTAGGAAAAAAACAAACAAAAAGTATCTGAAATATTTTAGTTTTCTGTTTTTGTCCATATTTCGCAACAAAACAACGCAAAAAACACAAAACACTATCTGAAAAATTTGAGTTTTTTGTTCTTGTCCATATTTAGCAACAAAATAACAAAACAAAAAGTATCTGAAATATTTGAGTTTTCTGTTTTTGTACATATTTCGCAACAAAATAACGAAAAAATGAGAAAAAAGTACCTGAAATATTTGAGTTTTCTGATTTTGTCCATATGTCGCAACAAAATAACGGAAAAACAACAAATTATCCAAAATATTTGAGTTTCCTGTTTTTGTCTATATTTCTCAACAAAATAAGGAAAAAAACAACCAAAAAAAGGTCTGAAATATTTTAGTTTTCTGTTTTTGTCCATATTTCGCAACACAATAACGAAAAAAAAGTATCTGAAATATTTGATTTTTCTGGTTATGTCAATATTTCTCAACAAAATAAGGAAAAAAAAACAAAAAACTATCTGAAATATTTTAGCTTTCTTTTGTTTTCCTTATTTCGCAACAAAATAACGCAAAAATAACAAGAAAGTATCTGAAATATTTGAGTTTTCTGGTTTTGTCCATATTTCGCAACAAAATAACGAAAAAAAAACAAGAAAGTATCTGAAATATTTCAGTTTTCTTGTTTTGTCCATATTTCGCAACAAAATAACGGGAAAAAACAACAAATTCTCTGAAATATTTGAGTTTTCTGTTTTTGTACATATTTCGCAACAAAATAACGGAAAAATAGGACAAAGTATCTGAAATATTTGAGTTTTCTGTTTTTGTCCATATTTCCTAACAAAATAACGAAAAAAAAAACAAAAAAATATCTGAAATATTTGAGTTTTCTTTTTTTCCATATTTCGCAACAAAATTAGGAAAAAAACAAACAAAAAGTATCTGAAATATTTTAGTTTTCTGTTTTTGTCCATATTTCGCAACAAAACAACGCAAAAAACACAAAACACTATCTGAAAAATTTGAGTTTTTTGTTCTTGTCCATATTTAGCAACAAAATAACAAAACAAAAAGTATCTGAAATATTTGAGTTTTCTGTTTTTGTTCATATTTCGCAACAAAATAACGAAAAAACAACGAAAGAGTATCTGAAATATTTTAGCTTTCTGTTTTTGTCCATATTTCACACCAAAATAACGAAAAAAAACAATAAAGTATCTGAAATATTTGAGTTTTCTGCTTTTATCCGTATTTCTCAACAAAATTAGGAAAAAAACAAACAAAAAATATCTGAAATATTTTAGTTTTCTGTTTTTGTACATATTACGCAACAAAATAACGAAAAAATAACAAGAAAATATCTGAAATATTTGAGTTTTCTGTTTTTGTCCATATTTCGCAACAAAACAACGCAAAAAAACAAAACACTATCTGAAATATTTGTTTTTTTTTTGTTTTTGTCCATATTTAGCAACAAAATAACAAAACAAAAAGTATGTGAAATATTTGAGTTTTCTGTTTTTGGCCATATTTCCCAACAAAATAACGAAAAAAAAAACAAAAAAGTATCTAAAATATTTCAGTTTTCTGATTTTGTCCATATTTCCCAACGAAATAATGAAAAAAAATTAAAAAGTATCTGAAATATTTGATTTTTCTGCTTTTGTCTATATTTCGCAACAAAATAAAGGAAAAAAAAAAGTATCTGAAATATTTGAGTTTTCTGATTTTGTCCATATGTCGGAACAAAATAACGGAACAAACTACAAATTCTCTAAAATATTTGTGTTTTCTTTTTTGTCCATATTTCGCAACAAAATAACGGAAAAAAAACAAAAAACTATCTGAAATATATCAGTTTTCTGTTTTTGTCCACATTTCCCAATTAAATATCGGAAAAAACAAAAAGAATCTGAAATATTTAAGTTTTTTTGTCCATATTTCGCAACAAAATAAAGACAAAAAAACGACAAGGTATCTGAAATATTTGATTTTTCTGTTTTTGTCCATATTTCGCAACAAAATAATGAAAAAAAAAACAAAAAACTATCTAAAATATTTTAGTTCTCTGTTTTTGTCCATATTTTGCTACAAAATAACGAAATAATAACAAGAAAGTATCTGAAATATTTGAGTTTTCTGTTTTTGTGCATATTTTGCAACAAAATAACGGAAAAAAACGACGAGGTATCTGAAATATTTGAGTTTTCATTTTTTGTCCATATTTCGCTATAAAATAACGAAAAAATAAGAAGAAAGTATCTGAAATATTGTAGTTTCCTGTTTTTGTCCATATTTCGTAACAAAGTAACAAAAAAATAACAAGGAAGTATCTGAAATATTTGAGTTTTCTAGTTTTGTCTATATTCGCAACAAAATAACGGGAAAAAACAACAAATTCTCTGAAATATTTGAGTTTTCTGTTTTTGTACATATTTCGCAACAAAATAACGAAAAAGTGACAAAAAAGTATCTGAAATATTTGAGTTTTCTGTTTTTGTCCATATTTCGCAACAAAATAACGGAAAAACGGACAAAGTATCTGAAATATTTGAGTTTTCTGTTTTTGTCCATATTTCGCAACAAAATAACGAAAAAAAAACAAAAAATATCTGAAATATTTGAGTTTTCTGTTTTTGTCCATATTTAGCAACAAAATAACGAAAAAAAACATAAAAGTATCTGAAATATTTGAGCTTTCTATATTTGTCCATATTTCGCAACAAAATAACAAAAAAAAGTACCTGAAATATTTGACTTTTCTGTTTTTGTCCATATTTCCCAACAAAATAATGAAAAAAAAACAAAAAACTATCTAAAATATTTTAGTTCTCTGTTTTTGTCCATATTTCGCAACAAAATAACGGGAAAAAAACAAAAAATTCTCTGAAATATTTGTGTTTTCTGTGTTTGTACATATTTCGCAACAAAATAACGAAAAACTGAGAAAAAAGTACCTGAAATATTAGAGTTTTCTGTTTTTGTGCATATTTCGCAACAAAATAACGGAAAAAAAACGACGAGGTATCTGAAATATTTGAGTTTTCATTTTTTTGTACATATTTCGCTATAAAATAACGAAACAAAAACATAAAAGGATCTGAAATATTTTCGCTTTCTGTTTTTGTCCATATTTCGCAACTAAATGTCGAAAAAAACAAAAAGAATCTGAAATATTTGCGTTTTCTTTTTTTGTCCATATTTCGCAACAAAATAACGAAAAAAATACGAAAATATGATCTGAAATATTTGAGTTTTCATTTGTTGTCCTTATTTCGCAACAAAATAACGAAAAAAAAAACAAAAAACTATCTGAAATATATTAGTTTTCTGTTTTTGTCCATATTTCCCAATTAAATATCGGAAAAAACAAAAAGAATCTGAAATATTTGAGTTTTTTTGTCCATATTTCGCAACAAAATAACGACAAAAAACGACAAAGTATCTGAAATATTTTTCTGTTTTTGTCCATATTTCGCAGCAAATTAATGAAAAAAAAAAACAAAAAACTATTTAAAATATTTTAGTTCTCTGTTTTTGTCCATATTTCGCAACAAAATAACGAAAAACTAAGAATAAAATATCTGAAATATTTAAGTTTTCTGGTTTTGTCTATATTTCTCAACAAAATAACCGAAAAAAACGACGAAGTATCTGAAATATTTGAGTTTTCATTTTTTGTACATATTTCGCTATAAAATAACGAAAAAAATAAGAAGAAAGTATCTGAAATATTGTAGTTTTCTGTTTTTGTCCATATTTCGCAACAAAATAACGGAAAAAAACGACAAAGTATCTGAAATATTTCAGTTTTCTGTTTTCTTCTAAAATATTTTAGTTCTCTGTCTAAAATATTTTAGTTCTCTGTTTTTGTCCATATTTCGCAACAAAATAACGAAAAAATAACAAGAAAATATCTGAAATATTTGAGTTTTCTGGTTTTGTCCATATTTCGCAACAAAATAACGGGACAAAACAACAAATTCTATGAAATATTTGAGTTTTCTGTTTTTGTACATATTTCGCAACAAAATAACGAAAAAATGACAAAAAAGTATCTGAAATATTTGAGTTTTCTGTTTTTGTCCATATTTCGCAACAAAATAACGGAAAAACGGAGAAAGTATCTGAAATATTTGAGTTTTCTGTTTTTGTCCATAATTCGCAACAAAATAACGAAAAAAAAACAAAAAATATCTGAAATATTTGAGTTTTCTGTTTTTGTCCATATTTCGCAACTACATGTCGAAAAAAACAAAAAGAATCTGAAATATTTGAGGTTTTCTTTTTCTGTCCATATTTCGCAACAAAATAACGAAAAAAATACGAAAATATGATCTGAAATATTTTAGTTTTCATTTTTTGTCCTTATTTCGCTACAAAATAACGAAAAAAAACAAAAAACTATCTGAAATATTTTAGTTCTCTGTTTTTGTCCATATTTCGCAACAAAATAACGAAAAAATAACAAGAAAATATCTGAAATATTTGAGTTTTCTTTTTTTGTCCATATTTCGCAACAAAATAACGAAAAAAAACAATAAATTCTCAGAAATATTTGAGTTTTCTGTTTTTGTGCATATTTCCCAACAAAATAACGAAACAAAAACAAAAAAGGATCCGAAATATTTTCGCTTTCTGTTTTTGTCCATATTTCGCAACTACATGTCGAAAAAAACAAAAAGAATCTGAAATATTTGCGTTTTCTTTTTCTGTCCATATTTCGCAACAAAATAACGAAAAAAATACGAAAATATGATCTGAAATATTTGAGTTTTCATTTTTTGTCCTTATTTCGCTACAAAATAACGAAAAAAAACAAAAAACTATCTGAAATATTTTAGTTCTCTGTTTTTGTCCATATTTCGCAACAAAATAACGAAAAAATAACAAGAAAATATCTGAAATATTTGAGTTTTCTTTTTTTGTCCATATTTCGCAACAAAATAACGAAAAAAATACGAAAATATGATCTGAAATATTTGAGTTTTCATTTTTTATCCTTATTTCGCTACAAAATAACGAAACAAAAACAGAAAAGGATCTGAAATATTTTCGCTTTCTGTTTTTGTCCATATTTCGCAACTAAATGTTGAAAAAAACAGAAAGAATCTGAAATATTTGCGTTTTCTTTTTTTTTCCAAAATAACGAAAAAAATACGAAAATATGATCTGAAATATTTGAGTTTTCATTTTTTATCCTTATTTCGCTACAAAATAACGAAACAAAAACAGAAAAGGATCTGAAATATTTTCGCTTTCTGTTTTTGTCCATATTTCGCAACTAAATGTTGAAAAAAACAGAAAGCATCTGAAATATTTGCGTTTTCTTTTTTTTTCCATATTTCGCAACAAAATAACGAAAAAAATACGAAAATATGATCTGAAATATTTGAGTTTTCATTTTTTGTCCTTATTTCGCTACAAAATATCGAAAAAAAACAAAAAACTATCTGAAATATTTTAGTTCTCTGTTTTTGTCCATATTTCGCAACAAAATAACGAAAAAATAACAAGAAAATATCTGAAATATTTGAGTTTTCTTTTTTTGTCCATATTTCGCAACAAAATAACGAAAAAAATACGAAAATATGATCTGAAATATTTGAGTTTTCATTTTTTATCCTTATTTCGCTACAAAATAACGAAACAAAAACAAAAAAGCAACTGAAATATTTTCGCTTTCTGTTTTTGTCCATATTTCGCAACTAAATGTTGAAAAAAACAAAAAGAATCTGAAATATTTGCGTTTTCTTTTTTTTTTCATATTTCGCAACAAAATAACGAAAAAAATACGAAAATATGATCTGAAATATTGAGTTTTCATTTTTTGTCCATAGTTCGCCACAAAATAACGAAATAAAAACAAGAAAGTATCTGAAATATTTGAGTTTTCTGGTTTTGTCCATATTTCGCAACAAAATAACGGGAAAAAACAACAATTTCTCTGAAATATTTGAGTTTTCTGTGTTTGTACATATTTCGCAACAAAATAACGAAAAACTGAGAAAAAATACCTGAAATATTAGAGTTTTCTGTTTTTGTGGATATTTCGCAACAAAATAACGGAAAAAAACGACGAGGTATCTGAAATATTTGAGTTTTCATTTTTTGTCCATATTTCGCTATAAAATAACGAAACAAAAACATAAAAGGATCTGAAATATTTTCGATTTCTGTTTTGTCCATATTTCGCAACTAAATGTCGAAAAAAACAAAAAGAATCTGAAATATTTGCGTTTTCTTTTTTTGTCCATATTTCGCAACAAAATAACGAAAAAAATACGAAAATATGATCTGAAATATTTGAGTTTTCATTTGTTGTCCTTATTTCGCAACAACATAACGGAAAAAAAACAAAAAACTATCTGAAATATATTAGTTTTCTGTTTTTGTCCATATTTCCCAATTAAATATCGGAAAAAACAAAAAGAATCTGAAATATTTGAGTTTTTTTGTCCATATTTCGCAACAAAATAACGACAAAAAAACGACAAAGTATCTGAAATATTTTTCTGTTTCTGTCCATATTTCGCAGCAAAATAATGAAAAAAAAAAAAAAAAACTATCTAAAATATTTTAGTTCTCTGTTTTTGTCCATATTTCGCAACAAAATAACGAAAAACTAACAAGAAAATATCTGAAATATTTGAGTTTTCTGGTTTTGTCCATATTTCGCAACAAAATAACGGGAAAAAACAACAATTTCTCTGAAATATTTGAGTTTTCTGTGTTTGTACATATTTCGCAACAAAATAACGAAAAACTGAGAAAAAAGTACCTGAAATATTAGAGTTTTCTGTTTTTGTGGATATTTCGCAACAAAATAACGGAAAAAAACGACGAGGTATCTGAAATATTTTAGTTTTCATTTTTTGTCCATATTTCGCTATAAAATAACGAAACAAAACCATAAAAGGATCTGAAATATTTTCGATTTCTGTTTTTGTCCATATTTCGCAACTAAATGTCGAAAAAAAACAAAAAGAATCTGAAATATTTGCGTTTTCTTTTTTTGTCCATTATTTCGCAACAAAATAACGAAAAAAATACGAAAATATGATCTGAAATATTTGAGTTTTCATTTTTTGTCCTTATTTCGCTACAAAATAACGAAAAAAAACAAAAAACTATCTGAAATATTTTAGTTCTCTGTTTTTGTCCATATTTCGCAACAAAATAACAAAAAAAGTACCTGAAATATTTGACTTTTCTGTTTTTGTCCATAATTCTCAACAAAAAAATCAAAAAAAAACAAAAAACTATCTAAAATATTTTAGTTCTCTGTTTTTGTCCATATTTCGCTACAAAATAACGAAATAATAACAAGAAAGTATCTGAAATATTTGAGTTTTCTGGTTTTGTCCATATTTCGCAACAAAATAACGGCAAAAAACAACAAATTCTCTGAAATATTTGAGTTTTCTGTGTTTGTACATATTTCGCAACAAAATAACGAAAAACTGAGAAAAAAGTACCTGAAATATTAGAGTTTTCTGTTTTTGTGCATATTTCGCAACAAAATAACGGAAAAAAACGACGAGGTATCTGAAATATTTGAGTTTTCATTTTTGTCCATATTTCGCTATAAAATAACGAAACAAAAACATAAAAGGATCTGAAATATTTTCGCTTTCTGTTTTTGTCCATATTTCGCAACTAAATGTCGAAAAAAAAATCTGAAATATTTGCGTTTTCTTTTTTTTTCCATATTTCGCAACAAAATAACGAAAAAAATACGAAAATATGATCTGAAATATTTCAGTTTTCATTTGTTGTCCTTATTTCGCAACAAAATAACGGAAAAAAAACAAAAAACTATCTGAAATATATTAGTTTTCTGTTTTTGTCCATATTTCCCAATTAAATATCGGAAAAAACAAAAAGAATCTGAAATATTTGAGTTTTTTTGTCCATATTTCGCAACAAAATAACGACAAAAAAACGACAAAGTATCTGAAATATTTTTCTGTTTCTGTCCATATTTCGCAGCAAAATAATGCAAAAAAAAACAAATAACTATCTAAAATATTTTAGTTCTCTGTTTTTGTCCATATTTCGCAACAAAATAACGAAAAACTAACAAGAAAATATCTGAAATATTTGAGTTTTCTGTTTTTGTCCATATTTCGCAACAAAATAATGAAAAAAAAAAAAAAAAACTATCTAAAATATTTTAGTTCTCTGTTTTTGTCCATATTTCGCAACAAAATAACGAAAAAATGACAAAAAAGTATCTGAAATATTTGAGTTTTCTGTTTTTGTCCATATTTCGCAACAAAATAACGGAAAAACGGACTAAGTATCTGAAATATTTGAGTTTTCTGTTTTTGTCCATATTTCGCAACAAAATAACGAAAAGAAAACAAAAAATATCTGAAATATTTGCGTTTTCTGTTTTTGTCCATATTTCCTAACAAAATAACGAAAAAAAACAAAAAACTATCTGAAATATTTTAGTTCTCTGTTTTTGTCCATATTTCGCAACAAAATAACGAAAAAATAACAAGAAAATATCTGAAATATTTGAGTTTTCTTTTTTTGTCCATATTTCGCAACAAAATAACAAAAAAAATACGAAAATATGATCTGAAATATTTGAGTTTTCATTTTTTATCCTTATTTCGCTACAAAATAACGAAACAAAAACAAAAAAGGATCTGAAATATTTTAGTTCTCTGTTTTTGTCCATATTTCGCAACAAAATAACGAAAAAATTACAAAAAAGTATCTGAAATATTTGAGTTTTCTTTTTTTGTCCATATTTCGCAACAAAATAACGAAAAAAATTCGAAAATATGATCTGAAATATTTGAGTTTTAATTTTTTTTCCTTATTTCGCTACAAAATAACGAAAAAAAAACAAAAAACTATCTGAAATATTTTAGTTCTCTGTTTTTGTCCATATTTCGCAACAAAATAACGAAAACATTACAAAAAAGTATCTGAAATATTTGAGTTTTCTGTTTTTGTCCATATTTCGCAACAAAATAACGGAAGAAAAGGACAAAGTATCTGAAATATTTGAGTTTTCTGTTTTTGTCCATATTTCGCAACAAAATAACGAAAAAAAAACAAAAAATACCTGAAATATTTGAGTTTCCTGTTTTTGTCCATATTTAGCAAAAAAATTACGAAAAAAAAAACATAAAAGTATCTGAAATAGTTGAGCTTTATATTTTTGTCCATATTTCGCAACAAAATAACAAAAAAAAGTATCTGAAATATTTAAGTTTTCCGGTTTTATCTATATTTCGCAACAAAATAACGAAAAAAAAACAACAAATTCTCTGAAATATTTGAGTTTTCTGTTTTTGTCCATATTTTCCAACAAAATAACGAAAAAAAAACAAAAAATACCTGAAATATTTTCGCTTTCTGTTTTTGTCCATATTTCGCAACAAAATAACGAAAAAAAACAAAAAACTATCTGAAATATATGAGTTTGCTGTTTTTGTCCATATTTCGCAACAAAATAACGGAAAAAAAGCACAAAGTATCTGAAATATTTAAGTTTCCTGTTTTTGTCTATATTTAGCAACAAAATAACGAAAAAAAAAACATAAAAGTATCTGAAATTATTGAGCTTTCTATTTTTGTCCATATTTCGCAACAAAATAACAAAAAAAAGTATCTGAAATATTTGAGTTTTCTGGTTTTGTCTATATTTCCCAACAAAATAACGAAAAAAGAAACAAAAAAATATCTGAAATATTTTCGCTTTCTGTTTTTGTCCATATTTCGCAACTAAATATCGAAAAAAAACAAAACGAATCTGATATATTTGCGTTTTCTTTTTTGTCCATTTTTCCCAACAAAATAACGAAAAAATAACAAGAAAGTATCTGAATTATTTGAGTTTTCTGTTTTTGTTCATATTTCGCAACAAAATAACGAAAAAAACGACAAAGTATCTGCAATATTTGAGTTTGCGGTGTTTGTCCATATTTCGCAACGAAATAACGAAAAAAAACAAAAAACTATCTGAAATATTTGCGTTTTCTATTTTTGTCCATATTCCGCAAATAAATATCAAAAATCAACAAAAAGAATCTGAAACATTTGCGTTTTCTGTTTTTGTCCATATATCGCAACTAAATATCGAAAAAAACAAAAAGAAACTGAAATATTTGAGTTTTCCGTTTTAATCCATATTTCGCAACAAAATAAAGAAAGAAAAACGACACAGTATCTGAAATATTTGAGTTTTATCTGAAATATCTGAAATATTTCAGTTTTTTGTTTTTGTCCAAAGTATCTGAAATATCTGAAATATTTGAGTTTTCTGTTTTTGTCCATATTTCGCAAAAAAGTAACGAAAAAAAAAAGTATCTGAAATATTTGAGTTTTCTGTTTTTGTCCATATTTCGCAACTAAATATCGAGAAATCAAAAAGAATCTAAAATATTTCAGTTTTCTGTTTCTGTCCATATTTCGCAACAAAATATCGAAAACAGGGAAAAGTATCTAAAATATTTGAGTTTTAATTTTTTGTCCATATTTCGCAGCAAATTAACGAAAAAAACATCTGAATTCAGTATCTGCAATATTTGAGCTTTCTACTTTTGTCCATATTGCGAAACAAAATAACGAAAAAAAAATATCTGAAATATTTGAGTTTTCTGGTTGTGTCCATATTTCGCAACGAAATTAGGAAACAAAAAAAAAGTATCTGAAAGATTTGAGTTTTCTGTTGTTATCCATATATCGGAACAAAATAACGAAAAAATAACAAGAAAGTATCTGAAATATTTGAGTTTTCTGTTTTTGTCCATATTTCGCAACAAATTAACGAAAAAATAACAAGAAAGTATCTGAAATATTTCAGTTTTCTGTTTTTGTCCATATTTCGCAATAAAATAACGAAAAAAAGTATTTGAAATATTTGAGTTTTCTGTTTTTGTCCATATTTCTCAACAAAATAAGAAAAAAACAAACAAAAAAGTATCTTAAATATTTTAGTTTTCTGTTTTTGTCCACATTTCGCAACAAAATAACGAAAAAAACACAAAAAACTATCTGTAATATTTGAGTTTTCTGTTTTTCTCCATATTTCGCAACAAATAACGAAAAAGTATCTGATATGTTTTAGTTTTCATTTTTTGCCCATTTTTCGCAACAAAATAACGAAAAAAAAACATAAAAGTATCTGAAATATTTGAGCTTTCTGTTTTTGTCTATATTTCGCAACAAAATAAGGGAAAAATCAACAAATTCTCTGATATATTTGAATTTTCTGTTTTTGTCCATACTTCCAACAAAATATCGAAAAAAAACAAAAAGAATCTAAAATATTTGAGTTTTTTCTGTTTTTGTCCCTATTGCGAACAAAATAACGAAAAAAAAACAAAAAAGTATCTAAAATATTTGAGTTTTCTGCTTTTGTCTATATTTCTCAACAAAATTAGGAACAAAAAAACAAAAAAGTATCTGAAATATTTGAGTTTTCTGTTTTTGTCCATTTTTCGCAACTAAATATCGAAAAAAAACAAAAAGAATCTAAAATATTTGAGTCTTTTCTGTTTTTGTCCCTATTGCGAACAAAATAACGAAAAACAAACAAAAAAGTATCCGAAATATTTTAGTTGTATGTTTTTGTCCATATTTCGCAACAAAAACACAAAAAAAGTATCTGAAATATTTGAGTTTTCTGTTTTTGTCCATTTTTCGCAACTAAATATCGAAAAAAAACAAAAAGAATCTAAAATATTTGAGTCTTTTCTGTTTTTGTCCCTATTGCGAACAAAATAACGAAAAACAAACAAAAAAGTATCTGAAATATTTAAGTTTTCTGTTTTTGTCCATATTTCGCGAAAAAATAACGAAAAAAAACATAAAAGTATCTGAAATATTTGAGCTTTCTGTTTTTGTCCATATTTCGCAACAAAAAAACAAAAAAAGTATCTGAAATATTTGAGTTTTCTGGTTTTGTCAATATTTCGCAACAAAATAACGATAAAACCAACAAATTCTCTGAAATATTTCAGTTTTCTATTTTTGTCCATATTTTCCAACAAAATAACGAAAAAAAAAACAAAAAAATATCTGAAATATTTGAGTTTTCTTTTGTTGTCCATATTTCGCAACATAATAACGAAAAAAAACTAAAAAGTATGTGAAATATTTGAGTTTGCATTTGTTGTCCATATATTGCAACAAATTAACGAAAAAAACATAAAACTATCTGAAAAAATTTTGTTTTCTGTTTTTGTCCATATTTCGCAACAAAATAACGAAAAGAAAGGAAAAAGTATCTGAAATATTTGAGTTGTTATTTTTTGTCCATATTTCAGAAAAATTAACGAAAAAAAACATAAAAGTATCTGAAATATTTGAACTTTATGTTTTTGTCCATATCTTGCAATAAAATAACGAAAAAAAAATTATTGGAAATATTTGAGTTTGCTGGTTGTGTCCACATTCCGCAACAAAGTAACGAAAAAAAAGAAAAAACTATCTGAAATATTTGAGTTTTCATTTTTTGTCCATATTTCGCAACAAATTAATGAAAAAAATATAAAAGTATCTGAAATATTTGAGCTTTCTGTTTTCGTCCATATTTGGCAACAAAGTAACAGATACTTTTTAAAAAAAAAAGTATCTGAAATATTTGAGTTTTCTGGTTTTGTACATATTTCGCAACAAAATAACGGAAAAAAACAACAAATTCTCTGAAATATTTGAGTTTTCTGTGTTTGTCCATTTTTCCCAACAAAATAACGAAAAAATAACAAGAAAGTATCTGAATTATTTGAGTTTTCTGTTTTTGTTCATATTTCGCAACAAAATAACGAAAAAAACGACAAAGTATCTGCAATATTTGAGTTTGCGTTTTTTGTCCATATTTCGCAACGAAATAACGAAAAAAAACAAAAAACTATCTGAAATATTTGCGTTTTCTGTTTTTGTCCATATTCCGCAAATAAATATCAAAAAATCAACAAAAAGAATCTGAAACATTTGCGTTTTCTGTTTTTGTCCATATATCGCAACTAAATATCGAAAAAAACAAAAAGAAACTGAAATATTTGAGTTTTCCGTTTTAATCCATATTTCGCAACAAAATAAACAAAGAAAAACGACACAGTATCTGAAATATTTGAGTTTTATCTGAAATATCTGAAATATTTAAGTTTTTTGTTTTTGTCCAAAGTATCTGAAATATCTGAAATATTTGAGTTTTCTGTTTTTGTCCATATTTCGCAACAAAGTAACGAAAAAAAAAAAGTATCTGAAATATTTGAGTTTTCTGTTTTTGTCCATATTTCGCAACTAAATATCGAGAAATCAAAAAGAATCTAAAATATTTCAGTTTTCTGTTTCTGTCCATATTTCGCAACAAAATATCGAAAACAGGGAAAAGTATCTAAAATATTTGAGTTTTAATTTTTTGTCCATATTTCGCAGCAAATTAACGAAAAAAACATCTGAATTCAGTATCTGCAATATTTGAGCTTTCTGCTTTTGTCCATATTGCGAAACAAAATAACGAAAAAAAAATATCTGAAATATTTGAGTTTTCTGGTTGTGTCCATATTTCGCAACGAAATTAGGAAACAAAAAAAAAAGTATCTGAAAGATTTGAGTTTTCTGTTGTTATCCATATTTTTTTTTTTTTTTTTTTTTTCCTGTTCACTCCCCTAGGGAGTATAGGGCTCCAAGTACTTAGTTATCTGCACTTGAAGTTTCTGTAACAGTTTTTGTATTGAAATTTGGACCTACTAATTTTTTATATGGATTCCGAACCATAAATTTCTTTATAGTGAAGAAACTATTAATTGCAACAGGCTAATGGTTTTTATTCGTGAGAAATTTGTTGTTAGCAAATGGTCTCTGCCGTTAGCATTTTTCCCAGTCTTAAATTACATTTTATTATAATTTTATTACTGGTACTCATTTAAAGCTGAGTAAACTTAGACCAACATCGATGTCTCGGACGGGCGTCGAACCCAGTACCTAATGCACCACAGCTTAGCACACTACCACTTAAGCCACCGTCGGTCTGTTGTTATCCATATATCGGAACAAAATAACGAAAAAATAACAAGAAAGTATCTGAAATATTTGAGTTTTCTGTTTTTGTCCATATTTCGCAACAAATTAACGAAAAAATAACAAGAAAGTATCTGAAATATTTCAGTTTTCTGTTTTTGTCCATATTTCGCAATAAAATAACGAAAAAAAGTATTTGAAATATTTGAGTTTTCTGTTTTTGTCCATATTTCTCAACAAAATAAGAAAAAAACAAACAAAAAAGTATCTTAAATATTTTAGTTTTCTGTTTTTGTCCACATTTCGCAACAAAATAACGAAAAAAACACAAAAAACTATCTGTAATATTTGAGTTTTCTGTTTTTCTCCATATTTCGCAACAAAATAACGAAAAAGTATCTGATATGTTTTAGTTTTCATTTTTTGCCCATTTTTCGCAACAAAATAACGAAAAAAAAACATAAAAGTATCTGAAATATTTGAGCTTTCTGTTTTTGTCCATATTTCGCAACAAAATAAGGGAAAAATCAACAAATTCTCTGATATATTTGAATTTTCTGTTTTTGTCCATACTTCCAACAAAATATCCAAAAAAACAAAAAGAATCTAAAATATTTGAGTTTTTTCTGTTTTTGTCCCTATTGCGAACAAAATAACGGAAAAAAAACAAAAAAGTATCTAAAATATTTGAGTTTTCTGCTTTTGTCTATATTTCTCAACAAAATTAAGAACAAAAAAACAAAAAAGTATCTGAAATATTTGAGTTTTCTGTTTTTGTCCATTTTTCGCAACTAAATATCGAAAAAAAACAAAAAGAATCTAAAATATTTGAGTCTTTTCTGTTTTTGTCCCTATTGCGAACAAAATAACGAAAAACAAACAAAAAAGTATCCGAAATATTTTAGTTTTATGTTTTTGTCCATATTTCGCAACAAAATAACGAAAAAAAGGAAAAAGTAACTGAAATATTTGAGTTTTCATTTTGTAACCATATTTCGCAACAAATTAATAGAAAAAGCATAAAAGTATCTGAAATATTTGAGCTTTCTGTGTTTGTCCATATTTCGCAACAAAAGATAACAAGAAAGTATCTGAAATATTTGAGTTTTCTGTTTTTGTCCATATTTCGCAACAAAATAACGAAAAAAAAATATCTGAAATATTTGAGTTTTCTGTTTTTGTCCATATTTCGCAACAAATTAACGAAAAAATAACAAGAAAGTATCTGAAATATTTGAGTTTTCTGTTTTTCTCCATATTTCGCAACAAATTAACGAAAAAAACTCTGAAATATTTGAGTTTTCTGTTTTTGTCCATATTTCGCAAATAAATATCGACAAAAAAACAAAAAGAAACTGAAATATTTCAGTTTTCTTTTTTGTCCATATTTCGCAACAAAATAACGGAAAAAGGAAAAAGTATCTGGACTATTTGAGTTTTCATTTTTTGTCCATATTTCGCAACAAATTAACGAAAAAATAACAAGAAAGTATCTGAAATATTTGAGTTTTCTGTTTTTGTCCATATTTCGCAACAAATTAACGAAAAAATAACAAGAAAGTATCTGAAATATTTGAGTTTTCTGTTTTTGTCCATATTTCGCAACAAATTAACGAAAAAAACTCTGAAATATTTGAGTTTTCTGTTTTTGTCCATATTTCGCAAATAAATATCGACAAAAAAACAAAAAGAAACTGAAATATTTCAGTTTTCTTTTTTTGTCCACATTTCGCAACAAAATAACGAAAAAAACACAAAAAACTATCTGTAATATTTGAGTTTTCTGTTTTTCTCCATATTTCGCAACAAAATAACGAAAAAGTATCTGATATATTTTAGTTTTCATTTTTTGCCCATTTTTCGCAACAAAATAACGAAAAAAAAACATAAAAGTATCTGAAATATTTCAGCTTTCTGGTTTTGTACATATTTCGCAACAACATAACGGAAAAAACAACAAATTCTCCATATTTCGCAACAAAATAATGAAAAAATAACAAGAAAGTATCTGAAATATTTGAGTTTTCTGTTTTTGTCCATATTTCTCAACAAAATAAGAAAAAAACAAACAAAAAAGTATCTGAAATATTTTAGTTTTCTGTTTTTGTCCACATTTCGCAACAAAATAACGAAAAAAACACAAAAAACTATCTGTAATATTTGAGTTTTCTGTTTTTCTCCATATTTCGCAACAAAATAACGAAAAAGTATCTGATATATTTTAGTTTTCATTTTTTGCCCATTTTTCGCAACAAAATAACGAAAAAAAAACATAAAAGTATCTGAAATATTTCAGCTTTCTGTTTTTGTCCATATTTCGCAACAAAATAAGGGAAAAATCAACAAATTCTCTGATATATTTGAATTTTCTGTTTTTATCCATACTTCCAACAAAATATCGAAAAAAAACAAAAAGAATGTAAAATATTTGAGTTTTTTCTGTTTTTGTCCCTCTTGAGAACAAAATAACGAAAAAAAAACAAAAAAGTATCTGAAATATTTGAGTTTTCTGCTTTTGTCTATATTTCTCAACAAAATTAGGAACAAAAAAACAAAAAAGTATCTGAAATATTTGAGTTTTCTTTTTTGTCCATTTTTCGCGACTAAATATCGAAAAAAACAAAGAACTACCTGAAATAATTGAGTTTTCTGTTTTAGTCCAAATTTCGCAACTAAATATCGAAAAAAAACAAAAAGAATCTAAAATATTTGAGTTTTTTCTGTTTTTGTCCCTATTGCGAACAAAATAACGAAAAACAAACAAAAAAGTATCCGAAATATTTTAGTTTTATGTTTTTGTCCATATTTCGCAACAAAATAACGAAAAAAAAGAAAAAAGTAACTGAAATATTTGAGTTTTCATTTTTTAACCTTATTTCGCAACAAATTAATAGAAAAAGCATAAAAGTATCTGGAATATTTGAGCTTTCTGTTTTTGTCCATATTTCGCAACAAAAAATAACAAGAAAGTATCTGAAATATTTGAGTTTTCTGTTTTTGTCCATATTTCGCAACAAAATAACAAAAAATAACAAGAAAGTATCTGAAATATTTGAGTTTTCTGTTTTTGTCCACATTTCGCAACAAAGTGAAGAAAAAAAAACAAAAAGGTATCTGAAATATTTGAGTTTACTGTTTTTGTCCATATTTCGCAACAAAATAACGAAAAAAAGAAAAAAGTAACTGAAATATTTGAGTTTTCATTTTTTAACCTTATTTCGCAACAAATTAATAGAAAAAGCATAAAAGTATCTGAAATATTTGAGCTTTCTGTTTTTGTCCATATTTCGCAACAAAAAATAACAAGAAAGTATCTGAAATATTTGAGTTTTCTGTTTTTGTCCATATTTCGCAACAAAATAACGAAAAAAAAATATCAGAAATATTTGAGTTTTCTGGTTGTGTCCATATTTCGCAACGAAATAACGAAAAAAAAAAAAAAATTTATCTGAAATATTTGACTTTTCTGTTTTTATCCATATATCGCAACAAAATAACAAAAAATAACAAGAAAGTATCTGAAATATTTGAGTTTTCTGTTTTTGTCCACATTTCGCAACAAAGTGAAGAAAAAATAAACAAAAAGGTATCTGAAATATTTGAGTTTTCTGCTTTTGTCCATATTTCGCAACAAAATAACGAAAAAAAAATATCTGAAATATTTGAGTTTTCTGTTTTTGTCCACATTTCGCAACAAAGTAAAGAAAAAAAAAACAAAAAAGTATCTGAAATATTTGAGTTTACTGTTTTTATACATATATCGCAACAAAATAACGAAAAAATAACAAGAAAGTATCTGAAATATTTGAGTTTTCTGTTTTTGTCCACATTTCGCAACAAAGTAAAGAAAAAAAAAACAAAAATGTATCTGAAATATTTGAGTTTACTGTTTTTGTCCATATTTCGCAACAAAATAACGAAAAAATAACAAGAAAGGATCTGAAATATTTGAGTTTTCTGTTTTTGTCCACATTTCGCAACAAAGTAAAAACAAAAAAACAAAAAAGTATCTGAAATATTTGAGTTTACTGTTTTTGTCCATATATCGCAACAAAATAACGAAAAAATAACAAGAAAGTATCTTATATATTTGAGTTTTCTGTTTTTGTCCATATTTCCCAACAAAATAACGAAAAAATAACAAGAAAGTATCTGAAATATTTGAGTTTTCTGTTTTTGTTCACATTTCGCCACAAAGTAAAGAAAAAAAAACAAAAAAGTATCTGAAATATTTAGAGTTTACTGTTTTTGTCCATATTTCGCCACAAAATAACGAAAAAATAACAAGAAAGTATCTGAAATATTTGAGTTTTCTGTTTTTGTCCATATTTCGCAACAAATTAACAAAAAAAAACAAAAAAGTATCTGAAATATTTGAGTTTACTGTTTTTGTCCATATTTCGCAACAAAATAACGAAAAAATAACAAGAAAGTATCTGAAATATTTGAGTTTTCTCTTTTTGTCCATATTTCGCAACAAATTAACGAAAAAAACATAAAAGTATATGAAATATTTGAGTTTTCTGCTTTTGTCCATATTTCGCAACAAAACAACGAAAAAAAAATATCTGAAATATTTGAGTTTTCTGTTTTTTTCCACATTTCGCAACAAAGTAAAGAAAAAAAACAAAAAAGTATCTGAAATATTTGAGTTTACTGTTTTTATCCATATATCGCAACAAAATAACGAAAAAATAACAAGAAAGTATCTGATATATTTGAGTTTTCTGTTTTTGTCCATATTTCCCAACAAAATAACGAAAAAATAACAAGAAAGTATTTGAAATATTTGAGGTTTCTGCTTTTGTCCATATTTCTCAACAAAATAACGAAAAAAAAATATCTGAAATATTTGAGTTTTCTGTTTTTATCCATATATCGGAACAAAATAACGAAAAAATAACAAGAAAGTATCTGAAATATTTGAGTTTTCTGTTTTTGTCCACATTTCGCAACAAAGTAAAGAAAAAAAAAACAAAAAAATATCTGAAATATTTGAGTTTTCTGTTTTTGTCCATATTTCGCAACAAAATAACGAAAAAATAACAAGAAAGTATCTGAATTATTTGAGTTTTCTTTTTTTGTCCATATTTCGCAACAAAATAACAAAAAAACAATATCTGAAATATTTGAGTTTTCTGTTTTTTTCCACATTTCGCAACAAAGTAAAGAAAAAAAACAAAAAAGTATCTGAAATATTTGAGTTTACTGTTTTTATCCATATATCGCAACAAAATAACGAAAAAATAACAAGAAAGTATCTGAAATATTTGAGTTTTCTGTTTTTGTCCACATTTCGCAACAAAGTAAAAACAAAAAAACAAAAAAGTATCTGAAATATTTGAGTTTACTGTTTTTGTCCATATTTCGCAACAAAATAACGAAAAAATAACAAGAAAGTATCTGAAATATTTGAGTTTTCTCTTTTTGTCCATATTTCGCAACAAATCAACGAAAAAAACATAAAAGTATATGAAATAATTGAGTTTTCTGCTTTTGTCCATATTTCGCAACAAAACAACGAAAAAAAAATATCTGAAATATTTGAGTTTTCTGTTTTTTTCCACATTTCTCAACAAAGTAAAGAAAAAAAACAAAAAAGTATCTGAAATATTTGAGTTTACTGTTTTTATCCATATATCGCAACAAAATAACGAAAAAATAACAAGAAAGTATCTGATATATTTGAGTTTTCTGTTTTTGTCCATATTTCCCAACAAAATAACGAAAAAATAACAAGAAAGTATCTGAAATATTTGAGTTTTCTGTTTTTGTCCACATTTCGCCACAAAGTAAAGAAAAAAAAACAAAAAAGTATCTGAAATATTTAGAGTTTACTGTTTTTGTCCATATTTCGCCACAAAATAACGAAAAAATAACAAGAAAGTATCTGAAATATTTGAGTTTTCTGTTTTTGTCCATATTTCGCAACAAATTAACAAAAAAAAACAAAAAAGTATATGAAATATTTGAGTTTACTGTTTTTGTCCATATTTCGCAACAAAATAACGAAAAAATAACAAGAAAGTATCTGAAATATTTGAGTTTTCTCTTTTTGTCCATATTTCGCAACAAATTAACGAAAAAAACATAAAAGTATATGAAATATTTGAGTTTTCTGCTTTTGTCCATATTTCGCAACAAAACAACGAAAAAAAAATATCTGAAATATTTGAGTTTTCTGTTTTTTTCCACATTTCGCAACAAAGTAAAGAAAAAAAACAAAAAAGTATCTGAAATATTTAAGTTTTCTGTTTTTATCCATATATCGGAACAAAATAACGAAAAAATAACAAGAAAGTATCTGAAATATTTGAGTTTTCTGTTTTTGTCCACATTTCGCAACAAAGTAAAGAAAAAAAAACAAAAAAATATCTGAAATATTTGAGTTTTCTGTTTTTGTCCATATTTCGCAACAAAATAACGAAAAAATAACAAGAAAGTATCTGAATTATTTGAATTTTCTTTTTTTGTCCATATTTCGCAACAAATTAACAAAAAAAACATAAAAGAATCTGAAATATTTTAGTTTACTGTTTTTGTC
This sequence comes from Empis livida, assembly GCA_963932195.1. Lineage (NCBI taxonomy): Eukaryota > Metazoa > Arthropoda > Insecta > Diptera > Empididae > Empis > Empis livida. The sequence goes on from OZ010646.1 coordinate 22,290,709, forward strand.
CATATTTCGCAACAAAATAACGAAAAAATAACAAGAAAGTATCTGAAATATTTGAGTTTTCTGTTTTTGTCCACATTTCGCAACAAAGTAAAGAAAAAAAAACAAAAATGTATCTGAAATATTTGAGTTTACTGTTTTTGTCCATATTTCGCAACAAAATAACAAGAAAGTATCTGAAATATTTGAGTTTTCTGTTTTTGTCCACATTTCGCAACAAAGTAAAGACAAAAAAACAAAAAAGTATCTGAAATATTTGAGTTTTCTGTTTTTGTCCATATTTCGCAACAAATTAACAAAAAAAACATAAAAGAATCTGAAATATTTAAGTTTTCTGTTTTTGTCCATATTTCGCAACAAAACAACGAAAAAAAAATATCTGAAATATTTGAGTTTTCTGTTTTTTTCCACATTTCGCAACAAAGTAAAGAAAAAAAACAAAAAAGTATCTGAAATATTTGAGTTTACTGTTTTTTATCCATATATCGCAACAAAATAACGAAAAAATAACAAGAAAGTATCTGAAATATTTGAGTTTTCTGTTTTTGTCCACATTTCGCAACAAAGTAAAGAAAAAAAAACAAAAAAATATCTGAAATATTTGAGTTTTCTGTTTTTCTCCATATTTCGCAACAAAATAACCAAAAAATAACAAGAAAGTATCTGAAATATTTGAGTTTTCTGTTTTTGTCCACATTTCGCAACAAAGTAAAGAAAAAAAAACAAAAATGTATCTGAAATATTTGAGTTTACTGTTTTTGTCCATAATGCGCAACAAAATAACGAAAAAATAACAAGAAAGTATCTGAAATATTTGAGTTTTCTCTTTTTGTCCATATTTCGCAACAAATTAACGAAAAAAACATAAAAGTATATGAAATATTTGAGTTTTCTGCTTTTGTCCATATTTCGCAACAAAACAACGAAAAAAAAATATCTGAAATATTTGAGTTTTCTGTTTTTTTCCACATTTCGCAACAAAGTAAAGAAAAAAAACAAAAAAGTATCTGAAATATTTGAGTTTACTGTTTTTATCCATATATCGCAACAAAATAACGAAAAAATAACAAGAAAGTATCTGAAATATTTGAGTTTTCTGTTTTTGTCCACATTTCGCAACAAAGTAAAGAAAAAAAAAACAAAAATGTATCTGAAATATTTGAGTTTACTGTTTTTGTCCATATTTCGCAACAAAATAACAAAAAAAAACATAAAAGAATCTGAAATATTTTAGTTTACTGTTTTTGTCCATATTTCGCAACAAAATAACGAAAAAAAACATAAAAGTATCTGAAATATTTGAGCTTTCTATTTTTGTCCATTATTCGCAATAAAAAACGAAAAAAAAGTATCTGAAATATTTGAGTTTTCTGTTTTTGTCTATATTTCGCAACAAAATAACCGAAAAAAAACATAAAAATATCTGAAATATTTGAGCTTTTGTTTTTGTCCATATTTCGCAAAAAAATAACAAAACAAAAAGTATCAGAAATATTTGAGTTTTCGGGTTTTGTCCATATTTTGCAACAAAATAACGGAAAAAAACAAATTTTCTAAAATATTTGACTTTTCTGTTTTTGTCCATATTTCCCAACAAAATAACGAAAAAAGAAACAAAAAAATATCTGAAATATTTTAGTTTTTTTGTCCATATTTCGCAATAATATACGAAAAAAACAAAAAAGTATCTGAAATATTTTAGTTTTCTGCTTTTGTCCATATTTCGCAACTAAAAATCGAAAAAAAACAAAAAGAATCTGAAATATTTGAGTTTTCTGTTTTTGCGCATATTTCGCTATAAAATAACGAAAAAGAGACAAAAAAGTATGTGAAATATTTTAGTTTTCATTTTTTGCCCATATTTCGCAACAAACTAACGAAAAAAAACATAAAAGTATCTGAAATATTTGAGCTTTCTGTTTTTGTCCATATTTTGCAACAAAAAACGAAAAACAAGTATCTGAAATATTTGAGTTTTACTGGTTTTGTCCATATTTCGCAACAAAATAACAAAAAAAAAACAAAAAAGTATCTGAAAAATTTGAGCTTTCTGTTTTTATCCAAATTTGGCAACAAAATAATAGAAACAAAACAAAAAACTATCTGAAATATTTGAGTTTTCTGTTTTTGTCTATATTTCCCAACAAAATAACGAAAAAAAAAACAAAAAAATATCTGAATTATTTGAGTTTTTTACTTTTGTCCATATTTATCAACAAAATAAGGAAAAAAACAAACAAAAAAGTATCTGAAATATTTTATTTTTCATTTTGTGTCCATATTTCTCAACAAAATACCGAAAAAAAAACATAAAAGTATCTGAAATGTTTGAGTTTTCTCCTTTTACCCATATTTCTCAACAAAATAAGGAAACAAAACACAAAAAACATCTGAAATATTTGAGTCTTCGTTTTTTTGTCCATATTTCGCAATCATATTAGGAAAAAATAACAAGAAAGTCTCTGAAATATTTGAGTTTTCTGTTTTTGTCTATATTTCCCAACAAAATAACGAAAAAAAAAACAAAAAAATTCTGAAATATTTGAGTTTTCTGCTTTTGTCCATATTTCTCAACAAAATAAGGAAAAAAACAAACAAAAAAGTATCTGAAATATTTTAGTTTTCTGGTTTTGTCAATATTTCGCAACTAAATATTGAAAAAAACAAAAAGAATCTGAAATTTTTGCGTTTTTTTCTTTTGCCCATCCATATTTCGCAACAAAATAACGCAAAAAAAACGACAAAGTATCTGAAATATTTGAGTTTTCATTTTTTGTCCATATTACGCAACTCAAATATTTCAGATACATAAAAGTATCTGAATTATTTGAGTTTTCTGATTTTGTCCATATTTCGCAACAAAATAACGGAAAACACAACAAAGTCTCTGAAATATTTGAGTTTTCTGTTTTTGTCCATATTTCGCAACAAAATAACGAAAAAAAACAAAAAAATATCTGAAATATTTGAGTTTTCTACTTTTGTCCATATTTCGCAACAAAATAAGGAAAAAAACAAACAAAAAAGTATCTGAAATATTTTAGTTTTCTGTTTTTGTTTATATTTCGCAACAAAATAACGAAAAAAAAGTATATGAAATATTTTAGTTTTCATTTTTTGCCCATATTTCGCAACAAAATAATGGAAAAAAAACAAAGTCTCTGAAATATTTGAGTTTTCTGTTTTGTCTATATTTCCCAACAAAATACAGAAAAACAAAACAAAAAAATATCTGAAATATTTGAGTTTTCTACTTGTGTCCATATTTCCCAACAAAATAACGAAAAAAAAACAAAAAATATCTGAAATATTTGAGTTTTCTACTTTTGTCCATATTTCTCAACAAAATAAGGAAAAAAACAAACAAAAAATTATCTTAAATATTTTAGTTTTCTGTTTTTGTCCATATTTCTCAACAAAATAAGGAAAAAAACAAACAAAAAAGTATCTGAAATATTTTAGTTTTCATTTTTTGCCCATATTTCCCAACAAAATAGCGAAAGAAAACATAAAATCTATCTGAAATATTTGAGTTTTCTGGTTTTCATAAAACTGAAATATTAAAGATAGCTTAACAACAAAGTCTCTGAAATATTCGAGTTTTCTGTTTTTGTCCATATTTCCCAACAAAATAACGAAAAAAAAACAAAAAAATATCTGAAATATTTGAGCTTTCCATTTTTGTCCATATTTCGCAACAAAAAACGAAAAAAAAGTATCTGTAATATTTGAGTTTTCTGGTTTTGTCTATATTTCGCAACAAAATAACGAAAAAAAACATAAAAATATCTGAAATATTTGAGCTTTTGTTTTTGTCCATATTTCGCAAAAAAAATAACAAAACAAAAAGTATCAGAAATATTTGAGTTTTCGGGTTTTGTCCATATTTTGCAACAAAATAACGGAAAAAAAAACAAATTCTCTAAAATATTTGACTTTTTTGTTTTTGTCCATATTTCTTAACAAAATAACGAAAAAAGAAACAAAAAAATATTTGAAATATTTTAGTTTTTTGTCCATATTTCGCAATAATATACGAAAAAAACAAAAAAGTATCTGAAATATTTTAGTTTTCTGCTTTTATCCATATTTCGCAACTAAAAATCGAAAAAAAACAAAAAGAATCTGAAATATTTGACTTTTCTGTTTTTGCCCATATTTCGCTATAAAATAACGAAAAAGAGACAAAAAAGTATGTGAAATATTTTAGTTTTCATTTTTTGCCCATATTTCGCAACAAACTAACGAAAAAAAACATAAAAGTATCTGAAATATTTGAGCTTTCTGTTTTTGTCCATATTTTGCAACAAAAAACGAAAAACAAGTATCTGAAATATTTGAGTTTTACTGGTTTTGTCCATATTTCGCAACAAAATAGCAAAAAAAAAAACAAAAAATATCTGAAAAATTTGAGCTTTCTCTTTTTGTCCAAATTTGGCAACAAATTAATAAAAACAAAACAAAAAACTATCTGAAATATTTGAGTTTTCTGTTTTTGTCCATATTTCGCAACTAAACATCGAAAAAAAACAAAAAGAATCTGAATTATTTGAGTTTTCTGTTTTTCTACATATTTCGCAACAAAATAACGAAAAAAAGAAAAAGTATGTGAAATATTTTAGTTTTCTACTTTTGTCCATATTTCCCAACAAAATAAGGAAAAAAACAAACAAAAAAGTATCTGAAATATTTTAGTTTTCAGTTTTTGTCTATATTTCGCAACAAAATAACGAAAAAAAAGTATATGAAATATTTTAGTTTGCATTTTTTGCCCATATTTCGCAACAAAATAACGAAAAAAAACATAAAAGTATCTGAAATATTTGAGTTTTCTGGTTTTGTCCATATTTCGCTACAAAATAACGGAAAAAAAACAAAGTCTCTGAAATATTTGAGTTTTCTGTTTTTCTCTATATTTCCCAACAAAATAACGAAAAAAAAACAAAAAAATATCTGAAATATTTGAGTTTTTTACTTTTGTCCATATTTCTCAACAAAATAAGGAAAAAAACAAACAAAAAAGTATCTGAAATATTTTAGTGTTCATTTTGTGTCCATATTTCTCAACAAAATACCGAAAAAAAAACATAAAAGTATCTGAAATGTTTGAGTTCTCTACTTTTACCCATATTTCTCAACAAAATAAGGAAACAAAACACAAAAAACATCTGAAATATTTGAGTCTTCGTTTTTTTGTCCATATTTCGCAATCATATTACGAAAAAATAACAAGAAAGTATTTGAAATATTTCAGTTTTCTGTTTTTGTCCCTATTTCGCAACAAAACAACGAAAAAAAATAAAAAAGTATCTGAAGAGGATTATGTTTTTGTCCATATTTCGCAAAAAAAATTGCAAAACAAAAAGTATCTGAAATGTTTGAATTTTCTACTTTTGCCCATATTTCTCAACAAAATAAGGAAAATATGAAACAAAAAAGTATCTGAAATATTTTAGTTTTCTGGTTTTGTCAATATTTCGCAACTAAATATTGAAAAAAACAAAAAGAATCTGAAATTTTTGCGTTTTTTTCTTTTGCCCATCGATATTTCGCAACAAAATAACGCAAAAAAAAAACGACAAAGTATCTGAAATATTTGAGTTTTCATTTTTTGTCCATATTTCGCAACTCAAATATTTCAGCTACATAAAAGTATCTGAAATATTTGAGTTTTCTGACTTTGTCCATATTTCGCAAAAAAATAACGGAAAAAACAACAAAGTCTCTGAAATATTTGAGTTTTCTGTTTTTGTCCATATTTCGCAACAAAATAACGAAAAAAAAACAAAAAAATATCTGAAATATTTGAGTTTTCTACTTTTGTCCATATTTCGCAACAAAATAAGGAAAAAAACAAACAAAAAATATCTGAAATATTTTAGTTTTCTGTTTTTGTTTATATTTCGCAACAAAATAACGAAAAAAAAAGTATGTGAAATATTTTAGTATTCATTTTTTGCCCATATTTCGCAACAAAATAATGGAAAAACAACAAAGTCTCTGAAATATTTGAGTTTTCTGTTTTTGTCTATATTTCCCAACAAAATACCGAAAAAAAAAAACAAAAAAATATCTGAAATATTTGAGTTTTCTACTTTTGTCCATATTTCCCAACAAAATAACGAAAAAAAAAAAAAAAAGTATCTGAAATATTTGAGTTTTCTACTTTTGTCCATATTTCCCAACAAAATAACGAAAAAAAAAACAAACAAAAAAATATCTGAAATATTTGAGTTTTCTACTTTTGTCCATATTTCTCAACAAAATAAGGAAAAAAACAAACAAAAAAGTATCTGAAATATTTTAATTTTTAATTTTTGTCTATATTTCCCAACAAAATAACGAAAAAAAAAACAAAAAAATATCTGAAATATTTGAGTTTTCTACTTTTGTCCATATTTCGCAACAAAATAAGGAAAAAAACAAACAAGAAAGTATCTGAAATATTTTAGTTTTTTTTGCCCATATTTCCCAACAAAATAGCGAAAGAAAACATAAAAGCTATCTGAAATATTTGAGTTTTCTGGTTTTCATAAAACTCAAATATTTCAGATAGCTTAACAACAAAGTCTCTGAAATATTCGAGTTTTCTGTTTTTGTGTATATTTCGCAACAAAATAACGAAAAAAAAACAAAAAATATCTGAAATATTTTAGTTTTCTGTTTTTGTCCATATTTCGCAACAAAATAACGAAAAAAAACATAAAAGTATCTGAAATATTTGAGCTTTCTATTTTTGTCCATATTTCGCAACAAAAAACGAAAAAAAAAGTATCTGAAATATTTGAGTTTTCTGTTTTTGTCTATATTTCGCAACAAAATAACGAAAAAAAACATAAAAATATCTGAAATATTTGAGCTTTTGTTTTTGTCCATATTTCGCAAAAAATAACAAAACAAAAAGTATCAGAAATATTTGAGTTTTCGGGTTTTGTCCTTATTTTGCAACAAAATAACGGAAAAAAAACAAATTCTCTAAAATATTTGACTTTTCTGTTTTTGTCCATATTTCCCAACTAAATAACGAAAAAAGAAACAAAAAAATATCTGAAATATTTTAGTTTTTTGTCCATATTTCGCAATAATATACGAAAAAAACAACAAAGTATTTGAAATATTTTAGTTTTGTGCTTTTGTCCATATTTCGCAACTAAAAATCGAAAAAAAAACAAAAAGAATCTGAAATATTTAAGTTTTCTGTTTTTGCCCATATTTCGCTATAAAATAACGAAAAAGAGACAAAAAAGTATGTGAAATATTTTAGTTTTCATTTTTTGCCCATATTTCGCAACAAACTAACGAAAAAAAACATAATAGTATCTGAAATTTTTGAGCTTTCTGTTTTTGTCCATATTTTGCAACAAAAAACGAAAAACAAGTATCTGAAATATTTGAGTATCTGAAATATTTTAGTTTTCTGTTTTTGTCCACATTTGGCAACAAAATAATGAAAAAAAAAAACAAAAAAGTATCTGAAATATTTGAGTTTTCTGTTTTTGTCCACATTTCGCAACAAAATAACGGGAAAAAACAACAAAGTCTCTGCAATATTTGAGTTTTCTGTTTTTGTCTATATTTCCCAATAAAATAACGAAAAAAAAACAAAAAAATATCTGAAATATTTGACTTTTCTACTTTTGTCCGTATTTCTCAACAAAATAAGGAAAAAACAAACAAAAAATTATCTGAAATATTTTAGTTTTTAATTTTTGTCCATATTTCGCAACAAAATAACGAAAAAAAACCAAAAAATATCTGATATATTTGAGTTTTCTACTTTTGTCCATATTTCCCAACAAAATAACGAAAAACAAAACAAAAAATATCTGAAATATTTTAGTTTTCATTTTTTGCCCATATTTCGCAACAAAATAACGGAAAAAAAAACAAAGTCTCTGAAATATTTGAGTTTTCTGTTTTTGTCTATATTTCCCAACAAAATAGCGAAAAAAAAAACAAAAAAATATCTGAAATATTTGAGTTTTCTACTTTTGTCCATATTTCCCAACAAAATAACGAAAAAAAAAACAAAAAAATATCTGAAATATTTGAGTTTTCTACTTTTGTCCATATTTCTCAACAAAATAAGGAAAAAAACAAACAAAAAAGTATCTGAAATATTTTAGTTTTTTTTTTTGGTCTATATTTCGCAACAAAATAACGAAAAAAAAAAAAAAACAAAAAAATATCTGAAATATTTGAGTTTTCTACTTTTGTCCATATTTCTCAACAAAATTTTTTTTAAGGAAAAAAACAACCAAAAAAGTATCTGAAATATTTTAGTTTTCTGTTTTTGTCTATATTTCGCAACAAAATAACGACAAAAAAAGTATGTGAAATATTTTAATTTTCATTTTTTGCCCATATTTCGCAACAAAATAACGAAAAAAAAAACAACAAAGTCTCTGAAATATTTGACTTTTCTGTTTTTGTTCATATTTCAACAAAATAACGAAAAAAAAACAAAAAAATATCTGAAATATTTTAGTTTTCTGTTTTTGTCCATATTTCGCAACAAAATAACGAAAAAAAAACAAAAAAGTCTCTGAAAAATTTGAGCTTTCTGTTTTTGTCCACATTTCGCAACAAAATAACGTAAAAAAAACAAAAAAATATCTGAAATATTTTAGTTTTTTGTTTTTGTCAATATATCGCAACTAAATATTGAAAAAAACAAAAAGAATCTGAAATTTTTGGGTTTTTTTTTTTTGCCCATCCATATTTCGCAACCAAATAACGAAAAAAAAAACAAAAAAGTATGTGAAAAATTTTAGCTTTCTGTTTTTGTCCACATTTGGCAACAATTCAGACAGCTTAACAACAAAGTCACTGAAATATTCGAGTTTTCTGTTTTTGTCCATATTTCCCAACAAAATAACGAAAAAAAAAAAAAAAAATATCTGAAATATTTTAGTTTTCTGTTTTTGTCCATATTCCGCAACAAAATAACGAAAAAAAAACATAAAAGTATCTGAAATATTTGAGCTTTCTGTTTTTGTCCATATTTTGCAACAAAAAACGAAAAAAAATATCTGAAATATTTGAGTTTTCTGATTTTGTCTATATCTCGCAACAAAATAACGAAAAAAAACATAAAAATATCTGAAATATTTGAGCTTTTGTTTTTGTCGATATTTCGCAACAAAATAAGGAAAAAAACAAACAAAAAAGTATCTGAAATATTTTAGTTTTCTGTTTTTGTCTATATTTCGCAACAAAATAACGAAAAAAAAACAAAAAAATATCTGAAATATTTAAGTTTTCTACTTTTGTCCATATTTTTCAACAAAATAAGGAAAAAAACCAAAAAAAAGTATCTGAAATATTTTAGTTTTCTGTTTTTGTCCATATTTCGCAACAAAATAACGAAAAAAAAACAAAAATATATCTGAAATATTTGAGTTTTCTACTTTTGTCCATATTTCTCAACAAAATAAGGAAAAAAACAAACAAAAAAGTATCTGAAATATTTTAGTTTTCTGTTTTTGTCCATATTTTGCAACAAAAAACGAAAAAAAAGTATCTGAAATATTTGAGTTTTCTGATTTTTTCTATATCTCGCAACAAAATAACGAAAAAAAACATAAAAATATCTGAAATATTTGAGCTTTTGTTTTTGTCCATATTTCGCAAAAAAATAACAAAACAAAAAGTATCAGAAATATTTGAGTTTTCGGGTTTTGTCCATATTTCGCAACAAAATAACGGAAAAAAAACAAATTCTCTAACATATTTGACTTTGCTGTATTTGTCCATATTTCCCAACAAAATTACGAAAAAAGAAACAAAAAAATATCTGAAATATTTTCGTTTTTTTTGTCCATATTTCGCAATAATATACGAAAAAAAACAAAAAAGTATTTGAAATATTTTAGTTTTCTGCTTTTGTCCATATTTCGCAACTAAACATCGAAAAAAAACAAAAAGAATCTGAAATATTTGAGTTTTATTTTTTTGTACATATTTCTCAACAAAAAACGAAAAAAAAGTATCTGAAATATTTGAGTTTTACTGGTTTTGTCCATATTTCGCAACAAAATAACGAAAAAAAAGAAAAAGTATGTGAAATATTTCATTTTTTGCCCATATTTCGCAACAAAATAACGAAAAAAAACATAAAAGTATCTGAAATATTTGAGTTTTCTGTTTTTGTCCATATTTCGCAACTAAACATCGAAAAAAAACAAAAAGAATCTGAATTATTTGAGTTTTCTGTTTTTCTACATATTTCGCAACAAAATAACGAAAAAAAAGAAAAAGTATGTGAAATATTTCATTTTTTGCCCATATTTCGCAACAAAATAACGAAAAAAAACATAAAAGTATCTGAAATATTTGAGCTTTCTGTTTTTGTCCATATTTCGCAACAAAAAACGAAAAAAAAGTATGTGAAATATTTGAGTTTTACTGGTTTTGTCCATATTTCGCAACAAAATAACGAAAAAAAAAAAACAGTATCTGAAAAATTTGAGCTTTCTGTTTTTGTCCACATCTGGCAACAAAATAATGAAAAAAAAAACATAAAATTACCTGAAATATTTGAGCTTTCTGTTTTTGTCCATATTTTGCAACAAAAAACGAAAAAAAAGTATCTGAAATAATTGATTTTTCTGTTTTTGTCTATATTTCCCAACAAAATAACGACAAAAAAAACAAGAAAATATCTGAAATATTTGAGTTTTCTACTTTTGTCCATATTTCTCAACAAAATAAGGAAAAAACAAACATAAAAGTATCTGAAATATTTGAGTTTTCTGATTTTGTCCATATTTCGCAACAAAATAACGGAAAAAAACCAAAGTCTCTGAAATATTTGAGTTTTCTGTTTTTGTCTTTATTTCCCAACAAAATAACAAAAAAAAAAAGAAAAAAATATCTGAAATATTTGAGTTTTCTACTTTTGTCCATATTTTTCAACAAAATAAGGAAAAAAACCAACAAAAAAGTAACTGAAATATTTTAGTTTTCTGTTTTTGTCTATATTTCGCAACAAAATAACGAAAAAAAAAAAAAAAAAAATATATCTGAAATATTTGAGTTTTCTACTTTTGTCCATATTGCTCAACAAAATAAGGAAAAAAACAAACAAAAAAGTATCTGAAATATTTTAGTTTTCTGTTTTTGTCCATATTTCGCTACAAAATAACGAAAAAAAAACAAAAAAATATCTGAAATATTTGAGTTTTCTACTTTTGTCCATATTTCTCAACAAAATAAGTAAATAAACAAACAAAAAAGTATCTGAAATATTTTAGTTTCCTGTTTTTGTCTATATTTCGCCATAAAATAACGAAAAAAAAACAAAGTCTCTGAAATATTTGAGTTTTCTGTTTTGTCTATATTTCCCAACAAAATAACGAACAAAAAAACAAAAAAATATCTGAAATATTTGAGTTTTCTACTTTTGTCCATATTTCCCAACAAAATAACGAAAAAAAAAAAAAAAATATCTGAAATATTTGAGTTTTCTACTTTTGTCCATATTTCTCAACAAAATAAGGAAAAAAACAAACAAAAAAGTATGTGAAATATTTTAGTTTTCTGTTTTTGTCTATATTTCGCAACAAAATAACGAAAAAAAAGTATGTGAAATATTTTAGTTTTCTTTTTTGCCCATATTTCGCAACAAAATAACGAAAATAAACATAAAAGTCTCTGAAATATTTTAGTTTTCATTTTTTGCCCATATTTCCCAACAAAATAACGAAAAAAAAACAAAAAAATATCTGAAATATTTTAGTTTTCTGTTTTTGTCCATATTTTGCAACAAAATAACGAAAAAAAAACAAAAAAGTATCTGAAAAATTTGAGCTTTCTGTTTTTGTCCACATTTGGCAACAAAATAATGAAAAAAAACAAAAAAGTATCTGAAATATTTGAGTTTTCTGTTTTTGTCCACATTTCGCAACAAAATAACGGAAAAAAACAACAAAGTCTATGCAATATTTGAGTTTTCTGTTTTAGTCTATTTTTCTCAACAAAATAACGAAAAAGAAAAAACAAAAATTATCTGAAATATTTGAGTTTTCTACTTTTGTCCATATTTCTCAACAAAATAAGGAAAAAAACAAACAAAAAAGTATGTGAAATATTTTAGTTTTCTGTTTTTGTCTATATTTCGCAACAAAATAACGAAAAAAAAAGTATGTGAAATATTTTAGTTTTCATTTTTTGCCCATATTTCGCAACAAAATAACGAAAAAAAACATAAAAGTATCTGAAATATTTGAGTTTTCTGATTTTGTCTATATTTCGCAACAAAATAACGGAAAAAAAAAGTCTCTGAAATATTTGAGTTTTCTGTTTTTGTCTATATTTCCCAACAAAATAACGAAAAATAAAACAAAAAAATATCTGAAATATTTGAGTTTTCTACTTTTGTCCATATTTCTCAACAAAATAAGGAATAAACAAACAAAAAAGTATCTGAAATATTTGAGTTTTCTGTTTTTGTCTATATTTCGCAACAAAATAACGAAAAAAAAGTATGTGAAATATTTTAGTTTTCATTTTTTGCCCATATTTCGCAACAAAATAACGAAAAAAAACATAAAAGTATCTGAAATATTTGAATTTTCTGGTTTTGTCCATATTCGCAACAAAATAACGAAAAAAAAACAACAAAGTCTCTGAAATATTTGAGTTTTCTGTTTTTGTCCATATTTCCCAACAAAATAACGAAAAAAAAAACGAAAAAATATCTGAAATATTTTAGTTTTTTGTTTTTGTCAATATATCGCAACTAAATATTGAAAAAAACAAAAAGAATCTGAAATTTTTGCGTTTTTTTCTTTTGCCCATCCATATTTCGCAACAAAATAACGAAAAAAAAACAAAAAAGTATCTGAAAAATTTGAGCTTTCTGTTTTTGTCCACATTTGGCAACTATTCAGACAGCTTAACAACAAAGTCTCTGAAATATTTGAGTTTTCTGTTTTTGTCCATATTTCCCAACAAAATAACGAAAAAAAAAACAAAAAAATATCTGAAATATTTTAGTTTTCTGTTTTTGTCCATATTCCGCAACAAAATAACGAAAAAAAAACATAAAAGTATCTGAAATATTTGAGCTTTCTGTTTTTGTCCATATTTTGCAACAAAAAACGAAAAAAAAGTATCTGAAATATTTGAGTTTTCTGATTTTGTCTATATTTCCCAACAAAATAACGAAAAAAAAACAAAAAAATATCTGAAATATTTGAGTTTTCTACTTTTGTCCATATTTCTCAACAAAATAAGGAAAAAACAAACAAAAAAGTTTGTGAAATATTTTAGTTTTCTGTTTTTGCCCATATTTTGCAACAAAATAACAAAAAAATACATAAAAGTATCTGAAATATTTGAGTTTTCTGATTTTGTCCATATTTCGCAACAAAATAACGAAAAAAAAACAAAAAAATATCTGAAATATTTTAGTTGGTTTTTGTCTATATTTTGCAACAAAATAACGAAAAAAAAACAAAAAAGTATCTGAAAAATTTGAGCTTTCTGTTTTTGTCCACATTTGGCAACAAAATAATGAAAAAAAAAACAAAAAAGTATCTGAAATATTTGAGTTTTCTGTTTTTGTCCACATTTCGCAACAAAATAACGGAAAAAAACAACAAAGTCTATGCAATATTTGAGTTTTCTGTTTTAGTCTATTTTTCTCAACAAAATAACGAAAAAGAAAAAACAAAAATTATCTGAAATATTTGAGTTTTCTACTTTTGTCCATATTTCTCAACAAAATAAGGAAAAAAACAAACAAAAAAGTATGTGAAATATTTTAGTTTTCTGTTTTTGTCTATATTTCGCAACAAAGTAACGAAAAAAAAGTATGTGAAATATTTTAGTTTTCTTTTTTGCCCATATTTCGCAACAAAATAACGAAAAAAAACATAAAAGTATCTGAAATATTTGAGTTTTCTGTTTTAGTCTATATTTCGCAACAAAATAACGAAAAAAAAAGTATGTGAAATATTTTAGTTTTCATTTTTTGCCCATATTTCGCAACAAAATAACGAAAAAAAACATAAAAGTATCTGAAATATTTGAGTTTTCTGATTTTGTCCATATTTCGCAACAAAATAACGGAAAAAAAAAGTCTCTGAAATATTTGAGTTTTCTGTTTTTGTCTATATTTCCCAACAAAATAACGAAAAAAAAAACAAAAAAATATCTGAAATATTTGAGTTTTCTACTTTTGTCCATATTTCTCAACAAAATAAGGAATAAACAAACAAAAAAGTATCTGAAATATTTTAGTTTTCTGTTTTTGTCTATATTTCGCAACAAAATAACGAAAAAAAAGTATGTGAAATATTTTAGTTTTCATTTTTTGCCCATATTTCGCAACAAAATAACGAAAAAAAAACATAAAAGTATCTGAAATATTTGAGTTTTCTGGTTTTGTCCATATTTCGCAACAAAATAACGGAAAAAAAAAGTCTCTGAAATATTTGAGTTTTCTGTTTTTGTCTATATTTCGCAACAAAATAACGAAAAAAAAGTATGTGAAATATTTTAGTTTTCATTTTTTGCCCATATTTCGCAACAAAATAACGAAAAAAAACATAAAAGTATCTGAAATATTTGAATTTTCTGGTTTTGTCCATATTTCGCAACAAAATAACGAAAAAAAACAACAAAGTCTCTGAAATATTTGAGGTTTCTGTTTTTGTCCATATTTCCCAACAAAATAACGAAAAAAAAACAAAAAAATATCTGAAATATTTTAGTTTTTTGTTTTTGTCAATATATCGCAACTAAATATTGAAAAAAACAAAAAGAATCTAAAATTTTTGCGTTTTTTTCTTTTGCCCATCCATATTTCGCAACAAAATAACGAAAAAAAAACAAAAAAGTATCTGAAAAATTTGAGCTTTCTGTTTTTGTCCACATTTGGCAACTATTCAGACAGCTTAACAACAAAGTCTCTGAAATATTTGAGTTTTCTGTTTTTGTCCATATTTCCCAACAAAATAACGAAAAAAAAAACAAAAAAATATCTGAAATATTTTAGTTTTCTGTTTTTGTCCATATTCCGCAACAAAATAACGAAAAAAAAACATAAAAGTATCTGAAATATTTGAGCTTTCTGTTTTTGTCCATATTTTGCAACAAAAAACGAAAAAAAAGTATCTGAAATATTTGAGTTTTCTGATTTTGTCTATATTTCCCAACAAAATAACGAAAAAAAAACAAAAAAATATCTGAAATATTTGAGTTTTCTACTTTTGTCCATATTTCTCAACAAAATAAGGAAAAAACAAACAAAAAAGTTTGTGAAATATTTTAGTTTTCTGTTTTTGCCCATATTTTGCAACAAAATAACAAAAAAATACATAAAAGTATCTGAAATATTTGAGTTTTCTGATTTTGTCCATATTTCGCAACAAAATAACGGAAAAAAAACAAAGTCTCTGAAATATTTGAGTTTTCTGTTTTTGTCTTTATTTCCCAACAAAATAACGAGAAAAAAAACAAAAAAATATCTGAAATATTTGAGTTTTCTCCTTTTGTCCATATTTTTCAACAAAATAAGGAAAAAAACCAACAAAAAAGTAACTGAAATATTTTAGTTTTCTGTTTTTGTCCATATATCGCAACAAAATAACGAAAAAAAAAAAAAAAAATCTGAAATATTTGAGTTTTCTACTTTTGTCCATATTTCTCAAAAAAATAAGGAAAAAAACAAACAAAAAAGTATCTGAAATATTTTAGTTTTCTGTTTTTGTCCATATTTCGCAACAAAATAACGAAAAAAAAAACAAAAAAATATCTGAAATATTTGAGTTTTCTACTTTTGTCCATATTTCTCAACAAAATAAGTAAATAAACAAACAAAAAAGTATCTGAAATATTTGAGTTTTCTGTTTTTGTCCATATTTCCCAACAAAATAACGAAAAAAAAACAAAAAAATATCTGAAATATTTTAGTTTTTTGTTTTTGTCCATATTCCGCAACAAAATAACGAAAAAAAAAAAAAAAAAGTATCTGAAAAATTTGAGCTTTCTGTTTTTGTCCACATTTGGCAACTATTCAGACAGCTTAACAACAAAGTCTCTGAAATATTCGAGTTTTCTGTTTTTGTCCATATTTCCCAACAAAATAACGAAAAAAAAAACAAAAAAATATCTGAAATATTTTAGTTTTCTGTTTTTGTCCATATTCCGCAACAAAATAACGAAAAAAAAACATAAAAGTATCTGAAATATTTGAGCTTTCTGTTTTTGTCCATATTTTGCAACAACAAACGAAAAAAAAGTATCTGAAATATTTGAGTTTTCTGATTTTGTCTATATCTCGCAACAAAATAACGAAAAAAAACATAAAAATATCTGAAATATTTGGGCTTTTGTTTTTGTCCATATTTCGAAAAAAACTAACAAAACAAAAAGTATCAGAAATATTTGAGTTTTCGGGTTTTGTCCATATTTCGCAACAAAATAACGAAAATAAACATAAAAGTCTCTGAAATATTTTAGTTTTCATTTTTTGCCCATATTTCCCAACAAAATAACGAAAAAAAAACAAAAAAGTATCTGAAAAATTTGAGCTTTCTGTTTTTGTCCACATTTGTCAACAAAATAATGAAAAAAAAAACAAAAAAGTATCTGAAATATTTGAGTTTTCTGTTTTTGTCCACATTTCGCAACAAAATAACGGAAAAAAACAACAAAGTCTCTGCAATATTTGAGTTTTCTATTTAAGTCTATATTTCTCACCAAAATAACGAAAAAGAAAAAACAAAAATTATCTGAAATATTTGAGTTTTCTACTGTTATCCATATTTCTCAACAAAATAAGGAAAAAAACAAACAAAAAAGTATGTGAAATATTTTAGTTTTCTGTTTTTGTCTATATTTCGCAACAAAATAACGAAAAAAAGTATGTGAAATATTTTAGTTTTCTTTTTTGCCCATATTTCGCAACAAAATAACGAAAATAAACATAAAAGTCTCTGAAATATTTTAGTTTTCATTTTTTGCCCATATTTCCCAACAAAATAACGAAAAAAAACAAAAAAATTTCTGAAATATTTTAGTTTTCTGTTTTTGTCCATATTTCGCAACAAAATAACGAAAAAAAAACAAAAAAGTATCTGAAAAATTTGAGCTTTCTGTTTTTGTCCACATTTGGCAACAAAATAATGAAAAAAAAAACAAAAAAGTATCTGAAATATTTGAGTTTTCTGTTTTTGTCCACATTTCGCAACAAAATAACGGAAAAAAACAACAAAGTCTCTGTAATATTTGAGTTTTCTGTTTTAGTCTATATTTCGCAACAAAATAACGAAAAAAAAAGTATGTGAAATATTGTAGTTTTCGTTTTTTGCCCATATTTCGCAACAAAATAACGAAAAAAAACATAAAAGTATCTGAAATATTTAAGTTTTCTGGTTTTGTCCATATTTCGCAACAAAATAACGGAAAAAAAAGTCTCTGAAATATTTGAGTTTTCTGTTTTTGTCTATATTTCCCAACAAAATAACGAAAAAAAAAACAAAAAAATATCTGAAATATTTGAGTTTTCTACTTTTGTCCATATTTCTCAACAAAATAAGGAAAAAAACAAACAAAAAAGTATCTGAAATATTTTAGTTTTCTGTTTTTGTCTATATTTCGCAACAAAATAACGAAAAAAAAGTATGTGAAATATTTTAGTTTTCATTTTTTGCCCATATTTCGCAACAAAATAACGAAAAAAAACATAAAAGTATGTGAAATATTTGAGTTTTCTGGTTTTGTCCATATTTCGCAACAAAATAACGGAAAAAAAAGTCTCTGAAATATTTGAGTTTTCTGTTTTTGTCTATATTTCGCAACAAAATAACGAAAAAAAAGTATGTGAAATATTTTAGTTTTCATTTTTTGCCCATATTTCGCAACAAAATAACGAAAAAAAACATAAAAGTATCTGAAATATTTGAGTTTTCTGGTTTTTTCCATATTTCGCAACAAAATAACGAAAAAACACAACAAAGTCTCTAAAATATTTGAGTTTTCTGATTTTGTCCATATTTCCCAACAAAATAACGAAAAAAAAAACACAAAAATATCTGAAATATTTTAGTTTTTTGTTTTTGTCAATATATCGCAACTAAATATTGAAAAAAACAAAAAGAATCTGAAATTTTTGCGTTTTTTTCTTTTGCCCATCCATATTTCGCAACAAAATAACGAAAAAAAAACAAAAAAGTATCTGAAAAATTTGAGCTTTCTGTTTTTGTCCATATTTTGCAACAAAAAACGAAAAAAAAATATCTGAAATATTTGAGTTTTCTGATTTTGTCTATATTTCCCAACAAAATAACGAAAAAAGAACAAAAAAATATCTGAAATATTTGAGTTTTCTACTTTTGTCCATATTTCTTACCAAAATAAGGAAAAAACAAACAAAAAAGTTTGTGAAATATTTTAGTTTTCTGTTTTTGCCCATATTTTGCAACAAAATAACAAATAAATACATAAAAGTATCTGAAATATTTGAGTTTTCTGATTTTGTCCATATTTCGCAACAAAATAACGGAAAAAAAAACAAAGTCTCTGAAATATTTGAGTTTTCTGTTTTTGTGTTTATTTCCCAACAAAATAACGACAAAAAAACAAAAAAATATCTGAAATATTTGAGTTTTCTCCTTTTGTCCATATTTTTCAACAAAATAAGGAAAAAAACCAACAAAAAAGTAACTGAAATATTTTAGTTTTCTGTTTTTGTCTATATTTCGCAACAAAATAACGAAAAAAAAAAAAAAAAAAAATATCTGAAATATTTGAGTTTTCTACTTTTGTCCATATTTATCAACAAAATAAGGAAAAAAAAAAAAAAAAAGTATCTGAAATATTTTAGTTTTCTGTTTTTGTCCATATTTCGCAACAAAATAACGAAAAAAAAAACAAAAAAATATCTGAAATATTTGAGTTTTCTACTTTTGTCCATATTTCTCAACAAAATAAGTAAATAAACAAACAAAAAAGTATCTGAAAAATTTGAGCTTTCTGTTTTTGTCCACATTTGGCAACAAAATAATGAAAAAAAAACAAAAAAGTATCTGAAATATTTGAGTTTTCTGTTTTTGTCCACATTTCGCCACAAAATAACGGAAAAAAACAACAAAGTCTCTGTAATATTTGAGTTTTCTGTTTTAGTCTATATTTCGCAACAAAATAACGAAAAAAAAAGTATGTGAAATATTTTAGTTTTCTTTTTTGCCCATATTTCGCAACAAAATAACGAAAATAAACATAAAAGTCTCTGAAATATTTTAGTTTTCATTTTTTGCCCATATTTCCCAACAAAATAACGAAAAAAAACAAAAAAATTTCTGAAATATTTTAGTTTTCTGTTTTTGTCCATATTTCGCAACAAAATAACGAAAAAAAAAACAAAAAAGTATCTGAAATATTTGAGCTTTCTGTTTTTGTCCATATTTTGCAACAAAAAACGAAAAAAAAATATCTGAAATATTTGAGTTTTCTGATTTTGTCTATATTTCCCAACAAAATAACGAAAAAAGAACAAAAAAATATCTGAAATATTTGAGTTTTCTACTTTTGTCCATATTTCTCAACAAAATAAGGAAAAAAACAAACAAAAAAGTATCTGAAATATTTTAGTTTTCTGTTTTTGTCTATATTTCGCAACAAAATAACGAAAAAAAAGTATGTGAAATATTTTAGTTTTCATTTTTTGCCCATATTTCGCAACAAAATAACGAAAAAAACATAAAAGTATCTGAAATATTTGAGTTTTCTGGTTTTGTCCATATTTCGCAACAAAATAACGGAAAAAAAAGTCTCTGAAATATTTGAGTTTTCTGTTTTTGTCTATATTTCCCAACAAAATAACGAAAAAAAAAACAAAAAAATATCTGAAATATTTGAGTTTTCTACTTTTGTCCATATTTCTCAACAAAATAAGGAAAAAAACAAACAAAAAAGTATCTGAAATATTTTAGTTTTCTGTTTTTGTCTATATTTCGCAACAAAATAACGAAAAAAAAGTATGTGAAATATTTTAGTTTTCATTTTTTGCCCATATTTCGCAACAAAATAACGAAAAAAAACATAAAAGTATCTGAAATATTTGAGTTTTCTGGTTTTGTCCATATTTCGCAACAAAATAACGGAAAAAAAAACAAAGTCTCTGAAATCTTTGAGTTTTCTGTTTTTGTCTTTATTTCCCAACAAAATAACGACAAAAAAAACAAAAAAATATCTGAAATATTTGAGTTTTCTCCTTTTGTCCATATTTTTCAACAAAATAAGTAAATAAACAAACAAAAAAGTATCTGAAATATTTGAGTTTTCTGTTTTTGTCCATATTTCCCAACAAAATAACGAAAAAAAAAACAAAAAAATATCTGAAATATTTTAGTTTTTTGTTTTTGTCCATATTCCGCAACAAAATAATGAAAAAAAAACAAAAAAGTATCTGAAAAATTTGAGCTTTCTGTTTTTGTCCACATTTGGCAACTATTCAGACAGCTTAACAACAAAGTCTCTGAAATATTTGAGTTTTCTGTTTTTGTCCATATTTCCCAACAAAATAACGAAAAAAAAAACAAAAAAATATCTGAAATATTTTAGTTTTCTGTTTTTGTCCATATTTCGCAACAAAATAACGGAAAAAAAAACAAAGTCTCTGAAATATTTGAGTTTTCTGTTTTTGTGTTTATTTCCCAACAAAATAACGACAAAAAAACAAAAAAATATCTGAAATATTTGAGTTTTCTCCTTTTGTCCATATTTTTCAACAAAAAAGTAACTGAAATATTTTAGTTTTCTGTTTTTGTCTATATTTCGCAACAAAATAACGAAAAAAAAAAAAAAAAAAATATCTGAAATATTTGAGTTTTCTACTTTTGTCCATATTTCTCAACAAAATAAGGAAAAAAAAAAAAAAAAAGTATCTGAAATATTTTAGTTTTCTGTTTTTGTCCATATTTCGCAACAAAATAACGAAAAAAAAAACAAAAAAATATCTGAAATATTTGAGCTTTCTGTTTTTGTCCATATTTTGCAACAAAAAACGAAAAAAAAAAAAAAAAAAATATCTGAAATATTTGAGTTTTCTACTTTTGTCCATATTTCTCAACAAAATAAGGAAAAAAAAAAAAAAAAGTATCTGAAATTTTTGAATTTTTATTTTGTTCATTTTTTTTCTGTTTTTGTTCATATTTCCCAACAAAATAACGAAAAAAAAAACAAAAAAATATCTGAAATATTTGAGTTTTCTGTTTTTGTCCATATTTCCCAACAAAATAACGAAAAAAAAAACAAAAAAATATCTGAAATATTTTAGTTTTTTGTTTTTGTCCATATTTCGCAACAAAATAACGAAAAAAAAAACAAAAAAATATCTGAAATATTTGAGCTTTCTGTTTTTGTCCATATTTTGCAACAAAAAACGAAAAAAAAAAAAAAAAAAATATCTGAAATATTTGAGTTTTCTACTTTTGTCCATATTTCTCAACAAAATAAGGAAAAAAAAAAAAAAAAGTATCTGAAATATTTGAGTTTTCTGTTTTTGTCCATATTTCGCAACAAAATAACGAAAAAAAAAACAAAAAAATATCTGAAATATTTGAGCTTTCTGTTTTTGTCCATATTTTGCAACAAAAAACGAAAAAAAAAAAAAAAAAAATATCTGAAATATTTGAGTTTTCTACTTTTGTCCATATTTCTCAACAAAATAAGGAAAAAAAAAAAAAAAAGTATCTGAAATATTTGAGTTTTCTGTTTTTGTCCATATTTCCCAACAAAATAACGAAAAAAAAAACAAAAAAGTATCTGAAATATTTGAGTTTTCTGTTTTTGTCCATATTTCCCAACAAAATAACGAAAAAAAAAACAAAAAAATATCTGAAATATTTGAGTTTTCTGTTTTTGTCCATATTTCCCAACAAAATAACGAAAAAAAAAACAAAAAAATATCTGAAATATTTTAGTTTTCTGTTTTTGTCCATATTTCGCAACAAAATAACGGAAAAAAAAAAAAAGTCTCTGAAATATTTGAGTTTTCTGTTTTTGTGTTTATTTCCCAACAAAATAACGACAAAAAAACAAAAAAATATCTGAAATATTTGAGTTTTCTCCTTTTGTCCATATTTTTCAACAAAAAAGTAACTGAAATATTTTAGTTTTCTGTTTTTGTCTATATTTCGCAACAAAATAACGAAAAAAAAAAAAAAAAAAATATCTGAAATATTTGAGTTTTCTACTTTTGTCCATATTTCTCAACAAAATAAGGAAAAAAAAAAAAAAAAGTATCTGAAATATTTGAGTTTTCTGTTTTTGTCCATATTTCCCAACAAAATAACGAAAAAAAAAACAAAAAAATATCTGAAATATTTTAGTTTTTTGTTTTTGTCCATATTCCGCAACAAAATAATGAAAAAAAAACAAAAAAGTATCTGAAAAATTTGAGCTTTCTGTTTTTGTCCACATTTGGCAACTATTCAGACAGCTTAACAACAAAGTCTCTGAAATATTCGAGTTTTCTGTTTTTGTCCATATTTCCCAACAAAATAACGAAAAAAAAAACAAAAAAATATCTGAAATATTTTAGTTTTCTGTTTTTGTCCATATTTCGCAACAAAATAACGGAAAAAAAAACAAAGTCTCTGAAATATTTGAGT
Source organism: Empis livida (assembly GCA_963932195.1). Classification (NCBI taxonomy): domain Eukaryota; kingdom Metazoa; phylum Arthropoda; class Insecta; order Diptera; family Empididae; genus Empis; species Empis livida. Next base: position 22,313,331 of record OZ010646.1, read on the forward strand.
TTTCTGTTTTTGTGTTTATTTCCCAACAAAATAACGACAAAAAAACAAAAAAATATCTGAAATATTTGAGTTTTCTCCTTTTGTCCATATTTTTCAACAAAAAAGTAACTGAAATATTTTAGTTTTCTGTTTTTGTCTATATTTCGCAACAAAATAACGAAAAAAAAAAAAAAAAAAATATCTGAAATATTTGAGTTTTCTACTTTTGTCCATATTTCTCAACAAAATAAGGAAAAAAAAAAAAAAAGTAAATGAAATATTTTAGTTTTCTGTTTTTGTCTATATTTCGCAACAAAATAACGAAAAAAAAAAAAAAAAAAATATCTGAAATATTTGAGTTTTCTACTTTTGTCCATATTTCTCAACAAAATAAGGAAAAAAAAAAAAAAAAAGTATCTGAAATATTTTAGTTTTCTGTTTTTGTCCATATTTCTCAACAAAATAAGGAAAAAAAAAAAAAAAAGTATCTGAAATATTTGAGTTTTCTACTTTTGTCCATATTTCTCAACAAAATAAGGAAAAAAAACCAACAAAAAAGTAACTGAAATATTTTAGTTTTCTGTTTTTGTCTATATTTCGCAACAAAATAACGAAAATGAACATAAAAGTCTCTGAAATATTTTAGTTTTCATTTTTTGCCCATATTTCCCAACAAAATAACGAAAAAAAAACAAAAAAGTATCTGAAAAATTTGAGCTTTCTGTTTTTGTCCATATTTTGCAACAAAAAACGAAAAAAAAATATCTGAAATATTTGAGTTTTCTGATTTTGTCTATATTTCCCAACAAAATAACGAAAAAAGAACAAAAAAATATCTGAAATATTTGAGTTTTCTACTTTTGTCCATATTTCTTACCAAAATAAGGAAAAAACAAACAAAAAAGTTTGTGAAATATTTTAGTTTTCTGTTTTTGCCCATATTTTGCAACAAAATAACAAATAAATACATAAAAGTATCTGAAATATTTGAGTTTTCTGATTTTGTCCATATTTCGCAACAAAATAACGGAAAAAAAACAAAGTCTCTGAAATATTTGAGTTTTCTGTTTTTGTGTTTATTTCCCAACAAAATAACGACAAAAAAACAAAAAAATATCTGAAATATTTGAGTTTTCTCCTTTTGTCCATATTTTTCAACAAAATAAGGAAAAAAACCAACAAAAAAGTAACTGAAATATTTTAGTTTTCTGTTTTTGTCTATATTTCGCAACAAAATAACGAAAAAAAAAAAAAAAAAATATCTGAAATATTTGAGTTTTCTACTTTTGTCCATATTTCTCAACAAAATAAGGAAAAAAAAAAAAAAAAAGTATCTGAAATATTTTAGTTTTCTGTTTTTGTCCATATTTCGCAACAAAATAACGAAAAAAAAAACAAAAAAATATCTGAAATATTTGAGTTTTCTACTTTTGTCCATATTTCTCAACAAAATAACAAAAAAGTATCTGAAAAATTTGAGCTTTCTGTTTTTGTCCACATTTGGCAACAAAATAATGAAAAAAAAAACAAAAAGTATCTGAAATATTTGAGTTTTCTGTTTTTGTCCACATTTCGCCACAAAATAACGGAAAAAAACAACAAAGTCTCTGTAATATTTGAGTTTTCTGTTTTAGTCTATATTTCGCAACAAAATAACGAAAAAAAAAGTATGTGAAATATTTTAGTTTTCTTTTTTGCCCATATTTCGCAACAAAATAACGAAAATAAACATAAAAGTCTCTGAAATATTTTAGTTTTCATTTTTTGCCCATATTTCCCAACAAAATAACGAAAAAAAACAAAAAAATATCTGAAATATTTTAGTTTTCTGTTTTTGTCCATATTTCGCAACAAAATAACGAAAAAAAAACAAAAAAGTATCTGAAATATTTGAGCTTTCTGTTTTTGTCCATATTTTGCAACAAAAAACGAAAAAAAAATATCTGAAATATTTGAGTTTTCTGATTTTGTCTATATTTCCCAACAAAATAACGAAAAAAGAACAAAAAAATATCTGAAATATTTGAGTTTTCTACTTTTGTCCATATTTCTTACCAAAATAAGGAAAAAACAAATAAAAAAGTTTGTGAAATATTTTAGTTTTCTGTTTTTGCCCATATTTTGCAACAAAATAACAAATAAATACATAAAAGTATCTGAAATATTTGAGTTTTCTGATTTTGTCCATATTTCGCAACAAAATAACGGAAAAAAAAACAAAGTCTCTGAAATCTTTGAGTTTTCTGTTTTTGTGTTTATTTCCCAACAAAATAACGACAAAAAAACAAAAAAATATCTGAAATATTTGAGTTTTCTCCTTTTGTCCATATTTTTCAACAAAATAAGGAAAAAAACCAACAAAAAAGTAACTGAAATATTTTAGTTTTCTGTTTTTGTCTATATTTCGCAACAAAATAACGACAAAAAAAAACAAAAAAATATCTGAAATATTTGAGTTTTCTACTTTTGTCCATATTTCTCAACAAAATAAGGGAAAAAAAAAAAAAAGTATCTGAAATATTTTAGTTTTCTGTTTTTGTCCATATTTCGCAACAAAATAACGAAAAAAAAAAAAAAAAATATCTGAAATATTTGAGTTTTCTACTTTTGTCCATATTTCTCAACAAAATAAGTAAATAAACAAACAAAAAAGTATCTGAAATATTTGAGTTTTCTGTTTTTGTCCATATTTCCCAACAAAATAACGAAAAAAAAAACAAAAAAATATCTGAAATATTTTAGTTTTTTGTTTTTGTCCATATTCCGCAACAAAATAATGAAAAAAAAACAAAAAAGTATCTGATCTGAAAAATTTGAGCTTTCTGTTTTTGTCCACATTTGGCAACTATTCAGACAGCTTAACAACAAAGTCTCTGAAATATTCGAGTTTTCTGTTTTTGTCCATATTTCCCAACAAAATAACGAAAAAAAAAACAAAAAAATATCTGAAATATTTTAGTTTTCTGTTTTTGTCCATATTTCGCAACAAAATAACGGAAAAAAAAACAAAGTCTCTGAAATATTTGAGTTTTCTGTTTTTGTGTTTATTTCCCAACAAAATAACGACAAAAAAACAAAAAAATATCTGAAATATTTGAGTTTTCTCCTTTTGTCCATATTTTTCAACAAAAAAGTAACTGAAATATTTTAGTTTTCTGTTTTTGTCTATATTTCGCAACAAAATAACGAAAAAAAAAAAAAAAAAAATATCTGAAATATTTGAGTTTTCTACTTTTGTCCATATTTCTCAACAAAATAAGGAAAAAAAAAAAAAAAAGTATCTGAAATATTTTAGTTTTCTGTTTTTGTCCATATTTCGCAACAAAATAACGAAAAAAAAAACAAAAAAATATCTGAAATATTTGAGGTTTCTACTTTTGTCCATATTTCTCAACAAAATAAGGAAAAAAAACCAACAAAAAAGTAACTGAAATATTTTAGTTTTCTGTTTTTGTCTATATTTCGCAACAAAATAACGAAAACGAACATAAAAGTCTCTGAAATATTTTAGTTTTCATTTTTTGCCCATATTTCCCAACAAAATAACGAAAAAAAAACAAAAAAATATCTGAAATATTTTAGTTTTCTGTTTTTGTCCATATTTCGCAACAAAATAACGAAAAAAAACAAAAAAGTATCTGAAAAATTTGAGTTTTATGTTTTTGTCCACATTTCGCAACAAAATAACGGAAAAAAACAACAAAGTCTCTGCAATATTTGAGTTTTCTGTTTTTGCCCATATTTCCCAACGAAATACCAAAAAAAAAACAAAAAAATATCTGCAATATTTGAGTTTTTTTTGTCCATATTTCGCAATAATATAACGAAAAAAAAACGGAAAAGAATCTGAAATATTTTAGCTTTCTGTTTTTGTCCATATTTCGCAACAAAATAACGGAAAAAGAAACAAAAAAGTTTCTGAAATATTTGATTTTTCTGTTTTTGTCTATATTTCGCAACAAAATAACCAAAAAATAACAAAGAACTATCTGAAATATTTGAGTTTTCTGTTTTTGTCCATATTTCCTAACAAAATAACGAAAAAAAAACAAAAAATATCTAAAATATTTGAGTTTTCTTTTTTGTCCATATTTCGCAACAAAATAACAAGAAAGTATCTGAAATATTTTAGTTTTCTGTTTTTGTCCATATTTCCCAAAGAAATAACGAAACAAAAAAATATCTGAAATATTTGAGTTTTTTTTTTGTCCATATTTCGCAATAATATAACGGAAAAAAAACAAAAAATTATCTGAAATATTTAAGCTTTCTGTTTTTGTCCATATTTTGCAACAAAATAACGAAAAAATAACAAGAAAGTAAATGAAATATTTGATTTTTCTGTTTTTGTCCATATTTCGCAACAAAATAACGAAAAAACAACGAAAGAGTATCTGAAATATTTTAGCTTTCTGTTTTTGTCCATATTTTACAACAAAATAACGAAAAAAAAACAATAAAGTATCTGAAATATTTGAGTTCCTGTTTTTGTCCATATTTCGCAACAAAACAACGAAAAAACAACGAAAGAGTATCTGAAATATTTTAGATTTCTGTTTTTGTCCATATTTCACAACAGAATAACGGAAAAAAACAACAAAGTCTCTGCAATATTTGAGTTTTCTGTTTTTGCCCATATTTCCCAACGAAATACCAAAAAAAAAACAAAAAAATATCTGCAATATTTGAGTTTTTTTTTGTCCATATTTCGCAATAATATAACGAAAAAAAAACGGAAAAGAATCTGAAATATTTTAGCTTTCTGTTTTTGTCCATATTTCGCAACAAAATAACGGAAAAAGAAACAAAAAAGTTTCTGAAATATTTGATTTTTCTGTTTTTGTCTATATTTCGCAACAAAATAACCAAAAAATAACAAGAACTATCTGAAATATTTGAGTTTTCTGTTTTTGTCCATATTTCCTAACAAAATAACGAAAAAAAACAAAAAAATATCTGCAATATTTGAGTTTTTTTTTGTCCATTTTTGCAACAAAATAACAAGAAAGTATCTGAAATATTTGAGTTTCTGTTTTGTCCATATTTCCCAAAGAAATAACGAAACAAAAAAATATCTGAAATATTTGAGTTTTTTTTTTGTCCATATTTCGCAATAATATAACGGAAAAAAAACTAAAAACTATATGAAATATATGAGTTTTATGTTTTAGTCCATATTTCGCAATAAATAACGAAAAGAAAACAAAAAACTATCTGAAATATTGAGTTTTCTGTTTTTGTCCATATTTCTCAACAAAATAAGACAAAAAACTAACAAGAAAGTATCTGAAATATTTGAGTTTTCTGTTTTTGTCCATATTTCCCAACTAAATAACGAAAAAAAACAAAAAATATCTAAATATTTGAGTTTTCTTTTTGTCCATTTTTTACAACAAAATAACAAGAAAGTATCTGAAATATTTGTGTTTCTGTTTTGTCCATATTTCCAACGAAATAACGAAAAAAAAACAAAAAAATATCTGAAATATTTGAGTTTTTTTTTTTGTCCATAATTTCGCAATAATATAACGGAAAAAAAACAAAAAATTATCTGAAATATTTAAGCTTTCTGTTTTTGTCCATATTTTGCAACAAAATAACGAAAAAATAACAAGAAAGTAAATGAAATATTTGATTTTTTCTGTTTTTGTCCATATTTCGCAACAAATAACGAAAAAAACAACGAAAGAGTATCTGAAATATTTTAGCTTTCTGTTTTGTCCATATTTTACAACAAAATAACGAAAAAAAAAACAATAAAGTATCTGAAATATTTGAGTTTCTGTTTTTGTCCATATTTCGCAACAAAACAACGAAAAAACAACGAAAGAGTATCTGAAATATTTTAGATTTCTGTTTTTGTCCATATTTCACAACAGAATAACGAAAAAAAAACAAAAAAGTATCTGAAATATTTAAGTTTTTTTTGTCCATATTTCGCAATAATATAACGAAAAAAAACCAAAAAGTATCTGATATCATCCCCCCGAGGGATTCCACCATGTCGTGGTGGTGGAGCTTAAGTAGGATCAAGGATGTAGTGGATACTGCAGAGAATGAAATATTTGATTTTTCTGTTGTTGTCCATATTTCGCAACAAAATAACGAAAAAACAACGAAAGAGTATCTGAAATATTTTAGCTTTCTGTTTTTGTCCATATTTTACAACAAAATAACGAAAAAAAAACAATAAAGTATCTGAAATATTTGAGTTTTCTGTTTTTGTCCATATTTCGCAACAAAACAACGAAAAAACAACGAAAGAGTATCTGAAATATTTTAGATTTCTGTTTTTGTTCATATTTCACAACAGAATAACGAAAAAAAAACAAAAAAGTATCGGAAATATTTAAGTTTTTTTTGTCCATATTTCGCAATAATATAACGAAAAAAAAACCAAAAAGTATCTGAAATCATCCCCGCGAGGGATTCCACCATGTCGTGGTGGTGGGGCTTAAGTAGGATCAAGGATGATGTCGGTGGATACTGCAGAGAATAGTCTGTGGTATCCGGCAGGTCTAACCATACCGATAAGGTCACTATTGAGGTCTGAAAACCAAGGGAATCCGAACAATAATGGAAAATGGCAACGAAAAAGGACAAATCACGTGTTGGGATGTCAACACAAGTGTCACCTGTACCTACGGCAGGTGGCGAGGGCTTGGTTCCGAAAGGAACTAAGTCGCCAGTAGGAGCGTGCGGAGGAGTGGTGACAGGCTCATCCGTGCGTAATGAAGCAACTGAAAATCTACTAGACACAGATGAAGAACTACGAGAATTGTCGCAGACATCTTCATTTGTGTTATCAGAAAGGGACCTGGACATACTGAAAGGTAAGTCAGATTTAGGAAGCTCAGATCAGTCTGATTCTGGCTCCGACATGGAGGTTGACGGTAATAACACCGTCATCAACATGGCGGATCTGAGCTCCGATTTAGATAATATAGGAAAGAGCTATTTATCTTCCACAGGTACACCAAAGGGATTCAGTAAGGTTAACCCCCACTCTGGTGCAGTATCTACCAATCTGCGTAAAGACGCGATTAAAAAGATGCGCAGCGCCAGAAGAAGGATTGAGAAGCTCATGGTGATCGATCCGAAGGAACTCAGCGCCTGGGACAAGGAAAAGCTTGTCGAAGCCAGAGCTGTAGTGAATTCGACGGAGCTTCAGAAAATTATTGCGGCGAAAGCGGAGCCACAGCCTTCTTCATCCGGTGCGTCTGTAAAACAGACTAGGGATAAAGACAGGAAGCTGTGCTCCAAAATAGGTTCCTCCGGTGCGTCTGGGTGTCAGACAAGGGAGGAATACGAAGCCAACTAGAAGGGCACTTCAGGCAGAGCTGAAGACGCCAAAAAAGGGTTCACGAAGAAGAGAGGCAGATCGGATAATAACATCCAACCTAAGGGCGCTAAAAAAGCCAAGAGAGCGACTACTTCCGGCAAAGCGAAGATAGTCGATGATCTGCAGGTGGCCATCGTTGATGAGAATGGCCCCGAAGGCAAATTCAACCAGGAGCAGTGGGACTCGGTTGAAAAAAAGATCCAGGATGCGCTCATCGATGCTTTTGCTTGCGTCTTAGCGGAGGACGTAAAGTTCGATGGCGCAGCCTGGGAAAGGGGGTACAAAGTGGCAGCGTGCGCTGATAAGAAATCCAAGGATTTCTTATCAGCCACCTAGAACAAGCTAGATGGTATCTGGGAGGGAGCAAGGCTTAGAGCTATCCCTAGAGCCGATACCAGTCTCTACCAAAGGCCCAAGGCGGTTTGGATACCTAAACCGTATCAAACACCACAAAGAGTTCTGAGTCTGCTAGCAGGCCAGAACAAGGGAATTCATGCTGAGGAGTGGAAGATCCTGAAGGAGGATGTTCGTAAGGAACGTGGCCAGCACTTCCTTATGAGCATCAGTAGGGACTCACTCCCCTTCCTCGAAAAGAGTAGAGGAATGGTAGCCTTCAGCATGGCGAAGGTATTCGTTAGAATTATGGGCAGCAGCGGGGCCACTGATGATGGAGGTGATGCAGATCAACCTCCACCACAGTAGAGCTGCTAACAGCAACCTGATGGGGTACATGGGCAGCAATAACATCGATGCTGCCCTCATTCAAGAGCCGTGGATAGACGGCCAAGGTAGGATTCATGGCCTGAAGTGCAAAGACTACACCTTGTTTCATAAAAACGGAGTGAGTAAAATTAGGTCATGTATTTTGGTTAAAAACAAATTTAATGTTTTTCTTCTGGAAAATTTTAGCAATGATGATACAACAGTTGTCAAATGGGAAAGGAGTAAGAAGGAAAAGCCTCTACTCCTAGTCTCAGCTTATATGCCTTACGACAGCGCGGAAGAGCCGCCGTCCCCAGCAAAAAGAGACGCTGTAAACAGCTGGAAGCAAGACATTGTGATAGGATGTGATGCAAACGCTCATGATACGCAGTGGGGAAGCTCTAACATTAACAGTAGAGGTGAGTCTTTATTAGAGTATATTGGTAAAACTAACCTTAGTATATGTAATAGGGGGACAGCCCCGACATTTATAGTTAGAAATAGGAGGGAGGTAATAGACCTAACATTGGCTACTAACTCTAGATCGCTCGGCATAAGGAATTGGAGGGTATCTGAGAGAGCCTCTTTCTCAGATCACTGTTGGATTCTTTTCGAAATCGAAGGAAAACGTGATGATAGGGTATCCTTTAGGAACCCCAGGAAAACGAATTGGGCTAAATACACGGAATTGCTTAGTGACTCTCCAAGGCTCTTAACTGGAGAGTGCTTAACAAAACGTAAGCTTATCGACAAGGCAGTAAACGTCATTAGCACCGAAATGAACAGTGCATTTGAAGCCTGCTGCCCCCTGAATCGGACATCGGGCAGCAAAAAACCACCTTGGTGGAATAAAGAGGTAGAAGAGTGCAGGAACAGTGCGAGAACTCTCGGACATCGGGCAGCAAAAAAGTGCAGGAACAGTGCGAGAAGTCGGACATCGGGCAGCAAAAAACCACCTTGGTGGAATAAAGAGGTAGAAGAGTGCAGGGGGGGTTCTCCTGGGGGGTTTTCTGTGAATCCATAGAGAATACCAGTACTTTCAGAGAGTGCAAAGTACTTAGGGATCATTCTTGATTCCAAACTTAGTTGGAATAAAAATGTGGAGGAAAGAGCAAGGAAAGCCACGAACGCATTATTTGCGTGTAAACGGTTCTCAGGCACAAAGTGGGGCATCAGCCCAAAGATGGGTCACTGGCTGTACACCAGTGTAGTACGACCAATACTCACGTACGGTGCTACAGTATGGTGGCCAGCAGTAAATAGAAAGACAAATGTCAAAAAACTGGAAAAGGTGCAAAGGCTGGCGTGCATAAGCATCACTGGTGCACTGCGCACGACACCAACCTTAGCTATGGAAATCATGCTAAATCTGCATCCACTGGAAGAGCATATAAAGAACATAGCGGTAAAGAGTGCAATAAGACTAAGAGAGTCAGGTGCACTTAGATATAGGGGATACACACATAGCAGGATCTTGGAAGAATTCAATCTGGACACTAGGGGAGTGCATACAGACTACCTGACTCCATATTTTGATTTTCGCAGAGACTTCGACATTCGTATCCCAACAAGGAACGAATGGGAGGAGGGAACTGTGAACACAGAAATTGGAATATCCATTTTCACAGGCGGGTCTAAAACAGCTGAAGGTGCAGGATCGGGTATATACTCCGAATTCCTAGATATCAGGGAATCGGTAAGGCTGCCGGATCACAGCAGTGTCTTCCAGGCGGAAATCCTGGCAATAGTTAGGGCGGCTGAATTGGCTGAGGCTAGACTGATATCACAGGAGCATATCATAATCTATGTCGACAGCCAGGCAGCTATCAGAGCGCTAGGGTCTAATAACATCAAGTCCAGCCTGGTAAAAAGCTGCCGAGAAGTAATTCAGGTACTTTGTAGGCATTGCATCGTTGAACTGTGCTGGGTCCCCGGCCACAGCAACATTGAAGGTAATGAAATAGCTGATGAGCTCGCTAGATCAGGATCTGAGGCAGACATTGGAACAGCCGATATATCTGTACTCAGTCCACTAGGGGTGGAAAAAGGTAAGGTGGACACTATCACAGTGAGAAGGATTGATCACATGTGGGAGACTACGAACACATGCCACATAGCAAAAACTATGTGGCCTCGAAGGAACCTAAGGAACACGGGAATCCTACTAAATATGAGCAGGACAAGCCTCAGACTTGCCATTGGTGTTCTGACAGGCCACTGTCTGCTAGGAAAAATGCCTAAGAAGATGGGATTAGCTACGGCTGATCTGTGCAGGGGCTGCCAGGACTTAGCAATGACGGAGGATATAGCTCACATGCTCTGCGACTGTCCTAGTCTCAGCAGAAGGAGGCTAAATATTCTAGGGAGGTACAGATACGGTGGACTACATGACCTGGTAGGTATCCCGATAAAGGTAATCCTTAATTTTGTTAGGGGAGCAGCTTGGATTTAGCGAGGGTAAGTAGCCGGGTAGTTGTTGCAATTAAAAAGGGATACCAATGGGCCAATCAATGGCCTAGGTCGGGGTTCTGTTCAGGCATCAGCAGACAGTTAACCCCCCCTTATAAAACATAAACATCTGAAATCATTGAGTTTTCTGTTTTTGTACATATTTCGCTACAAATTAACGAAAAAATAACAAGAAAGTATAAGAAATATTTGAGTATTCTGTTTTTGTCCATATTTTGCAACAAAACAACGAAAGAGTGTTGGAAAAATTTTAGCTTTCTTTTTTGTCCATATTTCGCAACAAAATAACGGAAAAAAACTAACAAGAAAGTATCTGAAATATTTGAGTTTTCTGTTTTTGTCTATATTTCTCAACAAAATAAGGAAAAAAACTAACAAGAAAGTATCTGAAATATTTTAGCTTTCTGTTTTTGTCCATATTTTACAACAAAATAACGAAAAAAAAACAAAAAGTATCTGAAATATTTGATTTTTCTGCTTTTGTCTATATTTCGCAACAAAATAACCAAAAAATAACAAAGAAGTATCTGAAATATTTGAGTTTTCTGTTGTTGTCTATATTTCGCAATAATATAATGGGAAAAAAAACTAAAAACTATCTGAAATATATGAGTTTTCTGATTTAGTCCATATTTCGCAACAAAATAACGAAAAGAAAACAAAATACTATCTGAAATATTTCAGTTTTCTGTTTTTGTCTATATTTCTCAACAAAATAAGGAAAAAAACTAACAAGAAAGTATCTGAAATATTTGAGTTTTCTGTTTTTGTTCATATTTCTCAACAAAATAACCAAAAAATAACAAAGAAGTATCTGAAATATTTGAGTTTTCTGTTTTTGTCCATATTTCCCAACAAATAACGAAAAAAACAAAAAAATATTTGAAATATTTGAGTTTTTTTTTGTCCATATTTCGCAATAATATAACGGAAAAAAAACTAAAAACTATCTGAAATATATGAGTTTTCTGTTTTAGTCCATATTTCGCAACAAAATAACGAAAAGAAAACAAAAAACTATCTGAAATATTTGAGTTTCCTGTTTTTGTCCATATTTCTCAACAAAATAAGGAAAACAACTAACAAGAAAGTATCTGAAATATTTGAGTTTTCTGTTTTTGTCCTTATTTCGCAACAAAATAACGAAAAAAAAACAAGAAAGTAACTGAAATATTTGAGTTTTCTGTTTTTGTCGATATTTCGCAACAAAACAACGAAAAAACAACGAAAGAGTATCTGAAATATTTTAGCTTTCTGTTTTTGTCCATATTTCAAAACAAAATAACGAAAAAAAACAAAAAAGTATCTGAATTATTTGAGTTTTTTTTTGTCCATATTTCGCAATAATATAACGGAAAAAAAACTAAAAACTATCTGAAATATATGAGTTTTCAGTTTTAGTCCATATTTCGCAACAAAATAACGAAAAGAAAACAAAAAACTATCTGAAATATTTGAGTTTTCTGTTTTTGTCCATATTTCTCAACAAAATAAGGAAAAAACTAACAAGAAAGTATCTAAAATATTTGAGTTTTCTGTTTTTGTCCATATTTCGCAACAAATTAACGAAAAAAAAACAAAAAAATATCTGAAATATTTGAGTTTTTTTTGTCCATATTTCGCAATAATATAACGGAAAATAACTAAAAATTATCTGAAATATATGAGTTTTCTGTTTTAGTCCATATTTCGCAACAAAATAACGAAAGGAAAACAAAAAACTATCTGAAATATTTGAGTTTTCTGTTTTTGTCCATATTTCTCAACAAAATAAGGAAAAAAACTAACAAGAAAGTATCTGAAATATTTGAGTTTTCTGTTTTTGTCCATATTTCACAACAAAATAACGAAAAAAAAACAAAAAAGTATCTGAAATCATTGAGTTTTCTGTTTTTGTAAATATTTCGGAATAAATTAACGAAAAAATAACAAGAAAGTATCTGAAATATTTGAGTTTTTTGTTTTTGTCCATATTTCGCAACAAAACAACGAAAAAACAACGAAAGAGTATTGGAAATATTTTAGCTTTCTGTTTTTGTCCATATTTCGCAACAAAATAACGGAAAAAACACAAAAAAGTATCTGAAATATTTGAGTTTTCTGTTTTTGTCCATATTTCCTAACAAAATAACTAAAAAAAAACAAAAAAATATCTAAAATATTTGAGTTTTCTTTTTTGTCCATATTTCGTAACAAAATAACAAGAAAGTATCTGAAATATTTGAGTTTTCTTTTTTCGTCCATATTTCCCAACGAAATAACGAAAAAGAACAAAAAAATATCTGAAATATTTGAGTTTTTTTTTGTCCATATTTCGCAATAATATAACGGAAAAAAAACAAAAAAGTATCTGAAATATTTTAGCTTTCTGTTTTTGTCCATATTTCGCAACAAAATAACGGGAAAAAAAACAAAAAAGTATCTGAAATATTTGATTTTTCTGCTTTTGTCTACATTTCGCAACAAAATAACCAAAAAATAACAAAGAAGTATCTGAAATATTTGAGTTTTCTGTTTTTGTCCATATTTCCCAACTAAATAACGAAAAAAAACAAAAAAATATCTAAAATATTTGAGTTTTCTTTTTGTCCATTTTTACAACAAAATAACAAGAAAGTATCTGAAATATTTGTGTTTTCTGTTTTGTCCATATTTCCCAACGAAATAACGAAAAAAAAAACAAAAAATATCTGAAATATTTGAGTTTTTTTTTTGTCCATATTTCGCAATAATATAACGGAATAAAAACAAAAAACTATCTGAAATATTTAAGCTTCCTGGTTTTGTCTATATTTCGCAACAAAATAACGAAAAAATAACAAGAAAGTAAATGAAATATTTGAGTTTTCTGTTTTTGTCCATATTTCGCAACAAAATAACGAAAAAAAAACAAAAAGCATCTGAAATATTTGATTTTTATGTTTTTGTCCATATTTCGCAACAAAATAACGAAAAAAGAACGAAAGAGTATCTGAAATATTTTAGCTTTCTGTTTTTGTCCATATTTCCCAACAAAACAACGAAAAAACAACGAAAGAGTATTGGAAATATTTTAGCTTTCTGTTTTTGTCCATATTTCGCAACAAAATAACGGAAAAAACACAAAAAAGTATCTGAAATATTTGAGTTTTCTGTTTTTGTCCATATTTCCTAACAAAATAACGAAAAAAAAACAAAAAAATATCTAAAATATTTGAGTTTTCTTTTTTGTCCATATTTCGTAACAAAATAACAAGAAAGTATCTGAAATATTTGAGTTTTCTTTTTTTGTCCATATTTCCCAACGAAATAACGAAAAAGAACAAAAAAATATCTGAAATATATGAGTTTTTTTTTGTCCATATTTCGCAATAATATAACGGAAAAAAAACAAAAAAGTATCTGAACTATTTTAGCTTTCTGTTTTTGTCCATATTTCGCAACAAAATAACGGGAAAAAAACAAAAAAGTATCTGAAATATTTGATTTTTCTGCTTTTGTCTACATTTCGCAACAAAATAACCAAAAAATAACAAAGAAGTATCAGAAATATTTGAGTTTTCTGTTTTTGTCCATATTTCCCAACGAAATAACGGACAAAAACAAAAAAATTTCTGAGATATTTGAGTTTTCTTTTTTGTCCATATTTCGCAACAAAATAACAAGAAAGTATCTGAAATATTTGAGTTTTCTGTTTTTGTCCATATTTCCCAACGAAATAACGAAAAAAAACAAAAAAATATCTGAAATATTTGAGTTTTTTTTTGTCCATATTTCGCAATAATATAACGGAAAAAAAACAAAAAAGTATCTGCAATATTTTAGCTTTCTGTTTTTGTCCATATTTCGGAACAAAATAACGGGAAAAAAAACAAAAAAGTATCTGAAATATTTGATTTTTCTGCTTTTGTCTACATTTCGCAACAAAATAACCAAAAAATAACAAAGAAGTATCAGAAATATTTGAGTTTTCTGTTTTTGTCCATATTTCCTAACAAAATAACGAAAAAAAACCAAAAAAAATATCTAAAATATTTGAGTTTTCTTTTTTGTCCATATTTCGCAACAAAATAACAAGAAAGTATATGAAATATTTGAGTTTTCTGTTTTTGTCCATATTTCCCAACGAAATAACGAAAAAAAACAAAAAAATATCTGAAATATTTGAGTTTTTTTTTGTCCATATTTCGCAATAATATAACGGAAAAAAAAACAAAAAAGTATCTAAAATATTTTAGCTTGCTGTTTTTGTCCATATTTCGCAACAAAATAACGGGAAAAAAAACAAAAAAGTATCTGAAATATTTGATTTTTCTGCTTTTGTCTACAGTTCGCAACAAAATAACCAAAAAATAACAAAGAAGTATCTGAAATATTTGAGTTTTCTGTTTTTGTCCATATTTCCCAACTAAATAACGAAAAAAAAACAAAAAAATATCTAAAATATTTGAGTTTTCTTTTTGTCCATTTTTACAACAAAATAACAAGAAAGTATCTGAAATATTTGTGTTTTCTGTTTTGTCCATATTTCCCAACGAAATAACGAAAAAAAAACAAAAAAATATCTGAAATATTTGAGTTTTTTTTTTGTCCATATTTCGCAATAATATAACGGAATAAAAACAAAAAACTATCTGAAATATTTAAGCTTCCTGTTTTTGTCTATATTTCGCAACAAAATAACGAAAAAATAACAAGAAAGTAAATGAAATATTTGAGTTTTCTGTTTTTGTCCATATTTCGCAACAAAATAACGAAAAAAAAAACAAAAAGCATCTGAAATATTTGATTTTTCTGTTTTTGTCCATATTTCGCAACAAAATAACGGAAAAAAAAACAAAAAAGTATCTGAAATATTTTAGCTTTCTGTTTTTGTCCATATTTCCCAACAAATAACGAAAAAAACAAAAAAATATCTGAAATATTTGAGTTTTTTTTGTCCATATTTCGCAATAATATAACGGAAAAAAAACTAAAAACTATCTGAAATATATGAGTTTTCTGTTTTAGTCCATATTTCGCAACAAAATAACGAAAAGAAAACAAAAAACTATCTGAAATATTTGAGTTTTCTGTTTTTGTTCATATTTCTCAACAAAATAAGGAAAAAAACTAACAAGAAAGTATCTGAAATATTTGAGTTTTCTGTTTTTGTCCATATTTCGCAACAAAACAACGAAAAAACAACGAAAGAGTATCTGAAATATTTTAGCTTTCTGTTTTTGTCCATATTTCACAACAAAATAACGAAAAAAATAAAAAAGTATCTGAAA
Source organism: Empis livida (assembly GCA_963932195.1). Taxonomy (NCBI): domain Eukaryota; kingdom Metazoa; phylum Arthropoda; class Insecta; order Diptera; family Empididae; genus Empis; species Empis livida. Next base: position 22,329,075 of record OZ010646.1, read on the forward strand.
TATTTGAGTTTTTTTGGCCATATTTCGCAATAATATAACGGAAAAAAAACTAAAAACTATATGAGTTTTCTGTTTTAGTCCATATTTCGCAACAAAATAACGAAAAGAAAACAAAAAACTATCTGAAATATTTGAGTTTTCTGTTTTTGTCCATATTTCTCAACAAAATAAGGAAAAAAAAACTAACAAGAAAGTATCTGAAATATTTGAGTTTTCTGTTTTTGTCCATATTTCCCAACAAATAACGAAAAAAATACAAAAAAATATCTGAAATATTTAAGTTTTTTTTGTCCATATTTCGCAATAATATAACGGAAAAAAAACTAAAAACTATATGAAATATATGAGTTTTATGTTTTAGTCCATATTTCGCAATAAATAACGAAAAGAAAACAAAAAACTATCTGAAATATTTGAGTTTTCTGTTTTTGTCCATATTTCTCAACAAAATAAGACAAAAAACTAACAAGAAAGTATCTGAAATATTTGAGTTTTCTGTTTTTGTCCATATTTCCCAACTAAATAACGAAAAAAAACAAAAAAATATCTAAAATATTTGAGTTTTCTTTTTGTCCATTTTTACAACAAAATAACAAGAAAGTATCTGAAATATTTGTGTTTTCTGTTTTGTCCATATTTCCCAACGAAATAACGAAAAAAAAACAAAAAAATATCTGAAATATTTGAGTTTTTTTTTGTCCATATTTCGCAATAATATAACGGAATAAAAACAAAAAAGTATCTGAAATATTTAAGCTTTCTGTTTTTGTCTATATTTCGCAACAAAATAACGAAAAAATAACAAGAAAGTAAATGAAATATTTGAGTTTTCTGTTTTTGTCCATATTTCGCAACAAAATAACGAAAAAAAAAACAAAAAGCATCTGAAATATTTGATTTTTCTGTTTTTGTCCATATTTCGCAACAAAATAACGAAAAAACAACGAAAGAGTATCTGAAATATTTTAGCTTTCTGTTTTTGTCCATATTTCCCAACAAATAACGAAAAAAACAAAAAAATATCTGAAATATTTGAGTTTTTTTTTGTCCATATTTCGCAATAATATAACGGAAAAGAAACTAAAAACTATCTGAAATATATGAGTTTTCTATTTTAGTCCATATTTCGCAACAAAATAATGAAAAGAAAACAAAAAACTATCTGAAATATTTGAGTTTTCTGTTTTTGTCCATATTTCTCAACAAAATAAGGAAAAAAACTAACAAGAAAGTATCTGAAATATTTGAGTTTTCTGTTTTTGTCCATATTTCGCAACAAAACAACGAAAAAACAACGAAAGAGTATCTGAAATATTTTAGCTTTCTGTTTTTGTCCATATTTCACAACAAAATAACGAAAAAAACAAAAAAGTATCTGAAATATTTGAGTTTTTTTTGTCCATATTTCGCAATAATATAACGGAAAAAAAACTAAAAACTATCTGAAATATATGAGTTTTCTGTTTTAGTCCATATTTCGCAACAAAATAACGAAAAGAAAACAAAAAACTATCTGAAATATTTGAGTTTTCTGTTTTTGTCCATATTTCTCAACAAAATAAGGAAAAAAAAACTAACAAGAAAGTATCTGAAATATTTTAGTTTTCTGTTTTTGTCCATATTTCCCAACAAATAACGAAAAAAAAACAAAAAAATATCTGGAATATTTGAGTTTTTTTTGTCCATATTTCGCAATAATATAACGGAAAAAAAACTAAAAACTATCTGAAATATATGAGTTTTATGTTTTAGTCCATATTTCGCAATAAATAACGAAAAGAAACAAAAAACTATCTGAAATATTTGAGTTTTCTGTTTTTGTCCATATTTCTCAACAAAATAAGAAAAAAAACTAACAAGAAAGTATCTGAAATATTTGAGTTTTCTGTTTTTGTCCATATTTCACAACAAAATAACGAAAAAAAAACAAAACAGTATCTGAAATCATTGAGTTTTCTGTTTTTGTACATATTTCGGAACAAATTAACGAAAAAATAACTAGAAAGTATCTGAAATATTTGAGTTTTTTGTTTTTGTCCATATTTCGCAACAAAACAACGAAAAAACAACGAAATATTTGATTTTTCTGTTTTTGTCTATATTTCGCAACAAAATAACCAAAAAATAACAAAGAAGTATCTGAAATATTTGAGTTTTCTGTTTTTGCCCATATTTCCTTACAAAATAACGAAAAAAAAACAAAAAAATATCTAAAATATTTGAGTTTTCTTTTTTGTCCATATTTCGCAACAAAATAACAAGAAAGTATCTTAAATATTTGAGTTTTCTGTTTTTGTCCATATTTCCCAACGAAATAACGAAAAAAACAAAAAAATATCTGAAATATTTGAGCCTTTGTTTTTGTCCATATTTCGGAATAATATAACGGAAAAAAACAAAAAAGTATCTGAAATATTTTAGCTTTCTGTTTTTGTCCATATTTCGCAACAAAATAATGGGAAAAAAAACAAAAAAGTATCTGAAATTTTTGAGTTTTCTGGTTTTTGTCCATATTTCGCAATAAAATAACGGATAAAAAAACAAATTCTCTGAAATATTTGAGTTTTTTGGTTTTTCTGCATATTTCCCAACAAAATAACGGTAAAAAACCAAAAAATATCTGTAATATTTGAGTTTTCTGTTTTTGTCCATATTTCGCAACTAAATATCGAAAAAAACAAAAACAACTAAAATATTTGAGTTTTCTGTTTTTGTCCATATTTCGCAACAAAATAGTTTTCTGTTTTTGTCCATATTTCGCAACAAAATAACGAAAAAAATATCTGAAATATTTGAGTTTTCTGGTTTTGTCCATATTTCGCAACAAAATAACGGAAAAAAAACAAATTCTCTGAAATAATTGAGTTTTGTGTTTTTGTCCATATTTTACACCAAAATAACGAAAAAATAACAAGAAAGTATCTGAAATATGTGAGTTTTCTATTTTTGTCCATATTTCGCAACAAAATAACAAAAAAAAAAACAAAAAAATATCTGAAATATTTGAGTTTTCTGTTTTTGTACATATTTCGCAACAAAATAACGAAAAGACAACAAAAAAGTATCTGAAATATTTAATTTTTTTGTTTTTGTCCATAATTCGCAAGAAAATAACGAAAAAATTACAAAAAAGTATCTGAAATATTTGGCTTTACGTTTTTTGTCCATATTTCGCAACAAAATAACGAAAAAAACAACGCAAGAGTAACTGAAATATTTTAGCTTTCTGTTTTTGTCAATATTTCACAACAAAATAATGAAAACAAAAAACAAAATAGTATCTGAAATATTTGAGTTTTCTGTTTTGTACATATTACGCAACAAAATAACGAAAAAATAAAACAAAGTATCTGAAATATATGACTTCTCTGTTTTTGTCCACATTTCACAACTACATATCTAAAAAAACGAAAAGAATCTGAAATATTTAAGTTTTCTGTTTTTGTCCATATTTTGCAAGAAAATAACGAAAAAAACTACAAGGTATCTGAAATATTTGAGTTTTTATTTTTTGTTAATATTTCGCAACAAAATAACGAAAAAATAACAAGAGAGTATTTGAAATATTTGAGATTTTTGTTTTTGTCCATATTTCGCCACATAATAACGAAAAAAAAACAAAAAACTATCTGAAATATTTGAGTTTTCTGTTTTTGTCCATTTTTCGCAATTAAATATCGAAAAAAACAAAAAGAATCTGAAATATTTGTGTTTTCTGTTTTAATCCATATTTCGCAACAAAATAACGAAAAAACAACAACAATGTGTCTGAAATATTCGAGTTTTCATTTTTTGTCCATATTTCGCAACAAAATAATGAAAAAATAACAAGAAGGTATCTGAAATATTTGAGTTTTCTGTTTATGTCCATATTTCGCAACAAAATAACGAAAAAATAACAAGAAAGTTTCTGAAATATGTGAGTTTTCATTTGTTGTCCATATTTCGCAACAAAATAATGAAAAAATAACAAAAAAGTATCTGAAAAATTTGAGTTTTCTGTTTTTGTCCATATTTCGCAACAAACGAACGAAAAAATAACAAGAAAGTATCTGAAATATTTGAGTTTTCTGTTTTTGTCCATATTTCGCAACATAATAACGAAAAAAAACAAAAAACTATCCGAAATATTTCAGTTTTCTGTTTTTTTCCATATTTCGCAACAAAATAACGAAAAAATAACAACAAATTATCTGAAATATTTGAGTTTTATTTTTTTGTCCATATTTCGCAACAAAAGAACGAAAAAAAAACAAGAAACTATTTGAAATATTTGTGTTTTCTGGTTTTGTCCATATTTCGCAACAAAATAACGAAAAAATAAGAAGAAAGTTTCTGAAATATGTGAGTTTTCATTTGTTGTCCATATTTCGCAACAAAACAATGAAAAAATAACAAAAAAGTATCTGAAATATTTGAGTTTTCTGTTTTTGTCCATATTTCGCAACAAAATAGTTTTCTGTTTTTGTCCATATTTCGCAAGAAAATAACAAAAAAAAAGTGTCTGCAATATTTGAGTTTTCTGGTTTTGTCCATATTTCGCAACAAAATAACGGAAAAAAACAACAAATTCTCTGAAATATTTGAGTTTCCTTTTTTTGCCCATATTTTGCACCAAAATAACGAAAAAATAATAATAAAGTATCTGAAATATGTGAGTTTTCTGTTTTAGCCCATATTTCGCAACAAAATAATGAAAAAATAACAAAAAAGTATCTGAAATATTTCAGTTTTCTGTTTTTGTCCATATTTCGCAAGAAAATAACAAAAAAAAAGTGTCTGAAATATTTGAGTTTTCTGTTTTTGTCTATATTTCGCAACAAAATAACCAAAAAATAACAAAGAAGTATCTGAAATATTTGAGTTTTCTGTTTTTGCCCATATTTCCTTACAAAATAACGAAAAAAAAACAAAAAAATATCTAAAATATTTGAGTTTTCTTTTTTGTCCATATTTCGCAACAAAATAACAAGAAAGTATCTTAAATATTTGAGTTTTCTGTTTTTGTCCATATTTCCCAAAGCAATAACGAAAAAAACAAAAAAATATCTGATATATTTGAGTCTTTTTTTTTGTCCATATTTCGCAATAATATAACGGAAAAAAACAAAAAAGTATCTGAAATATTTTAGCTTTCTGTTTTTGTCCATATTTCGCAACAAAATAATGGGAAAAAAAACAAAAAAGTATCTGAAATTTTTGAGTTTTCTGGTTTTGTCCATATTTCGCAATAAAATAACGGATAAAAAAACAAATTCTCTGAAATATTTGAGTTTTTTGGTTTTTCTGCATATTTCCCAACAAAATAACGGAAAAAAACCAAAAAATATCTGTAATATTTGAGTTTTCTGTTTTTGTCCATATTTCGCAACTAAATATCGAAAAAAACAAAAACAACTAAAATATTTGAGTTTTCTGTTTTTGTCCATATTTCGCAACAAAATAGTTTTCTGTTTTTGTCCATATTTCGCAACAAAATAACGAAAAAAATATCTGAAATATTTGAGTTTTCTGGTTTTGTCCATATTACGCAACAAAATAAGGGAAAAAAAACAAATTCTCTGAAATAATTGAGTTTTGTGTTTTTGTCCATATTTTACACCAAAATAACGAAAAAATAACAAGAAAGTATCTGAAATATGTGAGTTTTCTATTTTTGTCCATATTTCGCAACAAAATAGCAAAAAAAAAAAACAAAAAAATATCTGAAATATTTGAGTTTTCTGTTTTTGTACATATTTCGCAACAAAATAACGAAAAGACAACAAAAAAGTATCTGAAATATTTAATTTTTTTGTTTTTGTCCATAATTCGCAACAAAATAACGAAAAAATTACAAAAAAGTATCTGAAATATTTGGCTTTACGTTTTTTGTCCATATTTCGCAACAAAATAACGAAAAAAACAACGCAAGAGTAACTGAAATATTTTAGCTTTCTGTTTTTGTCAATATTTCACAACAAAATAATGAAAACAAAAAACAAAATAGTATCTGAAATATTTGAGTTTTCTGTTTTGTACATATAACGCAACAAAATAACGAAAAAATAAAACAAAGTATCTGAAATATATGACTTCTCTGTTTTTGTCCACATTTCACAACTACATATCTAAAAAAACGAAAAGAATCTGAAATATTTAAGTTTTCTGTTTTTGTCCATATTTTGCAAGAAAATAACGAAAAAAACTACAAGGTATCTGAAATATTTGAGTTTTTATTTTTTGTTAATATTTCGCAACAAAATAACGAAAAAATAACAAGAGAGTATTTGAAATATTTGAGATTTTTGTTTTTGTCCATATTTCGCCACATAATAACGAAAAAAAAACAAAAAACTATCTGAAATATTTGAGTTTTCTGTTTTTGTCCATTTTTCGCAATTAAATATCGAAAAAAACAAAAAGAATCTGAAATATTTGTGTTTTCTGTTTTAATCCATATTTCGCAACAAAATAACGAAAAAACAACAACAATGTGTCTGAAATATTCGAGTTTTCATTTTTTGTCCATATTTCGAAACAAAATAATGAAAAAATAACAAGAAGGTATCTGAAATATTTGAGTTTTATGTTTATGTCCATATTTCGCAACAAAATAACGAAAAAATAACAAGAAAGTTTCTGAAATATGTGAGTTTTCATTTGTTGTCCATATTTCGCAACAAAATAATGAAAAAGTAATAAAAAAGTATCTGAAATATTTGAGTTTTCTGTTTTTGTGCATATTTCGCAACAAAATAACGAAAAAACAACAAAAAAGTATCTGAAATATTGAATTTTTTTTTGTTTTTGTCCATATTTCGCAACAAAATAATAATAATAAAAAAAGCAAAAAAGTATCTGAAATATTTTAGTTTTCTGTTGTTGTCCATATTTCGCAACAAAATAACGAAAACAAAAAACAATATAGTATCTGAAATATTTGAGTGTTCTGTTTTTGTCAATATTTCACAACAAAATAACGAAAACAAAAAACAAAATAGTATCTGAAATATTTGAGTGTTCTGTTTTTGTCAATATTTCACAACAAAATAACGAAAACAAAAAACAAAATAGTATCTGAAATATTTGAGTGTTCTGTTTTTGTCCATATTTCGCAACAAAATAGTTTTCTGTTTTTTTCCATATTTCGCAACAAATTAACGAAAAAAAAACGACAAAGTATCTGAAATATTTTAGTTTTCTGTTTTTGTCCATATTTCGCAATAAAATAACGAAAAAAAGTAACTAAAATATTTTAGCTTTCTGTTTTTGTCAATATTTCACAACAAAATAACGAAAACAAAAAACAAAATAGTATCTGAAATATTTGAGTGTTCTGTTTTTGTCCATATTTCGCAACAAAATAGTTTTCTGTTTTTTTTCCATATTTTGCAACAAATTAACGAAAAAAAACAAAAAACTATCTGAAATATTTGAGTTTTCTGTTTGTGTCCATAATTCGCAACTAAATATCGAAAAAAAAACAAAAAGAATCTGAAATATTTGAGTTTTCTGTTTTTGTTCATATTTCGCAACAAACTAACGAAAAAAAACATAAAATTATCTGAAATATTTGAATTTTCTGTTTTTGTCCATATTTCACAACTAAATATCGATAAAAAACAAAAAGAATCTGAAATATTTTAGTTTTCTGTTTTTGTCCATATTTCGCAACAAAATAGTTTTCTGTTTTTGTCCATATTTCGCAAGAAAATAACGAAAAAAAAGTGTTTGAAATATTTGAATTTTCTGGTTTTGTCCATATGTCGCAACAAAATAACGAAAAAAAAGAAAAACTTTTATTTTTTGTCAAAAACTTTTTTTTTATCGAAAAAACAAAAAAAATCTAAAATATTTGAGTTTTCTATTTTTGTCCATATTTCGCAACAAAATAACGAAAAAAAACGACAAAGTAGCTGAAATATTTGAGTTTTCATTTTTTGTCCATATTTCGCAACAAAATAATGGAAAAATAACAAAAAAAGTATCTGAAATATTTGAGTTTTCTGTTTTTGTCCATATTTCGCAACAAAATAACGAAAAAAAACGATTTGTCCATATTTCGCAACAAAATAATGAAAAAATAACAAAAAAGTACCTGAAATATTTGAGTTTTTTCTTTTTGTCCATATTTCGCAACAAAATAACGAAAAAACTCAAAAAACTATGTGAAATATTTGAGTTTTCTGTTTTTGTCCATATTTCGAAACAAAAGAACGAAAAAAAACAAAAAATGATCTGAAAAATTTGATTATTCTCTTTTTGACCATATTTCGAAACAAAATAACTAAAAAACACAAAAACTATCTGAAATATTTGATTTTTCTATTTTTGTCCATATTTCGCAACAAAATAACGAAAAAAACCACAAAGTGTCTGAAATATTTCAGTTTTTATTTTTTGTCCATATTCCGCAACAAAATAACGAAAAAATAACAAGAAAGTATCTGAAATAATTGAGTTTTCTGTTTTTGTCCGTATGTCGCAACAACATAACGAAACAAAAACAAAAAACTATCTGAAATATTTGAGTTTTCTGTTTTTGTCCATATTTCGCAATTAAATATCGAAAAAAACAAAAAGAATCTGAGATCTTTGAGTTTTCTGTTTTAACCCATATTGCGCAAAAAAATACCAAAAAAAAACAAAAAATGATCTGAAAAATTTTATTATTCTGTTTCTGACCATATTTCGAAACAAAATAACGGAAAAACACAAAAACTATCTGAAATATTTGATTTTTCTGTTTTGTCCATATTTCGCAACAAAATAACGAAAAAAAACGACAAAGTGTCTGAAATATTTGAGTTTTTATTTTTTGTCCATATTCCGCAACAAAATAACGAAAAACTAACAAGAAAGTATCTGAAATAATTGAGTTTTCTATTTTTGTCCACATTTCGCAACAAAATAACAAAAAAAAAAACAAAAAAATATCTGAAATATTTGAGTTTTCTGTTTTTGTACATATTTCGCAACAAAATAACGAAAAGACAACAAAAAAGTATCTGAAATATTTAATTTTTTTGTTTTTGTCCATAATTCGCAAGAAAATAACGAAAAAATTACAAAAAAGTATCTGAAATATTTGGCTTTACGTTTTTTGTCCATATTTCGCAACAAAATAACGAAAAAAACAACGCAAGAGTAACTGAAATATTTTAGCTTTCTGTTTTTGTCAATATTTCACAACAAAATAATGAAAACAAAAAACAAAATAGTATCTGAAATATTTGAGTTTTCTGTTTTGTACATATTACGCAACAAAATAACGGAAAAAAAACAAATTCTCTGAAATAATTGAGTTTTGTGTTTTTGTCCATATTTTACACCAAAATAACGAAAAAATAACAAGAAAGTATCTGAAATATGTGAGTTTTCTATTTTTGTCCATATTTCGCAACAAAATAACAAAAAAAAAAACAAAAAAATATCTGAAATATTTGAGTTTTCTGTTTTTGTACATATTTCGCAACAAAATAACGAAAAGACAACAAAAAAGTATCTGAAATATTTAATTTTTTTGTTTTTGTCCATAATTCGCAAGAAAATAACGAAAAAATTACAAAAAAGTATCTGAAATATTTGGCTTTACGTTTTTTGTCCATATTTCGCAACAAAATAACGAAAAAAACAACGCAAGAGTAACTGAAATATTTTAGCTTTCTGTTTTTGTCAATATTTCACAACAAAATAATGAAAACAAAAAACAAAATAGTATCTGAAATATTTGAGTTTTCTGTTTTGTACATATTACGCAACAAAATAACGAAAAAATAAAACAAAGTATCTGAAATATATGACTTCTCTGTTTTTGTCCACATTTCACAACTACATATCTAAAAAAACGAAAAGAATCTGAAATATTTAAGTTTTCTGTTTTTGTCCATATTTTGCAAGAAAATAACGAAAAAAACTACAAGGTATCTGAAATATTTGAGTTTTTATTTTTTGTTAATATTTCGCAACAAAATAACGAAAAAATAACAAGAGAGTATTTGAAATATTTGAGATTTTTGTTTTTGTCCATATTTCGCCACATAATAACGAAAAAAAAACAAAAAACTATCTGAAATATTTGAGTTTTCTGTTTTTGTCCATTTTTCGCAATTAAATATCGAAAAAAACAAAAAGAATCTGAAATATTTGTGTTTTCTGTTTTAATCCATATTTCGCAACAAAATAACGAAAAAACAACAACAATGTGTCTGAAATATTCGAGTTTTCATTTTTTGTCCATATTTCGCAACAAAATAATGAAAAAATAACAAGAAGGTATCTGAAATATTTGAGTTTTCTGTTTATGTCCATATTTCGCAACAAAATAACGAAAAAATAACAAGAAAGTTTCTGAAATATGTGAGTTTTCATTTGTTGTCCATATTTCGCAACAAAACAATGAAAAAATAACAAAAAAGTATCTGAAAAATTTGAGTTTTCTGTTTTTGTCCATATTTCGCAACAAACGAACGAAAAAATAACAAGAAAGTATCTGAAATATTTGAGTTTTCTGTTTTTGTCCATATTTCGCAACATAATAACGAAAAAAAACAAAAAACTATCCGAAATATTTCAGTTTTCTGTTTTTTTCCATATTTCGCAACAAAATAACGAAAAAATAACAACAAATTATCTGAAATATTTGAGTTTTATTTTTTTGTCCATATTTCGCAACAAAAGAACGAAAAAAAAACAAGAAACTATTTGAAATATTTGTGTTTTCTGGTTTTGTCCATATTTCGCAACAAAATAACGAAAAAATAAGAAGAAAGTTTCTGAAATATGTGAGTTTTCATTTGTTGTCCATATTTCGCAACAAAACAATGAAAAAATAACAAAAAAGTATCTGAAATATTTGAGTTTTCTGTTTTTGTCCATATTTCGCAACAAAATAGTTTTCTGTTTTTGTCCATATTTCGCAAGAAAATAACAAAAAAAAAGTGTCTGCAATATTTGAGTTTTCTGGTTTTGTCCATATTTCGCAACAAAATAACGGAAAAAAACAACAAATTCTCTGAAATATTTGAGTTTCCTTTTTTTGCCCATATTTTGCACCAAAATAACGAAAAAATAATAATAAAGTATCTGAAATATGTGAGTTTTCTGTTTTAGCCCATATTTCGCAACAAAATAATGAAAAAATAACAAAAAAGTATCTGAAATATTTCAGTTTTCTGTTTTTGTCCATATTTCGCAAGAAAATAACAAAAAAAAAGTGTCTGAAATATTTGAGTTTTCTGTTTTTGTCTATATTTTGCAACAAAATAACCAAAAAATAACAAAGAAGTATCTGAAATATTTGAGTTTTCTGTTTTTGCCCATATTTCCTTACAAAATAACGAAAAAAAAACAAAAAAATATCTAAAATATTTGAGTTTTCTTTTTTGTCCATATTTCGCAACAAAATAACAAGAAAGTATCTTAAATATTTGAGTTTTCTGTTTTTGTCCATATTTCCCAAAGCAATAACGAAAAAAACAAAAAAATATCTGATATATTTGAGTCTTTTTTTTTGTCCATATTTCGCAATAATATAACGGAAAAAAACAAAAAAGTATCTGAAATATTTTAGCTTTCTGTTTTTGTCCATATTTCGCAACAAAATAATGGGAAAAAAAAACAAAAAAGTATCTGAAATTTTTGAGTTTTCTGGTTTTGTCCATATTTCGCAATAAAATAACGGATAAAAAAACAAATTCTCTGAAATATTTGAGTTTTTTGGTTTTTCTGAATATTTCCCAACAAAATAACGGAAAAAAACCAAAAAATATCTGTAATATTTGAGTTTTCTGTTTTTGTCCATATTTCGCAACTAAATATCGAAAAAAACAAAAACAACTAAAATATTTGAGTTTTCTGTTTTTGTCCATATTTCGCAACAAAATAGTTTTCTGTTTTTGTCCATATTTCGCAACAAAATAACGAAAAAAATATCTGAAATATTTGAGTTTTCTGGTTTTGTCCATATTACGCAACAAAATAAGGGAAAAAAAACAAATTCTCTGAAATAATTGAGTTTTGTGTTTTTGTCCATATTTTACACCAAAATAACGAAAAAATAACAAGAAAGTATCTGAAATATGTGAGTTTTCTATTTTTGTCCATATTTCGCAACAAAATAACAAAAAAAAAACAAAAAAATATCTGAAATATTTGAGTTTTCTGTTTTTGTACATATTTCGCAACAAAATAACGAAAAGACAACAAAAAAGTATCTGAAATATTTAATTTTTTTGTTTTTGTCCATAATTCGCAACAAAATAACGAAAAAATTACAAAAAAGTATCTGAAATATTTGGCTTTACGTTTTTTGTCCATATTTCGCAACAAAATAACGAAAAAAACAACGCAAGAGTAACTGAAATATTTTAGCTTTCTGTTTTTGTCAATATTTCACAACAAAATAATGAAAACAAAAAACAAAATAGTATCTGAAATATTTGAGTTTTCTGTTTTGTACATATAACGCAACAAAATAACGAAAAAATAAAACAAAGTATCTGAAATATATGACTTCTCTGTTTTTGTCCACATTTCACAACTACATATCTAAAAAAACGAAAAGAATCTGAAATATTTAAGTTTTCTGTTTTTGTCCATATTTTGCAAGAAAATAACGAAAAAAACTACAAGGTATCTGAAATATTTGAGTTTTTATTTTTTGTTAATATTTCGCAACAAAATAACGAAAAAATAACAAGAGAGTATTTGAAATATTTGAGATTTTTGTTTTTGTCCATATTTCGCCACATAATAACGAAAAAAAAACAAAAAACTATCTGAAATATTTGAGTTTTCTGTTTTTGTCCATTTTTCGCAATTAAATATCGAAAAAAACAAAAAGAATCTGAAATATTTGTGTTTTCTGTTTTAATCCATATTTCGCAACAAAATAACGAAAAAACAACAACAATGTGTCTGAAATATTCGAGTTTTCATTTTTTGTCCATATTTCGAAACAAAATAATGAAAAAATAACAAGAAGGTATCTGAAATATTTGAGTTTTATGTTTATGTCCATATTTCGCAACAAAATAACGAAAAAATAACAAGAAAGTTTCTGAAATATGTGAGTTTTCATTTGTTGTCCATATTTCGCAACAAAATAATGAAAAAGTAATAAAAAAGTATCTGAAATATTTGAGTTTTCTGTTTTTGTGCATATTTCGCAACAAAATAACGAAAAAACAACAAAAAAGTATCTGAAATATTGAATTTTTTTTTGTTTTTGTCCATATTTCGCAACAAAATAATAATAATAAAAAAAGCAAAAAAGTATCTGAAATATTTTAGTTTTCTGTTGTTGTCCATATTTCGCAACAAAATAACGAAAACAAAAAACAATATAGTATCTGAAATATTTGAGTGTTCTGTTTTTGTCAATATTTCACAACAAAATAACGAAAACAAAAAACAAAATAGTATCTGAAATATTTGAGTGTTCTGTTTTTGTCAATATTTCACAACAAAATAACGAAAACAAAAAACAAAATAGTATCTGAAATATTTGAGTGTTCTGTTTTTGTCCATATTTCGCAACAAAATAGTTTTCTGTTTTTTTCCATATTTCGCAACAAATTAACGAAAAAAAAACGACAAAGTATCTGAAATATTTTAGTTTTCTGTTTTTGTCCATATTTCGCAATAAAATAACGAAAAAAAGTAACTAAAATATTTTAGCTTTCTGTTTTTGTCAATATTTCACAACAAAATAACGAAAACAAAAAACAAAATAGTATCTGAAATATTTGAGTGTTCTGTTTTTGTCCATATTTCGCAACAAAATAGTTTTCTGTTTTTTTTCCATATTTTGCAACAAATTAACGAAAAAAAACAAAAAACTATCTGAAATATTTGAGTTTTCTGTTTGTGTCCATAATTCGCAACTAAATATCGAAAAAAAAACAAAAAGAATCTGAAATATTTGAGTTTTCTGTTTTTGTTCATATTTCGCAACAAACTAACGAAAAAAAACATAAAATTATCTGAAATATTTGAATTTTCTGTTTTTGTCCATATTTCACAACTAAATATCGATAAAAAACAAAAAGAATCTGAAATATTTTAGTTTTCTGTTTTTGTCCATATTTCGCAACAAAATAGTTTTCTGTTTTTGTCCATATTTCGCAAGAAAATAACGAAAAAAAAGTGTTTGAAATATTTGAATTTTCTGGTTTTGTCCATATGTCGCAACAAAATAACGAAAAAAATGAAAAACTTTTATTTTTTGTCAAAAACTTTTTTTTTATCGAAAAAACAAAAAAAATCTAAAATATTTGAGTTTTCTATTTTTGTCCATATTTCGCAACAAAATAACGAAAAAAAACGACAAAGTAGCTGAAATATTTGAGTTTTCATTTTTTGTCCATATTTCGCAACAAAATAATGGAAAAATAACAAAAAAAGTATCTGAAATATTTGAGTTTTCTGTTTTTGTCCATATTTCGCAACAAAATAACGAAAAAAAACGATTTGTCCATATTTCGCAACAAAATAATGAAAAAATAACAAAAAAGTACCTGAAATATTTGAGTTTTTTCTTTTTGTCCATATTTCGCAACAAAATAACGAAAAAACTCAAAAAACTATGTGAAATATTTGAGTTTTCTGTTTTTGTCCATATTTCGAAACAAAAGAACGAAAAAAAACAAAAAATGATCTGAAAAATTTGATTATTCTCTTTTTGACCATATTTCGAAACAAAATAACTAAAAAACACAAAAACTATCTGAAATATTTGATTTTTCTATTTTTGTCCATATTTCGCAACAAAATAACGAAAAAAACCACAAAGTGTCTGAAATATTTCAGTTTTTATTTTTTGTCCATATTCCGCAACAAAATAACGAAAAAATAACAAGAAAGTATCTGAAATAATTGAGTTTTCTGTTTTTGTCCGTATGTCGCAACAACATAACGAAACAAAAACAAAAAACTATCTGAAATATTTGAGTTTTCTGTTTTTGTCCATATTTCGCAATTAAATATCGAAAAAAACAAAAAGAATCTGAGATCTTTGAGTTTTCTGTTTTAACCCATATTGCGCAAAAAAATACCAAAAAAAAACAAAAAATGATCTGAAAAATTTTATTATTCTGTTTCTGACCATATTTCGAAACAAAATAACGGAAAAACACAAAAACTATCTGAAATATTTGATTTTTCTGTTTTGTCCATATTTCGCAACAAAATAACGAAAAAAAACGACAAAGTGTCTGAAATATTTCAGTTTTTATTTTTTGTCCGTATTCCGCAACAAAATAACGAAAAACTAACAAGAAAGTATCTGAAATAATTGAGTTTTCTATTTTTGTCCACATTTCGCAATTAAATATCGAAAAAAACAAAAAAAAATCTGAGATCTTTGAGTTTTCTGTTTTAACCCATATTTCGCAAAAAAATAACGAAAAAAAACGACAAAGTGTCTGAAATATTTGAGTTTTTATTTTTTGTCCATATTCCGCAACAAAATAACGAAAAAATAACAAGAAAGTATCTGAAATATTTGAGTTTTCTGTTTTTTTCCATATTTCGCAACAAAATAACGAAAAAATAACAACAAATTATCTTAAATATTTGATTTTTCTGTTTTGTCCATATTTCGCAACAAAATAACGAAAAAAAACGACAAAGTGTCTGAAATATTTCAGTTTTTATTTTTTGTCCGTATTCCGCAACAAAATAACGAAAAACTAACAAGAAAGTATCTGAAATAATTGAGTTTTCTATTTTTGTCCACATTTCGCAATTAAATATCGAAAAAAACAAAAAAAAATCTGAGATCTTTGAGTTTTCTGTTTTAACCCATATTTCGCAAAAAAATAACGAAAAAAAACGACAAAGTGTCTGAAATATTTGAGTTTTTATTTTTTGTCTATATTCCGCAACAAAATAACGAAAAAATAACAAGAAAGTATCTGAAATATTTGAGTTTTCTGTTTTTTTCCATATTTCGCAACAAAATAACGAAAAAATAACAACAAATTATCTGAAATATTTGAGTTTTCTGTTTTTGTCCATATTTCGCAACAAAATAACGAAAAAAAACAAAAAGCTATTTGAAATATTTGAGTTTTCTGGTTTTGTCCATTTTTCGCAACTAAATATCGAAAAAAAATAAAAAGAATCTGATATATTTGAGTTTTCTGTTTTTGTTCATATTTCGCAACAACCTAACGAAAAAAAACATAAAAGTATCTGAAATATTTGAATTTTCTGTTCTTGTCCATATTTTGCAACAAAATAGTTTTCTGTTTTTGTCCATATTCCGCAAGAAAATAACGAAAAAATAACAAGAAAGTATCTGAAATATTTGAGTTTTCTGGTTTTGTCCATATTTCGCAACAAAATAACGAAAAAATAACAAGAAAGTATCTGTAATATTTTATTTTTCATTTTTTGTCCATATATCGCAACAAAATAATGAAAAAATAGTAAAAAAGTATTTGAAATATTTGAGTTTTCTGTTTTTGTCCATATTGCGCAACAAAATAACGAAAAAAACAAAAAACTATCTGAAATATTTGAGTTTTCTGTTTTAACCCATATTTCGCAAAAAAATAACGAAAAAAAACGACAAAGTGTCTGAAATATTTGAGTTTTTATTTTTTGTCCATATTCCGCAACAAAATAACGAAAAAATAACAAGAAAGTATCTGAAATATTTGAGTTTTCTGGTTTTGTCCATATTTCGCAACAAAATAACGAAAAAATAACAAGAAAGTATCTGTAATATTTTATTTTTCATTTTTTGTCCATATATCGCAACAAAATAATGAAAAAATAGTAAAAAAGTATTTGAAATATTTGAGTTTTCTGTTTTTGTCCATATTTCGCAACAAAATAACGAAAAAAAAAAACAAAAAACTATCTGAAATATTTGAGTTTTTGTCGATATTTCGCAATTAAATATCGAAATATCTGTTTTTGTCCATATTTGGCAATTAAATATCGAAAAAAAAACAAAAAGAATCTGAATATTTGAGGTTTCTGTTTTAATCCATATTTCGCAACAAAATAACGAAAAAAAACAACAATGTGTCTGAAATATTCGAGTTTTCATTTTTTGTCCATATTTCGCAACAAAATAACGAGAAAGTTTCTGAAATATGTGAGTTTTCATTTGTTGTCCATATTTCGCAACAAAATAATGACAAAATAACAAAAAAGTATCTGAAATATTTGAGTTTTCTGTTTTGTCCATATTGCGCAACAAAATAACGAAAAAAACAAAAAACTATCTGAAATATTTGAGTTTTCTGTTTTTGCACATATTTTGCAACAAAATAACGAAAAAAAACAAATGAATCTGAAATATTTGAGTTTTCTGTTTTTGTTAATATTTCGCAACAAACTAACGAAAAAAAACATAAAAGTATCTGAAATATTTGAGTTTTCTGTTTTTGTCCATATTTCGCAACAAAATAATAACAAGAAAGTATCTGTAATATTTTATTTTTCATTTTTTGTCCATATATCGCAACAAAATAATGAAAAAATAGTTAAAAAGTATTTGAAATATTTGAGTTTTCTGTTTTTGTCCATATTTGGCAACAAAATAACGAAAAAAAAAACAAATTTTTTTTGTTGTCCATATTTCGCAACTAAATATCGAAAAACCAAAAAGAATCTGAATTATTTGAGTTTTCTGTTTTTGTCCATATTTCGCAACAAAATAACGAAAAAATAACAAGAAAGTATCTGAAATATGTGAGTTTTAAGTTTTTGTCCATATTTCGCCACAAAATAATGAAAAAGTAAAAAAAAAAGTATCTAAAATATTTGAGTTTTCTGTTTTTGTTCATATTTCGCAAAAAAATAACGAAAAAAAACAAAAAACTATCTGAAATATTTGAGTTTTAATTTTTTGTCTATATATCGCAACAAAATAATGAAAAAATAGTAAAAAAAGTATCTGAAATATATGAGTTTTCTGTTTTTGTCCATATTTCGGAACAAAATAACGAAAAAAAGAAAAACTTTTATTTTTTGTCAAAAACTTTTTTTTTATCGAAAAAACAAAAAAAATCTAAAATATTTGAGTTTTCTGTTTTTGTCCATATTTCGCAACAAAATAACGAAAAAAAACGACAAAGTAGCTGAAATATTTGAGTTTTCATTTTTTGTCCATATTTCGCAACAAAATAATGAAAAAATAACAAAAAAGTACCTGAAATATTTGAGTTTTTTGTTTTTGTCCATATTTCGCAACAAAATAACGAAAAAACACAAAAAACTATCTGAAATATTTGAGTTTTCTGTTTTTGTCCATATTTCGAAACAAAATAACGAAAAAAAGCAAAAAATGATCTGAAAAATTTGATTATTCTCTTTTTGACCATATTTCGAAACAAAATAACGAAAAAACACAAAAAATATCTGAAATATTTGATTTTTCTGTTTTTGTCCATATTTCGCAATAAAATAACGAAAAAAACCACAAAGTGTCTGAAATATTTCAGTTTTTATTTTTTGTCCATATTCCGCAACAAAATAACGAAAAAATAACAAGAAAGTATCTGAAATAATTGAGTTTTCTATTTTTGTCCACATTTCGCAATTAAATATGGAAAAAAACAAAAAAAAATCTGAGATGTTTGAGTTTTCTGTTTTGACCCATATTTCGCAAAAAAAATAACGAAAAAAAACGACAAAGTGTCTGAAATATTTGAGTTTTTATTTTTTGTCCATATTCCGCAACAAAATAATGGAAAAATAACAAAAAAAAGAATCTGAAATATTTGAGTTTTCTGTTTTTGTCCATATTTCGCAACAAAATAACGAAAAAAACGATTTGTCCATATTTCGCAACAAAATAATGAAAAAATAACAAAAAAGTACCTGAAATATTTGAGTTTTTTGTTTTTGTCCATATTTCGCAACAAAATAACGAAAAAACACAAAAAACTATGTGAAATATTTGAGTTTTCTGTTTTTGTCCATATTTCGCAATAAAATAACGAAAAAAACCACAAAGTGTCTGAAATATTTCAGTTTTTATTTTTTGTCCATATTCCGCAACAAAATAACGAGAAAATAACAAGAAAGTATCTGAAATAATTGAGTTTTCTATTTTTGTCCACATTTCGCAATTAAATATGGAAAAAAACAAAAAAAAATCTGAGATGTTTGAGTTTTCTGTTTTGACCCATATTTCGCAAAAAAATAACGAAAAAAAACGACAAAGTGTCTGAAATATTTGAGTTTTTATTTTTTGTCCATATTCCGCAACAACATAACGAAACAAAAACAAAAAAGTATCAGAAATATATGAGTTTTTTGTTTTTGTCCATATTTCGGAACAAAATAACGAAAAAAAAGAAAAACTTTTATTTTTTGTCAAAAACTTTTTTTTTATCGAAAAAACAAAAAAAATCTAAAATATTTGAGTTTTCTGTTTTTGTCCATATTTCGCAACAAAATAACGAAAAAAAACGACAAAGTAGCTGAAATATTTGAGTTTTCATTTTTTGTCCATATTTCGCAACAAAAAAATGAAAAAATAACAAAAAAGTACCTGAAATATTTGAGATTTTTGTTTTTGTCCATATTTCGCAACAAAATAACGAAAAAACACAAAAAACTATGTGAAATATTTGAGTTTTCTGTTTTTGTCCATATTTCGAAACAAAATAACGAAAAAAAAACAAAAAATGATCTGAAAAATTTGATTATTCTCTTTTTGACCATATTTCGAAACAAAATAACGAAAAAACACAAAAAATATCTGAAATATTTGATTTTTCTGTTTTTGTCCATATTTCGCAATAAAATAACGAAAAAAACCACAAAGTGTCTGAAATATTTCAGTTTTTATTTTTTGTCCATATTCCGCAACAAAATAACGAAAAAATAACAAGAAAGTATCTGAAATAATTGAGTTTTCTATTTTTGTCCACATTTCGCAATTAAATATGGAAAAAAACAAAAAAAAATCTGTGATGTTTGAGTTTTCTGTTTTGACCAATATTTCGCAAAAAAATAACGAAAAAAACGACAAAGTGTCTGAAATATTTGAGTTTTTATTTTTTGTCCATATTCCGCAACAACATAACGAAACAAAAACAAAAAACTATCTGAAATATTTGAGTTTTCTGTTTTTGTCCATATTTCGCAATTAAATATCGAAAAAAACAAAAAGAATCTGAGATCTTTGAGTTTTCTGTTTTAAACCATATTGCGCAAAAAAATACCAAAAAAAAACAAAAAATGATCTGAAAAATTTGATTATTCTCTTTTTGACCATATTTCGCAATTAAATATCGAAAAAAAAACAAAAAGAATCTGAATATTTGAGGTTTCTGTTTTAATCCATATTTCGCAACAAAATAACGAAAAAAAAACAACAATGTGTCTGAAATATTCGAGTTTTCATTTTTTGTCCATATTTCGCAACAAAATAACGAGAAAGTTTCTGAAATATGTGAGTTTTCATTTGTTGTCCATATTTCGCAACAAAATAATGACAAAATAACAAAAAAGTATCTGAAATATTTGAGTTTTCTGTTTTGTCCATATTGCGCAACAAAATAACGAAAAAAACAAAAAACTATCTGAAATATTTGAGTTTTCTGTTTTTGCACATATTTTGCAACAAAATAACGAAAAAAAACAAATGAATCTGAAATATTTGAGTTTTCTGTTTTTGTCCATATTTCGCAACAAAATAACGAAAAAAAACATAAAAGTATCTGAAATATTTGAGTTTTCTGTTTTTGTCCATATTTCGCAACAAAATAATAACAAGAAAGTATCTGTAATATTTTATTTTTCATTTTTTGTCCATATATCGCAACAAAATAATGAAAAAATAGTTAAAAAGTATTTGAAATATTTGAGTTTTCTGTTTTTGTCCATATTTGGCAACAAAATAACGAAAAAAAAAAAAATTTTTTTTGTTGTCCATATTTCGCAACTAAATATCGAAAAACCAAAAAGAATCTGAATTATTTGAGTTTTCTGTTTTTGTCCATATTTCGCAACAAAATAACGAAAAAAAACAAGAAAGTATCTGAAATATGTGAGTTTTAAGTTTTTGTCCATATTTCGCCACAAAATAATGAAAAAGTAAAAAAAAAAGTATCTAAAATATTTGAGTTTTCTGTTTTTGTTCATATTTCGCAAAAAAATAACGAAAAAAAACAAAAAACTATCTGAAATATTTGAGTTTTAATTTTTTGTCTATATATCGCAACAAAATAATGAAAAAATAGTAAAAAAAGTATCTGAAATATATGAGTTTTCTGTTTTTGTCCATATTTCGGAACAAAATAACGAAAAAAAGAAAAACTTTTATTTTTTGTCAAAAACTTTTTTTTTATCGAAAAAACAAAAAAAATCTAAAATATTTGAGTTTTCTGTTTTTGTCCATATTTCGCAACAAAATAACGAAAAAAAACGACAAAGTAGCTGAAATATTTGAGTTTTCATTTTTTGTCCATATTTCGCAACAAAATAATGAAAAAATAACAAAAAAGTACCTGAAATATTTGAGTTTTTTGTTTTTGTCCATATTTCGCAACAAAATAACGAAAAAACACAAAAAACTATGTGAAATATTTGAGTTTTCTGTTTTTGTCCATATTTCGAAACAAAATAACGAAAAAAAGCAAAAAATGATCTGAAAAATTTGATTATTCTCTTTTTGACCATATTTCGAAACAAAATAACGAAAAAACACAAAAAATATCTGAAATATTTGATTTTTCTGTTTTTGTCCATATTTCGCAATAAAATAACGAAAAAAACCACAAAGTGTCTGAAATATTTCAGTTTTTATTTTTTGTCCATATTCCGCAACAAAATAACGAAAAAATAACAAGAAAGTATCTGAAATAATTGAGTTTTCTATTTTTGTCCACATTTCGCAATTAAATATGGAAAAAAACAAAAAAAAATCTGAGATGTTTGAGTTTTCTGTTTTGACCCATATTTCGCAAAAAAAATAACGAAAAAAAACGACAAAGTGTCTGAAATATTTGAGTTTTTATTTTTTGTCCATATTCCGCAACAAAATAATGGAAAAATAACAAAAAAAAGAATCTGAAATATTTGAGTTTTCTGTTTTTGTCCATATTTCGCAACAAAATAACGAAAAAAAACGATTTGTCCATATTTCGCAACAAAATAATGAAAAAATAACAAAAAAGTACCTGAAATATTTGAGTTTTTTGTTTTTGTCCATATTTCGCAACAAAATAACGAAAAAACACAAAAAACTATGTGAAATATTTGAGTTTTCTGTTTTTGTTCATATTTCGCAATAAAATAACGAAAAAAACCACAAAGTGTCTGAAATATTTCAGTTTTTATTTTTTGTCCATATTCCGCAACAAAATAACGAAAAAATAACAAGAAAGTATCTGAAATAATTGAGTTTTCTATTTTTGTCCACATTTTGCAATTAAATATGGAAAAAAACAAAAAAAAATCTGAGATGTTTGAGTTTTCTGTTTTGACCCATATTTCGCAAAAAAATAACGAAAAAAAACGACAAAGTGTTTGAAATATTTGAGTTTTTATTTTTTGTCCATATTCCGCAACAACATAACGAAACAAAAACAAAAAAGTATCTGAAATATATGAGTTTTTTGTTTTTGTCCATATTTCGGAACAAAATAACGAAAAAAAAGAAAAACTTTTATTTTTTGTCAAAAACTTTTTTTTTATCGAAAAAACAAAAAAAATCTAAAATATTTGAGTTTTCTGTTTTTGTCCATATTTCGCAACAAAATAACGAAAAAAAACGACAAAGTAGCTGAAATATTTGAGTTTTCATTTTTTGTCCATATTTCGCAACAAAAAAATGAAAAAATAACAAAAAAGTACCTGAAATATTTGAGTTTATTGTTTTTGTCCATATTTCGCAACAAAATAACGAAAAAACACAAAAAACTATGTGAAATATTTGAGTTTTCTGTTTTTGTCCATATTTCGAAACAAAATAACGAAAAAAAAACAAAAAATGATCTGAAAAATTTGATTATTCTCTTTTTGACCATATTTCGAAACAAAATAACGAAAAAACACAAAAAATATCTGAAATATTTGATTTTTCTGTTTTTGTCCATATTTCGCAATAAAATAACGAAAAAAACCACAAAGTGTCTGAAATATTTCAGTTTTTATTTTTTGTCCATATTCCGCAACAAAATAACGAAAAAATAACAAGAAAGTATCTGAAATAATTGAGTTTTCTATTTTTGTCCACATTTCGCAATTAAATATGGAAAAAAACAAAAAAAAATCTGTGATGTTTGAGTTTTCTGTTTTGACCAATATTTCGCAAAAAAATAACGAAAAAAACGACAAAGTGTCTGAAATATTTGAGTTTTTATTTTTTGTCCATATTCCGCAACAACATAACGAAACAAAAACAAAAAACTATCTGAAATATTTGAGTTTTCTGTTTTTGTCCATATTTCGCAATTAAATATCGAAAAAAACAAAAAGAATCTGAGATCTTTGAGTTTTCTGTTTTAAACCATATTGCGCAAAAAAATACCAAAAAAAACAAAAAATGATCTGAAAAATTTGATTATTCTCTTTTTGACCATATTTCGCAATTAAATATCGAAAAAAACAAAAAGAATCTGAATATTTGAGGTTTCTGTTTTAATCCATATTTCGCAACAAAATAACGAAAAAAAAACAACAATGTGTCTGAAATATTCGAGTTTTCATTTTTTGTCCATATTTCGCAACAAAATAACGAGAAAGTTTCTGAAATATGTGAGTTTTCATTTGTTGTCCATATTTCGCAACAAAATAATGACAAAATAACAAAAAAGTATCTGAAATATTTGAGTTTTCTGTTTTGTCCATATTGCGCAACAAAATAACGAAAAAAACAAAAAACTATCTGAAATATTTGAGTTTTCTGTTTTTGCACATATTTTGCAACAAAATAACGAAAAAAAACAAATGAATCTGAAATATTTGAGTTTTCTGTTTTTGTTAATATTTCGCAACAAACTAACGAAAAAAAACATAAAAGTATCTGAAATATTTGAGTTTTCTGTTTTTGTCCATATTTCGCAACAAAATAACGAAAAAATAACAAGAAAGTATCTGTAATATTTTATTTTTCATTTTTTGTCCATATATCGCAACAAAATAATGAAAAAATAGTAAAAAAGTATTTGAAATATTTGAGTTTTCTGTTTTTGTCCATATTTGGCAACAAAATAACGAAAAAAAAACAAATTTTTTTGTTGTCCATATTTCGCAACTAAATATCGAAAAAACAAAAAGAATCTGAATTATTTGAGTTTTCTGTTTTTGTCCATATTTCGCAACAAAATAACGAAAAAATAACAAGAAAGTATCTGAAATATGTGAGTTTTAAGTTTTTGTCCATATTTCGCCACAAAATAATGAAAAAGTAAAAAAAAAAGTATCTAAAATATTTGTGTTTTCTGTTTTTGTTCATATTTCGCAAAAAAATAACGAAAAAAAACAAAAAACTATCTGAAATATTTGAGTTTTAATTTTTTGTCTATATATCGCAACAAAATAATGAAAAAATAGTAAAAAAGTATCTGAAATATATGAGTTTTCTGTTTTTGTCCATATTTCGGAACAAAATAACGAAAAAAAGAAAAACTTTATTTTTTGTCAAAAACTTTTTTTTTATCGAAAAAACAAAAAAAATCTAAAATATTTGAGTTTTCTGTTTTCGTCCATATTTCGCAACAAAATAACACAAAAAAACGACAAAGTAGCTGAAATATTTGAGTTTTCATTTTTTGTCCATATTTCGCAACAAAATAATGGAAAAAATAACAAAAAAAGTATCTGAAATATTTGAGTTTTCTGTTTTTGTCCATATTTCGCAACAAAATAACAAAAAAAACGATTTGTCCATATTTCGCAACAAAATAATGAAAAAATAACAAAAAAGTACCTGAAATATTTGAGTTTTTTGTTTTTGTCCATATTTCGCAACAAAATAACGAAAAACACAAAAAACTATGTGAAATATTTGAGTTTTCTGTTTTTGTTCATATTTCGAAACAAAATAACGAAAAAAAAACAAAAAATGATCTGAAAAATTTGATTATTCTCTTTTTGACCATATTTCGAAACAAAATAACGAAAAAACACAAAAAATATCTGAAATATTTGATTTTTCTGTTTTTGTCCATATTTCGCAATAAAATAACGAAAAAAACCACAAAGTGTCTGAAATATTTCAGTTTTTATTTTTTGTCCATATTCCGCAACAAAATAACGAAAAAATAACAAGAAAGTATCTGAAATAATTGAGTTTTCTATTTTTGTCCACATTTCACAATTAAATATGGAAAAAAACAAAAAAAAATCTGAGATGTTTGAGTTTTCTGTTTTGACCCATATTTCGCAAAAAAATAACGAAAAAAAACGACAAAGTGTCTGAAATATTTGAGTTTTTATTTTTTGTCCATATTCCGCAACAACATAACGAAACAAAAACAAAAAACTATCTGAAATATTTGAGTTTTCTGTTTTTGTACATATTTCGCAATTAAATATCGAAAAAAACAAAAAGAATCTGAGATCTTTGAGTTTTCTGTTTTAAACCATATTGCGCAAAAAAATACCAAAAAAAAACAAAAAATGATCTGAAAAATTTGATTATTCTCTTTTTGACCATATTTCGAAACAAAATAACGGAAAAACACAAAAACTATCTAAAATATTTGTTTTGTCCATATTTCGCAACAAAATAACGAAAAAAAACGACAAAGTGTCTGAAATATTTCAGTTTTTATTTTTTGTCCGTATTCCGCAACAAAATAAAATTTTGGCAGCCCCATCAACTTGGGTGTAGATTACTGGAGGTTAATCACCTACATAGTCGAAAAATCAAAAATAGATTACCGAAGCGTCAATTAGAATAGAAAATATCAGGCAGGACATCACGGCAACAACTCTTGGCACTCGTACACTGACAAAGATTGGAACGTGGAACATACGAACGCTTACAGAAAGCTCCAGACTTGCACAAGTTGAAAAAGAAATGGAAAAATATAAAATAGATATTCTTGGCCTCAGCGAAGTTAGATGGAAAGATAGTGGGGAAATCGCAACTACAATGGGACACCACTTCATGTACTCAGGCAACAGCATATCTCATACCTTCGGAGTTGGTATAATATTAACTAATAAAATGAAAAGCTCGCTTATAGAATGGAAACCAGTATCCGACAGAATAATACGAATTCGGCTAAACTGCAAATTAAGAAATATTTCAATTGTACAATGCTATGCTCCTACAGAAGCATCAGAAGACGATGTGAAAGAAGAATTCTACGAACAACTCTCAACAACTATGAATGAAATACCAAGACACGACATCGTAATAACACTAGGTGATTTTAATGCAAAAGTGGGAAAAACAATAAACGAACACAACATATACATGGGTAACTATAGTCTACACAACAGCTGTAATAACAATGGACATAAAATGTAGATCTATGCAGCAACTACAATCTATACGTAGCAGGTACCCGATTTCCACACAAAAATATTCACAAATACACTTGGACTTCACCAGACGGCACCACGAAAAATCAAATAGACCACATATTGATTAGCAAAAACTGGATAAAATCAGTAATGGATGTACGCACATATAGATGTGCCGACGTATATAGCGACCATATACAATTAAGACCATCAAAATTATATGCACAAACAGTAAGACGAAGAACATTCAACCTTGACAAACTACAAAACCCTGAGCTACGATCTATATATCGCACAAAG
Source organism: Empis livida (assembly GCA_963932195.1). Lineage (NCBI taxonomy): Eukaryota > Metazoa > Arthropoda > Insecta > Diptera > Empididae > Empis > Empis livida. The sequence goes on from OZ010646.1 coordinate 22,355,808, forward strand.
CTAAGAGAACCAACGACAAACATCAATAGCTGGAACCAAGTTCTAGATAAATTCAAAGATACGGCCACTGAAACAATTGGATACAAGAAGAAGAACCGGAAACCATGGATCTCAGATACAACTTGGGAAAAATAGAAGAAAGAGGGGTAATAAAATGTTCACTGCTCCAAAACAACACAAGCGAGCTACGTCACCAGTATAATCAAGCTAATAAAGAAGTCAAGAAGATGGCGCGTAAAGACAAGAGGAAGTATTCTGACGATATAATAAAGAGAGCCGAATGCGCAGCAGCAAGAAACAACACAAGAGAAGTCTACCAAAACATCAGGAAGATTACTGGCAATAAAATGATTAATATTCCACCACTAAAAGATGCAAATGGCGAAATTCTGGCTTCAAAACAACAACAGCTAGAGAGATGGAGAGAGTACTTCAATGATGACGATGACGACGAACAACCTAGTGAAATGTATGATGAAGAAGAAATAAGTCCAACTACACGCATTGATGTACTCCCCCCAACTGAAAGAGAAGTCAAAGAAACTATAAAAAATCTGAAAAATAATAAAGCATCAGGGCCAGATGGAATACCACCCGAACTTCTAAAAGCTGACCAGTCAGAAGCCGCGTCCCTCATAACGCCCTTCATACAGCAAGCATGGAACGCCGAAGAAACTCCAGCTACTTGGAAGGAAGGACTGATAGTAACCATACCAAAAAAGCAAGCAGACTTGAAAGAATGCAATAACTGGCGCGGAATCTCACTACTTAACACCATCACAAAGATAATAGCCCTCATCATCCTCAATCGAATAGCTCCAACAATCAACAACGGTCTACGAAAAGAACAAGCTGGATTCAGACCTGGAAGATCATGCGTAGATCATATTAACACCATCAGAATCATCGCAGAACAATCTAAGGAATGGAACTCACCACTCTACCTGCTATTCGTAGATTTCGAACGAGCGTTTGACAGAATAAAAAGAAATGCTGTTTGGAGAGCCTTAGAAAGAAGAGGAATACCACAGCCAATAATAAATATAATCAAATCGCTACATGACGGCTCTACGTGTAAAATACTATTCAAGGGAGAACTTAGCCAACAGATAGGAATAAATAGAGGCGTCAGACAAGGATGTGTACTATCACCACTACTATTCCTAATAGTATTAGACGATGTCATGAAGGAAGTATCCAGAAGAACCAGTGGTATACAGTGGACTCCAACCGAAAAACTAGGAGACCTGGACTACGCAGATGACATCTGTCTAATGGCACATTCCTATCAGGATATCCAACACAAGCTGGACATATTAAGAGAGGTAGCAGATAAGGTAGGACTTAAAATCAACATCAGAAAAACTAAAGTCATTCGTGCCAATACAAGAAATATATCTCAAATAACAATTGGCAATATAGTAATAGAGGATGTAAAAGAATTCTGCTACCTGGGAAGCATTATAACAGAGAATGGTGGTGCAGAAAAAGATATAATGCAACGAATTAATAAGGCCAGGCAGGCGTTTGGATCACTACGCAAGATATGGAGTTCATCATACCTCAGTAGAATCCACAAAATACGAATCTACAATGCCTGCGTAAAATCAGTACTTCTGTATGGCTGCGAAACCTGGAAATATACAACAGCAGACACATCGAAACTCCAGATATTCAGCAACAAATGTCTCAGAAGAATACTAAAAAATATTCTGGCCGTTAAGGATATCCAACGTAGAATTATGGCAAATAACGCATCAGCACAAGATTGAAGTCGAAATAAAGAGAAGGAAGTGGAGATGGATTGGCCATACGCTGCGCAAAAATCGTACAGATATAACACGAATGGCACTAGACTGGAACCCACAAGGACACGGAAGTGTTGGAAGACCACCCTCAACATGGTGCAGAACGATTCGAAACGAACTCAGAATCGTTGGAAAAAGCTGGGAAGAAACGAAAAGAATAGCAAGAACTCGAGCAAACTGGAAGAATCTAGTAGAAACCCTATGTTCCTCGTAAACGGAACGAACAAGGAAAAAAAAAAAAAAAAAAAAAAAAAATTCCGCAACAAAATAACGAAAAACTAACAAAAAAGTATCTGAAATAATTGAGTTTTCTATTTTTGTCCACATTTCGCAATTAAATATCGAAAAAAACAAAAAAAAATCTGAGATCTTTGAGTTTTCTGTTTTAACCCATATTTCGCAAAAAAATAACGAAAAAAACGACAAAGTGTCTGAAATATTTGAGTTTTTATTTTTTGTCCATATTCCGCAACAAAATAACGAAAAAATAACAAGAAAGTATCTGAAATATTTGAGTTTTCTGTTTTTTTCCATATTTCGCAACATAATAACAAAAAATAACAACGAATTATCTGAAATATTTGAGTTTTCTGTTTTTGTCCATATTTCGCAACAAAATAACGAAAAAAAACAAAAAACTCTTTGAAATATTTGAGTTTTCTGGTTTTCTCCATTTTTCGCAACTAAATATCGAAAAAAAATAAAAAGAATCTGATATATTTGAGTTTTCTGTTTTTGTTCATATTTCGCAACAAACTAACGAAAAAAAACATAAAAGTATCTGAAATATTTGAATTTTCTGTTCTTGTCCATATTTTGCAACAAAATAGTTTTCTGTTTTTGTCCATATTCCGCAAGAAAATAACGAAAAAAAAGTATCTGAAATATTTGAGTTTTCTGGTTTTGTCCATATTTAGCAACTAAATAACGAAAAAATAACAAGAAAGTATCTGTAATATTTTATTTTTCATTTTTTGTCCATATATCGCAACAAAATAATGAAAAAATAGTAAAAAAGTATCTGAAATATTTGAGTTTTCTGTTTTTGTCCATATTTCGCAACAAAATAACGAAAAAAAATAACAAAAAACTATCTGAAATATTTGAGTTTTTGTCCATATTTCGCAATTAAATATCGAAATATCTGTTTTTGTCCATATTTGGCAATTAAATATCGAAAAAAAACAAAAAGAATCTGAAATATTTGAAGTTTCTGTTTTAATCCATATTTCGCAACAAAATAACGAAAAAAAACAACAATGTGTCTGAAATATTTGAGTTTTCATTTTTTGTCCATATTTCGCAACAAAATAACGAGAAAGTCTCTGAAATATGTGAGTTTTCATTTGTTGTCCATATTTCGCAACAAAATAATGACAAAATAACAAAAAAGTATCTGAAATATTTGAGTTTTCTGTTTTGTCCATATTGCGCAACAAAATAACGAAAAAAACAAAATACTATCTGAAATATTTGAGTTTTCTGTTTTTGCACATATTTTGCAACAAAATAACGAAAAAAAAACAAATGAATCTGAAATATTTGAGTTTTCTGTTTTTGTTAATATTTCGCAACAAACTAACGAAAAAAAACATAAAAGTATCTGAAATATTTGAGTTTTCTGTTTTTGTCCATATTTCGCAACAAAATAACGAAAAAATAACAAGAAAGTATCTGTAATATTTTATTTTTCATTTTTTGCCCATATATCGCAACAAAATAATGAAAAAATAGTAAAAAAGTATTTGAAATATTTGAGTTTTCTGTTTTTGTCCATATTTGGCAACAAAATAACGAAAAAAAAACAAATTTTTTTTGTTGTCCATATTTCGCAACTAAATATCGAAAAAACAAAAAGAATCTGAATTATTTGAGTTTTCTGTTTTTGTCCATATTTTGCAACAAACTAACGAGAAAAAACATAAAAGTATCTGAAATATTTGAGTTTTCTGTTTTTGTCCATATTTCGCAACAAAATAACGAAAAAAAACGACAAAGTATCTGAAATATTTGAGTTTTCATTTTTTTGTCCATATTTTGCAACAAAATAATGAAAAAACATAAAAAACTATGTGCAATATTTGAGTTTTTTGTTTTTGTCCATATTTGGCAATTAAATATCGAAAAAACAAAAAGAATCTGAAATATTTGAGTTTTCTGTTTTTGCCCATATTTCGCAACAAAATAACGAAAAAAAACAAGTATCTGATATATTTGATTTTCTGTTTTTGTCCATATTTCGCAACAAAATAACGAAAAAAAAACAAAAAAGTATCTGAAATATTTGAGTTTTCTGTTTTTGTCCATATTTCGCTACAAAATAACGAAAAAAAAAACAAAAAACTATCTGAAATATTTGAGTTTTCTGTTTCCGTCCATATTTCGCAACAAAATAACGAAAAAATAAGAAGAAAGTATCTGAAATATTTGAGTTTTCTGTTTTTGTCCATATTTCCCAACAAAATAACGAAAAAAAAAATCTGAAATATTTGAGTTTTCTTTTTTTTGTCCATATTTCGCAATAATATAACGAAAAAAAAACTAAAAAGTATCTGAAATATTTGAGTTTGCTGTTTTTGTCAATATTTAGCAGAAACATAACGGAAAAAAACAAAAAATTCTCTGAAATATTTGAGTTTTCTGTTTTTGTTCATATTTCGCAACAAAATAACGAAAAAAAAAGTATCAGAAATATTTGAGTTTTCTCATTTTGTCCATATTTCGCAACAAAATATCGAAAAAAAAAACAAAAAATTATCTGAAATATTTAAGTTTTCCGTTTTTGTCCATATTTCGGAACAAAATAACGAAAAAAAGCAAAGAAGTATCTGAAATATTTTAGTTTTGTGTTTTTGTACATATTTCGCAACAAAATAACGAAAAAAAGTATCAGAAATATTTGAGTTTTCTCATTTTGTCCATATTTCGCAACAAAATAACGAAAAAAAAACAAAAAAGTATCTGAAATATTGGAGCTTTCATTTTTTATCTATATTTCGCAACAAAATAACGAAAAAAAAACAAAATAATGTCTGAAATATTTGAGTTTTCTGTTTTTGTCCATATTTCGCAACAAAATAATGAAAAGAAACGAAAAAATATCTGAAAAATTTGAGTTTTCATTTTTTAACCATATTTCGCAACAAATTAATGAAAAAAAACATAAAAGAATCTGAAATATTTCAGTTTTCTCTTTTTGTCCATATTTCCCAACAAAATAACGAAAAAAACGACAAAGTATCTGAAATATTTGAGTTTTCATTTTTTGTCCATATTTCGCAACAAAATATCGGAAAAATAACAAGAAAGTATCTGAAATATTTGAGTTTTCTGTTTGTGTCGATATTTCGCAACTAAATATTGAAAAAAAACAAAAAGAATCTGAAATATTTTAGTTTTCTGTTTTTATCCATATTTCGCAAAAAAATAACGAAACAAAAATTCTCTGAAATATTTGAGTTTTCTGTTTTTGTTCATATTTCCTAACAAAATAACGAAAAAAAGCAATGAAGTATCTGAAATATTTTACTTTTCTGTTTTTGTACATATTTCGCAACAAAATAACGAAAAAACAAGTATCAGAAATATTTGAGTTTTCTCATTTTGTCCATATTTCGCAACAAAATAACGAAAAAAAAACAAAAAAGTATCTGAAATATTTGAGTTTTCTGTTTTTGTCGAATTTTTGTTTCGTTATTTCGCAACAAAATAATAAAACAAAAATTTTCTGAAATATTTGAGTTTTCTGTTTTTGTCCATATTTCTCAACAAAATAACGAAAAAACCAAAAACAATCTGAAATATTTGAGTTTGTTGTTTTTGTCGAATTTTTGTTTCGTTATTTCGCAACAAAATAACGAAACAAAAATTTTCTGAAATTTTTGAGTTTTCTGTTTTTGTCCATATTTCTCAACAAAATAACGAAAAAAACAAAAAGAATCTGAAATATTTGAGTTTTCTTTGTTTGTCCATATTTCGCCACAAAACCACGACACACAAAAATTCTCTGAAATATTTGAGTTTTCCGTTTTCGTCCATATTTCGGAACAAAATAATGAACAAAAGCAAAGAAGTATCTGAAATATTTTAGTTTTCTGTTTTTGTACATATTTCGCAACAAAATAACGAAAAAAAAAGTATCAGAAATATTTGAGTTTTCTCATTTTGTCCATTTTTCGCAACAAAATAACGAAAAAAAAAACAAAAAAATGTCTGAAATATTTGAGTTTTCTGTTTTTGTCCATATTTCTCAACAAAATAACGAAAAAAACAAAAAGAATCTGAAATATTTGAGTTTTCTTTGTTTGTCCATATTTCGCCACAAAACCACGACACACAAAAATTCTCTGAAATATTTGAGTTTTCCGTTTTCGTCCATATTTCGGAACAAAATAATGAACAAAAGCAAAGAAGTATCTGAAATATTTCAGTTTTCTCTTTTTGTCCATATTTCCCAACAAAATAACGAAAAAAACGACAAAGTATCTGAAATATTTGAGTTTTCATTTTTTGTCCATATTTCGCAACAAAATATCGGAAAAATAACAAGAAAGTATCTGAAATATTTGAGTTTTCTGTTTGTGTCGATATTTCGCAACTAAATATTGAAAAAAAACAAAAAGAATCTGAAATATTTTAGTTTTCTGTTTTTATCCATATTTCGCAATAAAATAACGAAACAAAAATTCTCTGAAATATTTGAGTTTTCTGTTTTTGTTCATATTTCCTAACAAAATAACGAAAAAAAGCAATGAAGTATCTGAAATATTTTACTTTTCTGTTTTTGTACATATTTCGCAACAAAATAACGAAAAAACAAGTATCAGAAATATTTGAGTTTTCTCATTTTGTCCATATTTCGCAACAAAATAACGAAAAAAAAACAAAAAAGTATCTGAAATATTTGAGTTTTCTGTTTTTGTCGAATTTTTGTTTCGTTATTTCGCAACAAAATAATAAAACAAAAATTTTCTGAAATATTTGAGTTTTCTGTTTTTGTCCATATTTCTCAACAAAATAACGAAAAAACCAAAAACAATCTGAAATATTTGAATTTGTTGTTTTTGTCGAATTTTTGTTTCGTTATTTCGCAACAAAATAACGAAACAAAAATTTTCTGAAATATTTGATTTTTCTGTTTTTGTCCATATTTCTCATCAAAATAACGAAAAAAACAAAAAGAATCTGAAATATTTGAGTTTTCTTTGTTTGTCCATATTTCGCCACAAAACCACGACACACAAAAATTCTCTGAAATATTTGAGTTTTCCGTTTTCGTCCATATTTCGGAACAAAATAATGAACAAAAGCAAAGAAGTATCTGAAATATTTTAGTTTTCTGTTTTTGTACATATTTCGCAACAAAATAACGAAAAAAAAAGTATCAGAAATATTTGAGTTTTCTCATTTTGTCCATTTTTCGCAACAAAATAACGAAAAAAAAAAACAAAAAAATGTCTGAAATATTTGAGTTTTCTGTTTTTGTCCATATTGCGCATCTAAATATCGAAAAAAACAAAACGAATATGAAATATTTGAGTTTTCTGTTTTTGTCCATATTTCGCAACAAAATAATGAAAAAAAGGAAAAAGTATCTGAAATATTTGAGTTTTCATTTTTTAACCATATTTCGCAACAAATTAATGAAATAAAACATAAAAGTATCTGAAATATTTAAGCTTTCTGCTTTTGTCCATATTTCGCAACAAAATAACTAAATAAAATGTATTAGAAATATTTGAGTTTTCTGGTTTTGTCCATATTTCGCAACTAAATATCGAAAAAAACAGAAAGAATCTGAAATATTTGACTTTTCTGTTTTTGTCCATATTTCGCAACAAAATATCGAAAAAATAAAAGAATCTGAAATATTTCAGTTTTCTGGTTTTGTCCATATTTCGCAACAAAATAACGGAAAAAAACAACAAATTCTCTGAAATATTTGAGTTTTCTGTTTTTGTTCATATTTCCTAACAAAACAACGAAAAAAAACAAAAAACTATCTGAAATATTAATTTTTTTTTTTTGCCCATATTTCGCAACAAAATAACGAAAAAAAAACGACAAAGTATCTGAAATATTTGAGTTTTCATTTTTTGTCCATATTTCATAACAAAATATCTGAAAAATAACAAGCAAGTATCTGAAATATTTTACTTTTCTGTTTTTGTCCATATTTCGCAACTAAATATTGGAAAAAACAGAAAGAATCTGAAATATTGGACTTTTCTGTTTTTTGTCAATATTTCGCAACAAAACAACGAAAAAAACAAAAAACTATCTGAATTATTTGATTTTTTTTTTGCCCATATTTCGCAACAAAATAACGAAAAAAACGACAAAGTATCTGAAATATTTGAGTTTTCATTTTTTGTCAATATTTCGCAACAAAATATCGGAAAAATAACAAGAAAGTATCTGAAATATATCTGAAAAACAAAGAAGTATCTGCAATATTTGAGTTTCTTTTTTTGTCGATATTTCGCAACAAAATAACGAAACAAAAATTCTCTGAAATATTTGAGTTTTCTCTTTTTGTCCATATTTCGGAGCAAAATAACGGGAAAAAACAAAAAAGAATCTGAAATATTTGAGTTTTCAAAATAACGAAAAAACAAGTATCAGAAATATTTGAGTTTTCTCATTTTGTCCATATTTCGCAACAAAATAACGAAAAAAAAACAAAAAAGTATCTGAAATATTTGAGTTTTCTGTTTTTGTCGAATTTTTGTTTCGTTATTTCGCAACAAAATAATAAAACAAAAATTTTCTGAAATATTTGAGTTTTCTGTTTTTGTCCATATTTCTCAACAAAATAACGAAAAAACCAAAAACAATCTGAAATATTTGAGTTTGTTGTTTTTGTCGAATTTTTGTTTCGTTATTTCGCAACAAAATAACGAAACAAAAATTTTCTGAAATATTTGAGTTTTCTGTTTTTGTCCATATTTCTCAACAAAATAACGAAAAAAACAAAAAGAATCTGAAATATTTGAGTTTTCTTTGTTTGTCCATATTTCGCCACAAAACCACGACACACAAAAATTCTCTGAAATATTTGAGTTTTCCGTTTTCGTCCATATTTCGGAACAAAATAATGAACAAAAGCAAAGAAGTATCTGAAATATTTTAGTTTTCTGTTTTTGTACATATTTCGCAACAAAATAACGAAAAAAAAAGTATCAGAAATATTTGAGTTTTCTCATTTTGTCCATTTTTCGCAACAAAATAACGAAAAAAAAAACAAAAAAATGTCTGAAATATTTGAGTTTTCTGTTTTTGTCCATATTTCTCAACAAAATAACGAAAAAAAACAAAAAGAATCTGAAATATTTGAGTTTTCTTTGTTTGTCCATATTTCGCCACAAAACCACGACACACAAAAATTCTCTGAAATATTTGAGTTTTCCGTTTTCGTCCATATTTCGGAACAAAATAATGAACAAAAGCAAAGAAGTATCTGAAATATTTCAGTTTTCTCTTTTTGTCCATATTTCCCCAACAAAAATAACGAAAAAAACGACAAAGTATCTGAAATATTTGAGTTTTCATTTTTTGTCCATATTTCGCAACAAAATATCGGAAAAATAACAAGAAAGTATCTGAAATATTTGAGTTTTCTGTTTGTGTCGATATTTCGCAACTAAATATTGAAAAAAAACAAAAAGAATCTGAAATATTTTAGTTTTCTGTTTTTATCCATATTTCGCAATAAAATAACGAAACAAAAATTCTCTGAAATATTTGAGTTTTCTGTTTTTGTTCATATTTCCTAACAAAATAACGAAAAAAAGCAATGAAGTATCTGAAATATTTTACTTTTCTGTTTTTGTACATATTTCGCAACAAAATAACGAAAAAACAAGTATCAGAAATATTTGAGTTTTCTCATTTTGTCCATATTTCGCAACAAAATAACGAAAAAAAAAACAAAAAAGTATCTGAAATATTTGAGTTTTCTGTTTTGTCGAATTTTTGTTTCGTTATTTCGCAACAAAATAATAAAACAAAAATTTTCTGAAATATTTGAGTTTTCTGTTTTTGTCCATATTTCTCAACAAAATAACGAAAAAACCAAAAACAATCTGAAATATTTGAATTTGTTGTTTTTGTCGAATTTTTGTTTCGTTATTTCGCAACAAAATAACGAAACAAAAATTTTCTGAAATATTTGATTTTTCTGTTTTTGTCCATATTTCTCATCAAAATAACGAAAAAAACAAAAAGAATCTGAAATATTTGAGTTTTCTTTGTTTGTCCATATTTCGCCACAAAACCACGACACACAAAAATTCTCTGAAATATTTGAGTTTTCCGTTTTCGTCCATATTTCGGAACAAAAATAATGAACAAAAGCAAAGAAGTATCTGAAATATTTTAGTTTTCTGTTTTT